>CM067171.1:88395298-88481925 GCA_034093135.1 Erigeron breviscapus | reverse complement strand
AAATAAAGATTTTGGGATGTTACAGAAAGCAATGGGTGTGTTAGAAACAATAAATGAAGGGAACGATTGTTCGGAACAGGATAAAGCTAAAGCTGATATATTCATTCATAAACATATTGATGAATTATTGAAGCATGAGTATTTCAATTTTGATGATCCATATGAATTATGGAAAGATTTGAAAAACAGATTTGATAATCAAAAGGAAGTTTTACTTCCTACAACTAAAAGTGAATGGAACAGTCTAAGGTTCCAAGATTTTAAAAAGGTGAATGATTACACATCTGCTTTATTCAGGATTTGCTCAAAATTAGAGTTTTGTGGGTATCCTGTTACCGAGGAAGAAAAGTTGGAGAAAACTTACTCCACATTCCATGCATCGAATATAAATCTGGCTCAGCAATATCGATTGCTAAAAGTTTATAGATATTCTGAATTAAATGCATATCTTCTGGTAGCAGATAAACATAACGACCTTCTTATGAAAAACCATGAAACTCGTCCTACCGGATCATTAGCTATACCCGAAGCAAAATTGTTCATAATTCTCAGAACAAATGGTCGTGGTCGTACCTTGTATATTATGTTTCTACATTTTTATGTTGTTTAATATGCTCAATATGGTGGCTTTTGTATATGTTTGGTCGAACATGTGCTAAGGTATTGTTAGGTCGCATGTTTGCTACTCTCCCCTACTCTCAAGGTAGCCAGGCAGACAGGTATATCTTCTTATGTGTTCTCGGTCGACAGGTATGGTATCTAAACTCTTTACACTTCCCGACTTTCACTTATTTGTGGCCGGAGGTCCTTATGGAAACAGTCTCTCTATCTTTGGGTAGAGGTATTGACTGTCTACAACTCACCTCCCCTACCCCGCACAGGGATTGGGTTCCGTTGTTATTGTTGTTACATTAAACAATAAAATAATCAAAACCAAGATTCATTATAAAGATTATATCTTCCTTTCACCAAATTCAAATCCAGATCATCGAAACAATAACCCACAATCTAAAAACAAAGGCGGTGGAACAACGGTAGCAGCGGTGGAACAAGAATAGCAGCAGTGGAACAAGAAGAGCAACGGCGGAACAGAACAGCAACGGCGGTGGTGGAACAGTAGCGGTGATTTTTAAAAAGCTGGTGATTTTTGTAGGGAAAAGAATCCGATACCGGATAAGACGAAATCGGTGTTAGAAAGTTGGTGCTTTTAAACTAGTTCGATCTCGCCTTTAAGCTATCTACATGATCCCATTTTAGTATTTGAGTTTTATGGAAATTTATCTATATGAAGACTTCAAATGGGAACAATAGATCTATATTGTACTGGAAGAATAGATCTGTTATTTGTACCCGTTTGGGATTTTGGTTGAATGGAGAGAGAGGGATACATGGATAGATAGATATAGATACATATTATTATATACATATAAATTTAATAAATATAATATATGTGTGTATTTATATGGATATATAGATCGTGTGTTTGTATATATATATATGGGGAAATGATCGGTACTGCAGCAGTTCCGGAACTGCTGCCTCACATCCCCCCTGATTTTTCCCATGTGATGAAACAAAAATTAAACCCCCCTGATTGTGAGGGCTGCAGTTCGGATCTTCCGAACTGCCCGCAGTACAGATGCTTTCCCCATTTGCAATTATATATACATTTGCTTACATATAGAGCAAAAATAGATATAGATTTTTTTTTTTAATTTATTTGTTAAGATAAGGAGTGAAAGATGAGAAGAAATTGAAGTTGGTTAGAAAAAAAATAAAAAAGTTGGAGATTGAGGAGGGAGAGAAACATCCTAGAACTCTGGAAGAGAGGAAGAAATGGGAGGAAGAGATGGTGCCTTAGATGTAAAATGACCAATATACCCTCATGTGCAATGCACATGAGGGATTTAACGGCTTAAACTAACAGAAGTTAGTGTTAGGGATTATGGGCAACGAAAATGAAAAACACAGGGACTGTTTGCAACGAAAAAAAAGCATAGGTGGCAAAATGCGAATATGAAAAACCACAGGGACCATCTGTGACATTTTCTCTTTATACAATGACTTATAAATCTATAAGTCACCAATGGGGTGAAACCCCAGTGGTACCGCCCCCTGTCAAGGGGTTCTAGGCTGACCACAAGTCACGGGTTCGAATCTTGAATTAACACTTCGATTCCCTCCCACCTAGTTCCTCTGGGGTGTATTAACCTGGATGTCTATATGGCGGTAAAACGGGCATGGTATCCAAATGGATACATGGGACAAAGTGGTTCCCACCAATCTACCATTTTATAAATCTATAAGTCTTTCAAGGGGACAAACACTCTCTTGCCTCTTGATTATATTACTAAACAATGTTTCAAAAACTTTTTATAAGGTTTTGCCATTGGGAATAAAGCTTTATCAAAAGCTTTTTTATAATAAGTCTTTGAAAAAAAGCTTTTGAAAAATCTCCATTGGGGATGCTCTTATAAATATATATATCTGTAAATTAATGTTGTAGATCGGTTGTTAATAACTTTATAGAATGATTATTGTTTTTATGTATAGTTTTTTACTACGTGTTAGAGCTAACTACAATGTTTGTAAAATCCATCCTTGTAATAATGATGTGCGAGTTTTTAGAAAACATACTACTTTGCATCATTGTTCTCATAAACTACTTGCATTGCTTCAGTAACAAAGAATATAAAATAAAAATACTTCAAAGTCAATGAAAATGACGAGAAGATATACAGGTAAATAAAAAATAAAATAAATAAGAAAAACGTTGCCATTTGCAAAACAAAATCCGTATAAAACAAAAAACAATGAATCAGAAAAAACTCAAAAAAGGATATATATAACCGCCTAAATTGACACCAATCGGACCCTTTTTGAAAAAAGCCAAAAACTGCAACGTCACTTTTCTTCTCAATTTTTTTTTCCGAAACGAAACTAGTAATGTTTATATTTTTTCAATCAGAACACCTTACATAAGTTTTCATTTTAAAAAAGGTAAAATTAACATGACTTTTCCAATCCGTCATTGTCAATCAAAACAATCGATTTTCTTACTATCAGAAATTAAATTGCTTATTTTATGTAGTGTTGGTTTTAATTGAATTTTATACTGTTAGATTAAATATTGAAAAGGTCTTTTAAACTAATTGAATAGAATAAAGTAGTATAGTATTAAGGTGGTGTAAGACTATAATACCAAAAAAGGTCACAATAACATGTGAGCCGGCATATTGATATAAAGAATTCAAAAAGAAAATAGATCGATGGCATTAAGTTGTATTTGAGAGAATTCTTGTTGGATACGTTGAATGATACAGTGAATTTTGGTGAGAAACTTTGAACAAAATTAATGAATTATTATTTGGACGGAAAACATGTTTAATATGTTTTAAACATGAATCTATAGCAATGAGCCTTAATAAACAAAAGGGATTTTGATACTGAATGTACCACCTGTAAATTCTTTTATTAGTTTTTTGTTTTTGCAATAGCTAATTTCATTAATATAACAATCCAGTTATCATCTTGGCCCGTTCCATCCAAAGATAGCCCAATAATTGGTTTAAAATTTTAACTAGCATGGTACCCGCGCAATGCGACGGTAGTCGTCGCGACGATGGTGTGAAGGTGGGGGCGGCTGTTGGTGACAGAGACAGTGTCGAGTGGTGTAAATTATTGATATAAAAGTAATTGATGTAAATGATTAATGTAGATATTTTAAAAAGTAAATGATTGATAGTGTTTAATTATTAATGTTAAAGGGGTAGTTTAGATAAACTATTTTAATGGATGCTATGTGTAAATATTACACAGTTTTTAACATTTCCAAAAATAAAAAGTCATTCTTTTTATAATATAACTAGATGGGTGCTCGCGCGTTGCAGCGGTACCATTTAAAAAGCGATGGTTAAGTGTGGTGGTGATGGATATGGAGGGCGATGGTCGGTGTGTCGGTCATGATGGACACTGTCACACTGGAAAGTGATAGTATGGAAGAAAGGGAGACAAAGAAATAGTGTGAAGTGAATGTATGTTATTTATTTTAGGGTTAGGGGTAATTTAGAGATATTGTAAAAAGTGCTTAAAGTCTTAAATTCAATTCTCTTTATAAGGGATTATAGATGTCTATAAACCCTTATAAGGGTATTGGACTTTTCTTAATTCAGCATTATTTTTCCCCAAAATGCCCCTATACACAAACAAAACTACACCTACGCTCCTCATTCCCCAAATCAAAACCACGCATACGACTCCTCATTCTTCTCTGCGACACTAAACACATATCTCTCTAATTTTGATCTATCGCCGCACCAAAACTATCACTACCGACCCCGTCAATCACCACCGCTGCCATCGATCCCCAACACCATCACCGCCAACACCATGTTTTAGGGTTTCATAAATTCTTGAAAAATTGAGTTTCATGGTGATATATAATATTCTGATTATTATTATTACTTTCTGTTATTGTTATTATTTTCTGTTTAAATTGTTTATTATTATTATAATTATTATTATAAATTTATTTTTCAAAGTTCTCTGATGAAAGGAAATGTAAAGAATTATTTATTAATAATATCATTGTCTTATTTGTGTTTGGATGATCTATACAGATGGTGTATTATTTGTTTTCCAACACTTTTAATTTGTTGATTTGTGTAATTGATGAGTTTTTTAATTTTAATTCTTAATTAATTGGTTCAGGTTTTGTATAATTGAAGGACCTGAAACAGTACAGGACTTTGATAAGATGGAAATGCAAGAAATTCAAGATAATATTCGCAGTCGTGCAACAAAATCTTTTTGCATATGGAAGAGGTGACTTAATTCTTGGTTACATATTTTATATCATATATAAATTCAAATAGCAAACTTTATATTGATTTCAAAAATAAAAAAATATGAAACATCTGGTTATAAATATGATATTGTATCAGATTAGTCTGGGTTATTACATGCTGTTGGTTGCTGTCTTGCAAAGTCTTAATTTTTTATTAGTAATGTTATACTTTTGTATCAGGTTCGTCGTCTAAGGATACAACAGAGAATAGAAAGTGCGGAGCTTGGAATCGCAAAGAACGAACAAGACAGTGAACTTCCAGCCTTTCCTTCCTTCATTCCATTCCTACCTCCTCTGGTACATTACATATATAACTTTCTTTCATGTCCTTAATATGCCTAGCAAACATTAACAGACTTTGAACAATATTTCTTTGAGCTATAGTCTTGGTTTTAAAAAGCGCGCCTGGAGCGAGCTTAAGCGCTAGGCGCATCAAGGCACAAGCCACATCGCTTTTTACTACATAAAGCGCAGGGTGTCATAAAAGCGCTCGCTTTTTGGAAATTTGGATGCAAAAAGCGTGCGCTTTATGTACAAAAAGAGTTAAAAGTGGGTCTGTACAGTAAAATAGACAAAGGCCAGTTGGTGATAGTGAAATGCTTTTGCATAAAGTTAATAAAGAAAGGATGGGTGAATGTGCTTTTCAATGAAGTGAATAAGAATATGAATAAAGAAAATGAAAAGTATATATTTTTGCAGAAAGTGAAGGAATCTGCCTATGCCTAGCTTTATATATATGTACTTTTCATAATAATAGTAATATAAAATATCTTTTTAAGCCCAATTGGTACCAATTACCAATAATAATATTTCAATTTAGTATTCAATTTACTTAATATTCAAAAATTCAAATGGGCAAATGGGCTTGTTTTATATATACACATATATATGATGGTGTTTTACTGTTTTAGCATTTTATGTATCATAAATACTATATATATGATAGTGTTTTAGTATCTTATGTGTTATATATACTATATAAATATATATGAAAAATGTGCGCCTCGCGTACGAAAAGCTCACCGCTTCGAAAATGGACCTTGTCGCTTTTGTGCGCTTATCGCTTTTTAAAACCAAGGCTATAGTAGCATATTTTTAGGTGGAATGATGACTTGAGCCCAATGTGCGCTCACTTATTTATGATGTAAATATGTACTCCATTTTGGTTCTTTCTACTATGTGGCGATTTGCAGATCATCATAGCAATGTCCTCATAGGTTTTGAGGTAATGGATGTAATTCTATTGAACTAATGCCGAACGTATGTTTCTCATTCTTTGCTCATAAATTATATTAGCAAGATAACAAACAGTATTGAAAGGTCCTATAACGTTTATTGTTAATGGAATTATTGTTACTGTGATATATGTTGTGTATAAAATCAAATATCCTGTTGTGCATATCACCGTCCACCATCACTGCCGCCATCAACACCAACATCACCAACATCACCCTCTGGAATTTTTTCCTGGTACCGCCTCTGTATAAAGTATTTAAATGATGGTTTAATTGTGAAATACAATGTTGTTGTAGGTCAAAAACCGTTGTAGATCAGTTAAGCCCATTTGACCTTTTCCTTTTTTGCAGGTCAAATACATGGCTTGAGAGTGAAAAAGATGTCCGGTTAGTTGAAGATGAAGGTGTTGCTCAGGCCTACTAAAGATTTCAATCAACCCGGAGTATACACCTCAAACGCGGTGTATAGAGAAGTTTTACATAATGCATAGCTTATACAAGGTGATGGGTTTTAAGTACAAACTAATTTTTTTAATTCTGTATATAATATTGAAAATGCACTAATTTATTTTCTACTATTTTGTTTTTCATTTTGTGCAGGTTTCTTAGTTCTATGACCATTTATGCACTGGGTCCATCTAATGCTGCCTACACATTATATTCAGGTGAGAACTCATTTTCTTTGAGCTAACTTTTCGTATTGATAACAAGCTTAGAGCTTAATTCCAGACGCCCACTATGCACCATATCAGGTGAAGTGAACATTCCGTGTAACTCTACCAACATTGACACCTACCAGTAGTTTATATGAATGCAATAATTTTCTACCTGTTTGGATGGATCAATGACCATCTTACTAACAGTATCGCTCCACAAATCTGGTCCGTGTAACTTTTTTATTTTAGCGATATCAAAATGGAAGGGTCGGCTTTTTGGGTGACGCACTAAGGTTGTAAAATGTTGTTTTTCACTTTTTTGGGTGCTTGGCATATGTTCTTCTTCTAAGTTAAATTAAACAATCCATATGATTTTTTAAGCTATTAGCCTAAGCCCCGTCCCTTTAAGAGGTATCAAAATGGATGGGTCGTCTTTGTTGGGCAATGCACTCAGGCCGCAGGTCATATTTTGGGTGCTTGGAACGGTTTTGGTCTCTTAACACCTACAGGTTCTGTATTAATGTAATCATTTGGTGCCCCTTTGGATGCTTCATGGCCCCTCTTACTAACAGTATGGCTCCATAAGTGTGAGTCAAGTAATTTGATACATTGGGTTCTAATGCTACACCTGGTTCTTTTCAGGTCATTAGATACTGATTCGATAGGCTTGGCTTTGTACACAAGTTGCATCTCAAAATCAATGCCGGCAAAGATACCATGTGCTTGGCGTGCTATGTTGTCTTTTCTTCACTGATGTAATACTTGCAATGTATCGAGTTATTGAGTGTATCGAAAACTTGCAACCCTACTCTTCCATTTGTTAACACTTGCACTTATGTAAAACCCAACTCAGCTTATCTGGGTTAAATTTCTATTCAATTTTGGATACTATTTTGTTATTAACCACTATAAAGGTGTTTACGAGATAAAGATGGTTCTCCTCTTTAACATTATACGTTTATAACTTCAAACTAGAAAGCATAAATTGGTCTGCTGGTTATAGACAAAATTCTTTCTTGATTATGTAACGTTGTTTATTCTATTATGTTAAACACAACGCATTTGATGATAATAACTTTGGGCAAGTAAGTATCAGCTATTAAATGAGAGTTAGGGGACCAGCCAAGTTCAAGTCAATCAACTGTTTACGAAGGACTCTTTAGAACCAAACATGAAAGTTCAAGTCATACAGGGCTGCTTCATCGAGGTTTTTTTCTTTTTCCTTTCCCCAAAAAAGTTCAGGTTTAGCTTGAAGTAGTCTTCTATATACACTTAGTAAACACATGATGAAGATAAGCCTTAAAAGCACTCACCATAATGTGATATCATGTTAATTTATTTTAATCAAGAATTAGAAAGCACCCACCTCAAGTTTTTCTTTTAAAAAAAACACTTGGGTTGTTGGTTGACCAGCCAAGTTTATATATACTTGCAATCTAAATAAATGTGAACACAGAGGCACGCATAAATTTCCAATTTTATTACCTACGAATTCATTTACCTTGTCTTTTCAAGTGTTTAAAGTTCAGCTATCTATGATTATGACCCATCTTTAATTTATCGAACACAAATGTAAATAATAATAATAATAATAATAATGTCAGTTATACGCTGTTGTCGGTAACATTTTCATTGCATCACAAGTGTATTTCACTACACAGCCCATGAGTTTGTTCATACAAAATCTCAACAACACGGTACCGCGATATTTACGTTCGATTTTTAAAAAACACCGCTGCAACGCGCGGGTACCAGACTAGTAGATAAA
Source organism: Erigeron breviscapus (assembly GCA_034093135.1). Classification (NCBI taxonomy): domain Eukaryota; kingdom Viridiplantae; phylum Streptophyta; class Magnoliopsida; order Asterales; family Asteraceae; genus Erigeron; species Erigeron breviscapus. The sequence goes on along the minus strand of CM067171.1, from coordinate 88,473,420 downwards.
AGTTGCGTTTGGCAAAGATGGAATGAAATAGTTTATTATAATAACACGATAAAAACTTGTTTATTTCTTTACTTTATATGAACGGAATGTTCATTACATTAGAAATATGATTCCATCAATACTACCATTTTTATTCTTTAACGAAGCTTGTTAAAAGTTAGCTAAACGACAAAATAAATTGCTTTCAACTAGGAATCCGATCCACTAGCTGATTAATCCCAAAACTTGTAACGTGTAGCTTGAAACAGATTCATCATGAATGTTCAATTCTTTGTGATCACAAAGGAATGGATATATTTTTAGGTTCAAAGTAATTAGACACATTTCATACTTCAACCTGCTAATTAGGTACTTGTTCCAATTTCGTGCGGCTTTACAATCATAAATTAAATGTTTAATTAAGATTTATCTAGCGTACAAGTTAGGTCAACTACAAATGCTATGAACAATATTAGTTATTTAAGTAGTAATTTTTATATTAGAACTGAAATGCCACCAAACACACTCGTCAAGACACGCCAAAACACAAATAACCAAAAAATATCGAACTGCTATACATCATCTCTAACAAAACACATTATAGACCGTACGTCATGATCAAAGCCGCTTTTAATTAGCCAAACTATCCACCTAAACACCACACTTTCTATTAATATGAACCACAAATTAAAATGTCGCAAACCACATGAAACGGAAACGTTAGGGGCAAGGGTGTAGTGCCAATCTTGTGGCAAATTGGCAAGTTTTGGCTAAATTCTAGCCAATAAGAACCCTCCATGTGTATATGTCAAAAACTTGTCAAATCTTGCCAATTTCTTGCCAAATTGTATGGTGTAGTGCCCTTTTTTTTGCCAATTCTTGCCAATTGTTGCCAACCAAAATATTACCAAACAAACCCTAAAGTTTCATTAAAGTTACAAAACACAATACAAATACAAATTAAAAACATTTAGAACTAGGAATAAAAAAACAATACAACTAGAAAATAAATAACAAACTAAATCAACCCGTCATGAGGCCACCCGTATTTGTCGGCGATGTCGCGTTTGCGTTGCAAAACTATGCTACGCACGAGATCGACCAAATGATCGTGAGATTGCGCAAAGATATGGATGTCTTGATCCATCGTCTTTTGTCGTTGCCAATCGAGTTGGGATTGTAGCAAATCCCGCGCAAGCTTCTCACGTTCGGCAATGGCGGCCATCCTCATTTGCCGATTGAGCCTCTTTTCTTCTTTGTGTGTCATACTCACCTCCCTATACTCTTCAACGGAATCAAGCAACACTTCTTTGTTTTTGACCGAACTCGTTCCCTTACTACGTGATTTGCGAGCAAATGAGGGCATCGAGTCCTCATTCAAATCGGGAACTCGAGTGTAGTGGCTCGACTCATCGGTTCGAACCCTTTTCTCACTCCCGCTAGTATCTTCGGTGCGAGGAGTGCCGGCCGTAGGAGTAGTAGGCTCGGTCGAAGTACCACCAAAACCACTCGCCGGTGGAACATACGAGAACTTATCATGTTCCTTCACAACTTTCCAAGCTTTAATATGCTTGAATCCCTTGTTCTTGTGTCGTCTCGCCCACTCTTCCAAGCTTTGTGTCAAGATATACGCCTCATCGGCACCGCTAGCCCATCGATGTTTCTATAAACACATAAAAACAACATATATATTTATATAAAACAACATAAATAGATCGGTGCATAACCCTATATAACACACAACACACACACACACACACACACATATATAGTGATGATACATTATTAGTATACATACTAATAACATAAAATGTACGTGAAATATATTATAGATACATCCTCCTCTCCTCTCGCCCCCCGCTCCCCTGCGCCCTCCCCCCTTGTCGAGAACTAGTATTTAATTAAAGATAGGGATATTATGGTAATTTAATAAATATAATTAGATTAATTATCAAATGAAAAATAAAAACCCCCCTAAATCGCTCCCCCACCCCTCGAATCATGCAGTTATCACCAAATAGTAGTTACTAAAAAGTTATCCCATTTTAATTCCATGATTATAATGATGATGAAGTCGACGATACAACACATGATTTACTTTCAAAATTAACAAACTGAATTTAATAATTACATTTACAAATATTACTTCTAACATTTTTTTTCTCTATAATCAGGGTAAAAGTCATATATATAAATCTTTACACAATGATTTTACATTTCCAAAACTACATATTTAATTTAAACAGGATGGAATTAAACATTAACATGTACTAATTATCTCTTGATGACTCATACTGAGTGAATAAAAATGTAGCATACAACACAATCTAACCTATTACTCAACCGGTTTACAGTTGATCCGACCTTTTGATTTTCTCGGTCATTTACAACTACAATACAAACACATGTTATTTGAAGTTGCTATCGACATGTGAGATCCCAATATATGTAAAAGATACACATTTTTCATATTAAGCCCCCAGAACAGCTACACGTATCCAATATATGTAGAACAAAGGAAAAATGTAAGGCTTCTTAAGATTTTCTTGCAAGTAGCGCATTGGTGATTGTATCCACCACGGGAGTAGCGGAACTTCAATCCCCAATTACAGACACCAAGTTGAAAATGGGTTCATCACAAGTCTTCATTCTTTTTATTGATTTAGAAAATCTATCGTATGAGATTTTGACGACGAGTGACAATGTTTCATGGGAGATAGCTTGACTTGTTGAGATGTAAACTATCAGGCTCTGCAAAAAAGAACAGGGATGTATAAGGATTACATTGACATTGGATATACTTGTACACCAAAAAGTTAACCCTACATATTATTTTCTATAGATATACAAGGAAAACATTATACAATGAGGTCAGAATGTATGTATGGATCCAACAGGTACCCAAATGCAGGACAAAGGACCAGTATCAGAACATACATCAAAAGGCCCCATTATAACTCGCACTATGTCATTGTTGTATATACACATCTATGTGCATATGTTTAGCTAGTGTTGTATAAATCTATATATTAAGACAGAGATATACACATACACATGTTCATGCAAGAAATCGCCATCAACGTTACTCCAACTTTCCAAAAGTAAATGTTTAAATTTAAAATAGTCGCTCGACTTCATTTCTCTAATCTGAATATGTGTATATTAAGAAAACCAATTAAAAGTCTGTTCAACCCAAAAAAAGAAGTTGACTTACTATTAAACACAAAAGTTGTTGATCCCTTTAATCTCCTTGCCTTTGTTTTGATTGTCTGATCATCCTTGTTATAGTTTAATTCACTCATTCATATCTTCATCCAAGGATAATTCTTTTACATCTATTCAAATTGTCAAGCCGAACCACGTACGTAAGTAGTCATTACACATTTGTACAACACAAACACAGGTGAAACGACTCATATAATATGTACACCAAACCACACATGTGTCCATATCCCGTTTAATTCCTTTGTTCATATCGTGACCCAATGATTATTCTCTTGCATCTGCTCACATTGTCACAATAACATCATTTTCACAGGAGTCCGAGATTTAACATTATAACACATATGTTTAGTCTACAACAGAAGACACATGATAAAAGCAGAACCCCGTACGTAAATAGTCATAACACATTTTTACCACACAAACACAGGTGAAATGACTCGCATACAAGTGTGTACACCAGACCACACATGTGTCCATATCCCGTAATTTGCAAACACATGTGCACACAGAGAAAATATGCGTACACTAGACCAAACATTTTAATTTTTAACCATGTTTCTATGAACATTTGTACCGATTAAATTATGGCTACACTTTCAATCACATGTGTACATCTGAAGTATCCATGTGTGCACTTGCACTTTCAATAACAAATGGTTCACATTTACCTTCATCAAAGTCACTATCGGGTCCTGTTAAATCGATAGTCTTTTCTTTCTTGTTGTTATATTTGCCAAACGATTTGCTCATTCTGTTACTTCCTACCAACAAAAAACAACAAACCGATCAACACACAACCAAATAGATGATTTTCGTAAATTACATATCAAACAGAGTTAAAGAGCAAATTAGATTTTTAGGTCAAAAAATACCTCTTTTCATCTTGATGAGATAAAAACATTTTCTTTATACTCAAAATTGCTATCAACTAGATTTGGATTGTTTGTTAATTACACGCAAAAACGAATTTTTTTCTACAATCGATGATTTGGTTTTGATTAATAAATTGTATTGAATCTCAATAATGGGTTTTGAGAGTTTGTCGATGTCTAATGTGCTGGTAATGATATATATGTGTTTTTTTTTAATTTTTAAAACAACAACAACAACAACGGTACTCAATCCCGGCGAGTGCCGAGGTATGAGGGAGGTATGACGTAGACAGCCTTACCCCTACCCAATGGTAAAGAGGCTGCTTCCTAAGGACCTCCGGCCTAGGGTACTACCCTTGAAAAAATAGTCTCGACGGCTAGCCGGAGCAAAGCCGAAAGAGAAGGATATCTCGATCTCATATCTAGAGAGAAGCCGGAGACTCTCAACGGCTCTTTCTAGAGAGAGAGATTACCCTAGTGAGGAATTATATTATGTGTTTTTTGCCTAAAATACCCTTTAGCCCGTCCACCCTCTTTTAAAAGGAGCCACTTATTTACATTAATGCCATATTTATTATCAACCATTGATTACTTTAATCTAACACACTAGATTGGTTCTCGTAGTTCTTGACATTTTTTTGGTTCTCACAATAACTGCCCTCTCTCTGTCTCTCTCTCTCTCTCTCTCTCTTTATATATATATATATATATATATATATATAGAACAACACACACACACACACACACACACACCACAAACACAGAACAACATAATATATAACACTAAACCTACAAATATATTAAATATAGGGAAAAGTGAATATGGGGTTGTTCCCCATCTAAGCTTAGATGGAGAACCCTCACATCAAATATTTTATATTTTGTTTGTAATTTAAATAAAACCATGGGTCCCCTATGAATTTTATGATTAAAAAAAACAAATGTGAGGTGTCCCCCATCTAAGCTTAGATGGGAACCCCTCACAATTTGTTTTTTTAATCCATAAATATCATGGGGGCCCCATCATTTGTTTAAAATACAAATACTATTAAAATATTTGTGTGTGAGGGGTTCCCCATCTAAGCTTAGATGGGGAACAACCCCATATTCACTTTTCTCTATATATATATAGAGTTGTATTGTGTATATATATATATACAATACTATATATATGTAAAAAAAAGAAAAGGTAATTGGATGGAAACCCCTGATCCCATGTACCATTTGGTACCCACTAATCCCCCAGGCTAGTGTCCAGGTAATTCTCAAACTTAATATACATAATAAATATAAATTTGTATTTGTTATATATATATATATATATATATATATAAAAAAAAAAACATATATTTATATATATAAGAAAGAAAATTAACCATCGTATTGTAGATGCCGGTAAACTCGTTCAATAGCGGTTGCATTTTCTTCCACTTTGTGTTCACTTGATGGTAGGTTCGTTGATGATTTTTTTGTTGCTTATTGTAGTGTTCATGAATCCTATTCCAAAAGGATTCGTATCTTTGTTGATCGGCGGTGGCGGGATCCGTAGAGATATGAAAATAAGCTCGGGTCAACAATTCTTCATCTTCGCCACTCTAAGCGATCGGGGGTGCTCTTGTGGTTGAGGTGGTTTTTTTCGCCTTCCCACGACCGGGTGGAGGTGGCACCTCCACGTCCTCGCTAGAGGTGTCTTGTACATCGTTATATGCCTCGCCGGGTTGCACATGGTCATCATCATCTTCAACAAGAGTGATCGTGGGTTGGGTATTAGGAAGTTGAAAGCGGCACGTGTCGATTTGAATGGGGAACTCCGAGGCCAACAATTGAGAGAAGTCGTCACTAACGTTTTGGTTTTGATTTGAAGAACCGCCGAAATCGTATTGTGGTTCGACGGTTCTAGGAAGTTGAAATGGAAGTTGATTTCTTGGTGCTCGGTATGTTTTTGATGTTTTTTTAGTAGGAATCATTTTGAATAATATATGTGAAAGAGATAAATAAGAAATATATAGAGAAGATGTGAGTATTTTTTAGAAGTGAGAAGAAATGAAAGATTAAAAGGTATATATAGGTAATAAGGAGAGGGGTAAAATTTGTAAATTAAATTAAAAAAAAACGGTCACATTTGAAAAAAAACAAAAAAAAAGAAGCTCCCAACGTTCACAGCAGACGCTCCCCAACGTTCACTAGCATCGGCCAAAACTAGCCGATGTAACTTGCCAAACTTGCCGATTAAAGTTGCCGATGCATGTGCTATAGCCTTGCCAAAAAGCCGAAACTAGCCGATGTAACTTGCCAAACTTGCCGATTAAAGTTGCCGATGCATGTGCTATAGCATTGCCAAAAAGCCAAAACTAGCCGATGCTTTTTGCCGACTACACCCTTGTCCCTTATATATGCGAATCAAAGAGGTACGTATAGCAACATCCGTCTAGAGATCGCCGATACTAACATTTCTTAACTCAACGTTTTTATTGATCAAAATGATCAGTTTTTATTTATTTATTTTGGGTGATGTTATAGATACACTCCGCACTGTTCATATAAACACTACCAAAACGGGCCGTTTTAAGTAAAACGCTCCGTTTTAGTGTAAGTTTTATGTAAAACGTAGCGTATGCCCGGTGTGTAGATAGTAAATTTGCAGAAGGAATTACACGTCACCGAATCCAAATGTCAGAGGAATGACTCCGTTTTTGACACCGTTTTACAAAAAACGGTACGTTTCTGTTTAAATTCCAAAACTTGCCATTTTACATCAAATGAGTATATGTGTAATTCGTTTTGTAGAGAAAACTGAGCGTTATATTCAAAACGGAGTGACTAAAAATCTGGATTAAAAATATATTTATACTATGGGTCATCCGTTGTTAAATTTGGGTTATTTTTCGAGGTGCAAATGGTGAATTAGTTAGAGTCGAACGGCTGTTCTTGTAATTCTTGAAAACCCTAATTAATTTGCATATATTATGAAACCCTAAATATGAAACGGTTCAATCTATCTGCAGTGTAGAAACCGTGTGAAACCCCTCAACATGAAGCGTTTCGTTGTCTTGGGATGGCAACGGTTCTCCAGTACACACTTACACTCCCATTATTATATAAGAAAGTTCCGATTTTGTTGTTTTTCATTCGATCCGGGTTAATCTTCTTAGTGTTTGTTCAACAAATTCCACATACAATTAAACTCATCAACAATCATGAATCAACTTGATAAATGGGACCACGACTGCATGGAGAATCTTTTCGTCTTCAAGAGAAACGACAGAATCATGCTTTTAACAGAGAAAGTGAAGAGGGTCATGAAGCTTGATCGTGATTTTTTAAGGGAAGTTTACAGGCAGGGGGTTTCGAAGCCAAACCTCTGTGACAGATCCAGAGATTTGATGAGGGTGATGAGAAGAAGGTTTGACCCCGGAAGGATTCACATGGATGATTTGGCGAGGGAGATTGTCTGGTGGACCTTTGCGTTGACTCGACACACAAGGAGATTGTATATAAAAGTGTTGGGTCGAGTTTATGGATGTTTGAAGATGTGATGGGTCGAGTTTATGGAATGGGTTATGTGTGAAAACATGTTTCTAGTCTAAGCAAATCCTTAGCAAAAATCTGGATTAAAAACCCTTTTAATTCAAAAATTAGGGTTTTCTATATAAAAGTAGGTCAAACTAGTTTTTATCGAAATTTGCTGATTTAAGGCCAGTTTTGGAAAGGGGATCGAGTTTAATTGCATCCATCTCGATTATAAGTGGTCAAGTAATGTTTTAAAGCTTTCCAAATCGATTTAATAGCAAATATTAGGGTTCTTGGTCAAAAGTCATGTGATTGTCATATATGTTTATAACTTTAGTTTAACTGAAATGGGTTAAACAAAAATTAGTGCTCACAAATCAGAAATGGAAGGCCACTTATAATATATGTACAACGGATTACAACAAGTCTACATCCCTTGAGGCCTAATACTATACAAATCAGAAATGGAAGCATCGGGATTAGAGGCTATCTGCTGAATATAAGGAAAAGTAATATTCCTTAGGGCCTCCTCAGCATCATCAATTCTTGAGCTTCTGCCAAGAAACCTGTCTCTATTCCCTCCCAGAGTGATTACCCCATCACGCTCTAGATGCAAAGCAAACACGGCTCGCGCATCAGCCTTAGCCTCATAAGTTCATCAATGCTCTGGTCAAACTCAGGGCTCGTCATCAACATATGGAACACATGGGGGATAACACCAGAAATCAGTTGCCGATTAGCATTCCTGGCATCCTCAAGCTCCGACTCTAACCTGTTAATCAAGGCAGCAGGCCCATCAGAAACAAGAGAGGCAATACGCTCACGAGCAGCATCCAGACTCTGGGTAGCCTGGGAAAAGGCCTCATGAGATTCAGCTAGTTCTCTTTGCAGGGACTCAACCACCGCGGAACCACCTACGGCGGACGGAGCAGCTCTGAGGGAAACCAATTCTGCCCTGTGTCTCTCTAGACTTTCCTCAAGATAGCGCATCCTGGGCGCAGTAGCTGAGCTAATCATACCAGCAGTAAAAGAGGCTTGGTCAGTCAATTCAACAAGCCTCTGTACAGGCAGAGTGTCTAGCATTTCCCTTAAGTGACCAGGGACCATCATATTCAAGCTCCGCCGGCAAAGCTGTGGATCAGGCAAGTCACCAAGCATAGGAATCCCTTCATACCATAAGGAATTCAAAGCATTACTACACAAAAAAAAGAGAGAAAGAGAAGAGGCCATTAGATGAAACCATCACTTACCAGTCGTAGCAACCCCAGTGGTGACAACACCTACATAAATACTTTTGCTTACCTTCGTTCCTTTGTATTTCTGGTTTATCATGAGACGAAGCCAACGGATTGCACTTGAAGTCCATGGGGTGAAACCACCATATATCCGGATAACGTGACTCCACATCAGCTGTAGATGACAGAATTAAAAATATCGGGCATCAAATAGGAATCAACAAGTGATGTTATACTCCATCTCACATTGCTCGGTTCCTTTAGTTATAATTAATTCAAATAATGCTAATGACCCAGATATCTTTGTGTGGTCACACTCTTTTCTATACATAAAACTGCACATTTATGTTTTTAAGATCATCGGAGTGGGCATACTAATGCGGACAAGACTAAAATACCGACTGTCAGTTTCTCGGCCACTGTTCGACTTACAAACGTGGCGTTTTTTAGAAGACGGGGTATCTATAATTTTATTATAATTAAGGTTTGACTTCATGTTCATTTCGTACTATCTTTCATTTTTTCTTTCTGGTTCATCAGGAGACGAAGGCAACGACTTACGCCGTTTATCCAAGACGTGAAGCTACCACATATTCGGATAGCGTGACTCGACATCAGATTCAAATGACAGAGTTCAATTATGTTGGGTTTCAAATGACAATTCAGGACGTGGCTCAACATCTTCAAAATCATCCCACTTATACAAAGTCGGAGACCAACTCCCAAACTGGGTTTCACTGGTGCGCACCACACGTGCCAGCGCCACGCTCCATCCAAAATCTCGATCGCAAAGCTAGCCTCCACAGATTCTTCAAGGACAAAGCAGGCCCTAGTTCCTCACCGCTTCATGTATATTGTTAACTATATTTGAATTATTTAATAAATGGATTCTGATTTTCCATTTACTATTGTATTGTTTAAATTTTTATGAAAAGAAGTTATGAAGTTTATTAGAACGAGACGAATGTCGAAACCTTTTGTTTAAAACGCGACGTGTTGTATAAAACGCAACGTTTTGTATCATCTGTTGTGTTTTATATAAAACGGTATTAACTTCACAACATAGTGGTTGCAACAGTTGTTTCATCTGTACACTGATGGAGACCTCTCACCTAGATTAATTATGAGACGCGTGAGCATCACATATTGGTACAAAAACGTACCGTTTTAAGTTAAACTCTGATCTAAAAAGTTTTATGTGTATATATAGCTCGTTTTACACTACCCATACACCTTAGTTAGCCTGCCCATTTCTAACATGATACTACGGCAACCCATTGTCCTATCATTCATTCCAACACAAGAATCAGATAACGTGACTCAACATCATTTGAAAACGAGGGTCTATGGCCAACAGAGGTTCATCTTGAATCTACGTGGCGCCACTACTTAGAAAAAAGCGGTGCTTTTGGAGATTTAGCCCCCTGACCGAAGACCTGCTGTTTGTCGGTGCATTTGTACCACCTGGCAAGTTGGGTTTTCCTTTTTGTTGGTGGCATCAAGTAGCCGTTTTGCTTGTAGTTTCCTTTTGTTTGTAGGGATTCTGGTGTTCATCGGTTTCATTGGTTACGTGACGATGTGACGTATTTTTTTTATATGGATTATGCCTTGTAACGATTCATCTTTGTTATAAACATTATTTGAAATATTTAATTTCGTGTTGTTAACATATATGATATTACATTTCTTCTTGTATTGGTAAAATTTTTATGAAAAGAAGGTATGAACTTTATTAAATGGAGAAAATAGCGTAACGTTTTGTATAAAACGCGTCGTTTTGTATCGTAGGTTGCGTTTTATATAAAACGGTGATAAAGATCCTGAAAGTGACAACATTATTTCATACACAACTGACAACAAAGATCCTGAAACTGCTTCATTTCTTTCTCGATGTGTTTCTCTTCTTTGAAGAATTTCTTCTGCAGTTTCTTCAATCTCATTTGATAGCCTTTTAATAGTAAACAAGTTATTTGTAATCCAGTAGTGTTTACGTCTTTAAATCTTTGTTGTTCTGCACTCGATCTGGAAAACATATAAATTAACTTTAATTGTTAATTAACATTAAATAAAACAGTATAAAAATACTTACAATGATGTCTCATATTCTTCACGTTGTTTCTTGAATTCTTCAATTTTCAGCTGACATGCATCCATTTGATCTGTAGTTTCACTTATTTTCATTTTTAATTTGTTAATCCGCTCTGTATTGGAACACAGATTGTCATATATAGGATCCTTTTCTTTTTTCGATTTCATCTTGACGGGTGGGCTCAATAATTCAAAAATCTTTGATGAACTTGAAGATCCAAACTCCATTTTCAAGATCTTCAATAAAAAAGTTGTGTTTTACTTTTTGTTTTGTTTTTTTCTTTGTTTTTTTTAATCTTACCGACAACTATTGACCTAAATTTTTACAACTGTTGGGCTTTTGTAAAAGTCCAACACAAAAAAGAGACTAATGACGCAACGTTTTGTATAAAACGCAGGGTTTTGTATCGTAGGTTGTGTTTTATATAAAACGGTGATAACATCACTATATAGTGGGTGTAACCTTAGTTAGCCTGGCCATTTCTAACATGACACCAAGGCAGCCCATTGTCCTATCATTCATTGCAATACATGAATCAGATAACGTGACTCAACATCATTTGTAAGCGATGCTTTTCATTTCAGCCACCCCTGAACGAAGACCTCATGTTTGCCGGTGCATTTGTAGCACCGGGGAAGTCGTGTTTTCGTTTATGTTGGTCGCATCAAGTCTTGTGTATAGGAATTTTGGTGTGCATCGGTTACTCTGATTTCGTGACGATGTGACTTTTTATTTTTCTTATATTGATTATGCCTTGTAACGGTTCATATTTGTTATGAACGCTGATTACTGTATTTAATCCAGTGTTATATAATATATTCCTCCTATTATCCGTTATTGAGTTACAGTTTTATCTTCCTTTTTACTTAAAACGCTACGGTTTAAGAACCCTTTTACATAAAACGCTACGTTTTATGTACCTTGGTCACTGGGTCAAAACAGTCTATATTTTGGACAGTACTGGTCAGGTCTGCCCCTATGACATGACTAAAAGCTGTAACACGGCAAGTGGCCATCCGAATTACCACCGTTTTATGTAAAACGTGGAACTGAACAATTTTGTATATATAAAGATCGTTTCTCATTTTTCTTTTACGGATAACTCATACACATTATTTAGGGTACCACAGTTGTTTTCCCTTTGTAACATGATACCAAGCGGAAGTTATTGCACCCGCGTGACAAGAGATGAAAACCATCATATAATCAGATAACGTGACTCAACATCAGTTATAGACGCAGCATTGTCGCCACCAACGGTCGATATTTCATCAGCATGGTGTAATTTCTACCGAGTGAACACCACGCCTCGTATATGAAAGCCGACGTTGTTGTAGACCCTGCTTGATTTTTACATCTTTAACTTCTGTGTGCATTTGATGCAAAAACGGTGAAAATAGATCTACCAGGAGTTTTATATTTGTTATTAACGATGTTTAAACAATTAAAATTTTGGTTGTATGTGCCCTTCTTATATATATATAAAGATGAACTATTTTTTTTTGCTTTTTCATTAATTTAATGTTTCGGATACAGAGATAAATGAAAAATGTAAATAACAATCGTAACTTAAACAAAACGGTGAGTATTATATAAAACGGTGAGGACCACGCATGTTAAAGCAATGTGACAAACATCCGTCGCACTTTGTTTTTGATATTTTCCAATATCTATAATCAAACCATTGTTATACCCCTGTAACACTCTGGATGATTACACGGATTTGGAAATGTATATTTGGCCAATAAACTGCGTATCCAATATTTTTGCATCCTCTAGAAGTTATCTCTGGAACTTCCCGCTCATTCGTGGGAGACCACGAGCCAAAATGAGGCATTTGCCAATGATGTTGAGTCACGCCATCCGAGGAAAATTTAATTTGTTGGTGTTAGAATTGTGTGACAGGAGGGATATACATATTTTTCCATTTTTGGGGTGACACCACCTTCATTGATTGCATGTGTGTTAATGTGCATTTTTGTGATTTTTATAGGGAGAATGCATGCGCCCGTTTTATGTCAAACGTCCTGTTTCGTTGAAATTAATTTACATAGGTATGGTCGTGATGCTATCTGAAAAGCTGTATGTTGTCGGCCACTTTCAACTTTTCCGTCACATATACTTGGCGTTTTATATAAGACATAGAGTTTTAGTGTCAGTAATCTTAAAAGATTCTCTGCACCATCTAGATAAGAGCACCCACTAGAGTGTTCTAGGCAGTAGAGTTATTTAAAGTTTATTCCGCGTATGAAATAAAATTGGACGTTTAAGTGTAAAATCCTAGTACAAATGGTTCCGTTTTGTATAAGACGGGCACATATCAGTACTATATTAGTAATAAACACGTGAATACAATTACAAATTACATTTGATACAAAATACAGTTGTTTATGATTATATTACACAAATCAAAGCCACCTCATAAGACCACCGTTGTTTATGTACTACTAGAAAGGTAACTCTCAGAGAGCCCAACAAAATCAGCTGTCTGGGAATCCTCCTTTGTGTCTTATTGGACGACAACTTTTTGTAGTACGAACAAGGAAATCCTCCAAACACAAAAGGCCGACATGGTGCTGTTGAAAATAAGAATGATGTTGAGTCACGCTGTCTGAATGTGTTTTAAGTTCTTTTATTATGACCATCGTTAACTTCAAAATGACACTACCTTCATAGTTTGTGAGTGTGTTAATGTGCATTTTGTGATAGTTGGACATCAACATAAACAATCTATTTATAGGGAGAATGTACTTCGAGGCAGCCACTTTCAAGCCTTTCGTCACGTATACTTAGCGTTTTATACAATATGTAGCGTTTCAGTCCGACTAATCTTTAAAGATTTTCCACACCATCTAGATAAGTGCGCTGTGCACCCAACTAGACATTGGTATAATATTATTTATTATTTGCACATGCTCCGTATGATATAAAATGGGACGTTTTCGAATAACGTTGAATACTGTAGAAGCATTTTGTTAAAGATGGCCTAATCCTTGAATACTTTTGTACATTCAAATACTTTTATTTTTAAACAATATGGAATAAACCAATTACCGTTTCATCTAAGACTTGGACAAAATGGCAATAATAAATTGTAAACGCTCTACTTTGCGCTTATCAAAGGTTCCGCTTGTGTCAAACGAGTAGCATTAAGTACTAAATCTTAATAAACAAATGAATACAATTACAAACTAAAGTTCGTGACACATAGCTATAAGGTTGTACTTGCGCATTTGGAACCGCAATATATCCGTCAAACATAAAAGGTTTAGTAAAATATTTGTGAATGATCAATACGGTGTTTCAATTTAAACCAAATATTGCGCATTTCGAACCGTCTTTTTGGTGAGACACACGAGGTTCAGTACCCACGTGATTAAATGGGAATGATGTTGTGTCACGCTATCTGAATGTGTTGTTTAAGTTCTTTTATTACTACCATCCATACCTTATAAATGGTAACACGATTTGTGAAATAGAATAGAAAATTTTCACAAAGGGGGATACAACCTCTTTCGTAGGCAGTGTGTGTGGTAATGTAAGGAAGGTTGTGACTTCGTGTGAATGTTGGAGTAGAGAATAACAAATCTACTTATAGGGAGAATGCATAACCCGTTTTATGTAATACTTTGAGTTTTGTTGTCAATTATATAAGTTGGTTCCAATAATTTACATACGTATTGTCGTTTGTGGGCCACTTTCAACTTCTTCGTCACATATACTTTGCGTTTCATACAATACTTAGCTTTCATTGTTCAACTAAAAGTCACAAGATTCTCTGCACCACCTACATAACAGCACCCAGTACACTCTGACTTTTTGGACAGTTTTATTTGACCACCAAACATAGCACGTTTTAGGTAAAACGTTGAACATATACCACAAAACTTCAAATATAATCAAGATTTAAACCGACAGTGTTTATCAATAAACTATTTGAACGTCCTGTTTTGTATAAAACGCGTAAACTTTAACAAATAGAAATTTAATTAATTAAAGGATAGCCTCCCGGTCCTCCCTTCAACCTCCTAACAGATTCTTGCCAGGCGTACAAGTGGATGTAACGGAACATGAAAGTATGGCCGGGTACTCTCTTTAAAAGGTTGAAGTTGCATGCTTTTAGCCGCCTCTGCATCTACTTCTGCCTCCACCGGATGTATGCATCCGGCTGGCAAATGCACTTTTAATGAGAATGATGTTGAGTCACGCTATCCGAAGACAGACTTTCTGAGATATAATGGGGAAAAAAACACTTGTGAGAATACAACCACCTTCTTAGACATTGGGTGTGGTAAGGTACATTTGTGTGAATGGTCGTCAAGTAGATAAGCTGTTTATTTATAGGGACAATGCATTTATCCGTTTTATGTAAAACGGAGAACATGTTTTTCAAAAATTTACATAGTTATACTGTCGTGGTGCTCTCTCAACAACTGCATCTTGTCGGCCACTTTCAGATTATTACAAAACAACCCACAACGTTTTATATAAGACGGTAAGTTTTGAATCCGTATTCAAAACGCAGTAGTAGATATACAAATAAATTCAATTGCTGGTACAAAACTACAAATAATATAGATTACAAAAAAGTAACAAACTTAAACGTGATTGTTGAAGAACAAATATCATATTTCATTGTATTATTATAACCAAACATCACGAATACAATACAAATCAATTCTTGACTGATCAACCAATGGAAAAAGTAAAACAACAACACTATGCAAATCAAACATAATATAAATCGATCAACGTATAAAAATATATTAATATAGGAAATAGAAATCCACAACTTGGTCTTTCTTTTTCCACTTTTGTAATCTTGTCTTGATGTTGAGTCACCCTATCCGATTTTTTGATAATTCTACCCACATTCGAGTGTAGAAGAATAACTATCGCGTGATGCATGTATTTAGTGAAATTCTGCTTCATTTTAAGTGTAGAAGTTTTTTGCATGGTTAAGTTTACAAAAAAGCATCATCTACTTATAGACACTTTGTCTAGGTGAATGTGCTGTTAATCATCCGTTTTAAATAAAACGGTAAGGTTCTCCATTTTCAGGTAATACTCGTATTGTTTCACCCACTCACTCACTTGTGTCCATGATACGCTCCCGTTTTAGGTGATACGCTAAACTTTAATAAAAAAAATTTGTGTTTAATTTAAAATTTTTTGTACAAAGTTGTGGGAGGACATCCACTAACATGGCCACTTCAGATGGAGGACTAACATAAGTAACGTTTTCGGTCAAACGTGGTTTTGTATACGACAAATCTAGGGAGTCAGAAAATCTATCCAATAAATGTTTCACCTAACTCCTTGGAAGACACCAAACTCGGCGTTTTGGTTTAAACGTGTTATGTAAAAGACAAAAATGATGAGAATCTTGCAGATCTTATCCAACACACTAAATCCATGCATGCAACTGTGTGGGCGTCAGACTGTCACCCACTAACATGTGACTTTAACACTCTCCGTTTCAGGTAATACTTGTATTGTTTCCAATTATTTTTTTTGTTTTTAATTTAAAAAAAATTGTAATAACTTGTGGGAGGACGTCCACTAACATGACCACTTCAGTTGGAGGGCTCACGTAAGTCACGTTTTCGGTAAAACGTGGATTTGTAAACGACAAATCTAGGGAGAATACATGTGTGGATAATATCTGACAGAAAATCTATCCAATAATTATTTCATTATTATTTTTTTTGTTTTTAATTTAAAAAAATTATGTATTTTTATGTTATACATAAATCCAAGCTTTTTCGTTACATATATGTAATAAGGCCTCTCCTTATAAGGAACTACTTCTAACCCACATCTAACACTATTCATCAGTTTCTCTCTCTTCTAGACACACCAAGACACACCCCTACTTATAACCCCACTTATAACCCACTTCTAACACTATTCATCCATTATTATATTATTTCATTTTCATTTTTCACAAAACTAAACAAACACATTTTATTAAAATTAAAACACATTACATTACTTAAAAATAAAAGATACTACAATAATAAAAAAGACAGTACTGGAAAAAACATGAAATACATAATAATGATACGATTAGTCTTCATCGTCATCGTCTTTGATTGACATTTTTCCTAATCCACGGTAAGCCGTTTCATTGGCCCACCACTTGTCGTGTTGTGGGCATTTGACTTCCCACGTTGATTTGTCTTCTCCGCAGTTATCGTGGTACGATTCGGCCCAAGTGCATTGGTCGGTCAACGTGTGACCGGCCTTAAAACATGATCGCCCTCTTCACCCTTTCTCTCATCCTGCAGAAAATAAGAATATGTCTCTTCGTGTTTCGACCCTTGCGGCCTGGTGCTTCTATTTCCTGAACGTGTTGCTCGCATTGTTGTCTCTTCTCCCGTAGGTAACCCAGGACCCCAGAGAGTTCAGTTTGAAGGAGGGTGTCCTCTTTGATATCGGCCATGATTCGTGTTTTCATCTCATCTTCGGTCAGACGAGGTCGGTTAACATTTTTCTTTGATGATGATGAAGGCATTTGGAATGGTGAGTGAGTTAGTTGATGAAACAAGTTTCTAGATTAAACACAAGTGGAATGGTGATGAAACTGGTTAATGCTCTGGGTTGGTATTTATAGATTGATAATGTAGCTAGCCGTTAAGGGACTGTAAATGTAAATTTTTTTGAATTTTTGGCCGTTTGAGGGACTGTAATTGTAAATATTTTGAAGTGAACGTTGGAGGAGCGTCTTTGACTTCAGCTATAAATACTGCCTCCTTACCAGATATTTCATTTCAAAACTCAAACTTTTATACATCTATAATGGCTTCTTCATCAAATGTCCCTAACCAAAAACCACCAATGACTGTCGATCAAGTGAATGACAGTATCATGGCTGATATCCTCGACCACCAAATGTTCAAAGACCAACTTGTTGAAATTGGTCTAAAACTTCAAGCGAAAAAGAAATGGTGTCAAGAACAAATCAATTATATACAAACGGGGCATTGTACTGAGCTTGAGTGTCAATACTTTACTTATTTGCAGGGGAAGTTTGACAAGATTCAAGAAGCTGTGGAAGAAATTGCTTGTGCGGTCATCACCTTGAATGAGTTCATCAACTTTGCCAAAGCAGTTTATGCCCAGAAGAAATAAGTAGGCTATTTTATGTTGTATGTTTATCTTTTTTAAGTTTGTAATGTTTTTAAATTATGAATAAACTTATGTTCTTAAAGTAGACTTATTTTATTAAAATACTTAAAAACATTACAATAGTAAAAGACAACACACAATTCAAACTGCTAAAACACACTTATATATAAAGATGAACTTACCAGGAGTTTTATATTTGTTATTAACGATGTTTAAACAATTAAAATTTTGGTTGTATGTGCCCTTCTTATATATATATAAAGATGAACTATTTTTTTTGCTTTTTCATTAATTTAATGTTTCGGATACAGAGATAAATGAAAAATGTAAATAACAATCGTAACTTAAACAAAACGGTGAGTATTATATAAAACGGTGAGGACCACGCATGTTAAAGCAATGTGACAAACATCCGTCGCACTTTGTTTTTGATATTTTCCAATATCTATAATCAAACCATTGTTATACCCCTGTAACACTCTGGATGATTACACGGATTTGGAAATGTATATTTGGCCAATAAACTGCGTATCCAATATTTTTGCATCCTCTAGAAGTTATCTCTGGAACTTCCCGCTCATTCGTGGGAGACCACGAGCCAAAATGAGGCATTTGCCAATGATGTTGAGTCACGCCATCCGAGGAAAATTTAATTTGTTGGTGTTAGAATTGTGTGACAGGAGGGATATACATATTTTTCCATTTTTGGGGTATCACATTATGCAAGTGTAAGGTAACAATTTATAACCCAATTATAAAGTCACTTTTGGGATTAAAAACGGACCATATTATACAAAACGTTCTATGTGAGCAAATGGTTAATATATACTATCTGACAAAATCTATCCAATACACTGTCCTACCCACTATTTTTATTAAAAAAAGGCGTTCCGTTTGATGAAAAACTTAGGAAACTGGCAATAATAACTATTGTATATTCTCTGTACTTTGGCGTATGACTTTCACTGTATGGGCTGTCACTTGTCTTACAAGTGCTTTATTGCGCCAATAACGCAACGTTTTATCTTAAACATCCTAGAAATACGACAAATTTTCAGATAGTTTCAACATTTGAAGTGACACATTTTGTGGCTGAAACAATGTGAATGCCCCATTTACTTATTTAGTGCGTTTAAAGAGTACCGTTTTGTAATAAACGTGCAAAACTAAATTAACATGAATACAATTACAAAGTAAACTTGTTCCCAAAGATTAGATTTTGTATTCTAAATTGAATTACACAAATTAATTTGCCATTGCTGGATTGTTTGGGCGGATGTTCGGCTAGAAGGTTGAAGTTGCGCGCTTTCGAGACGCCTCTTCGTTGCCTTCTGCCTCCGGCGGATGTGCGGATCCCGCTACCAGATTCAATCTAAAAGGGAATGATGTTGAGTCACGCTGTCTGAATGTGTTTTAAGTTCTTTTATTACGACCATCGTTAACTTCAAAATGACACTACCTTCATAGTTTGTGAGTGTGTTAATGTGCATTTTGTGATAGTTGGACATCAACATAAACAATCTATTTATAGAGAGAATGTACTGTTGGTGCATACATGGTTTAATAGATTTATAACATTTATAATGCACTCCTTAGTTTTGATGATGATTGAGAACATACCACATGAAAGTAAGTGTTATATATAATTGATCATACGTATATTCTTACATGCTTGAACATCCTTCTAAAAAAAACGATTAATAAAGACGCAAAGTAGCACTATCTATAGCGTCGATCAATGTGTGGCGTGCCATATCAATATATGGAATGTGTAAAATGGTATAAATAATGATTTGGGCTTACATACGCTAATTCCGAACCAAAAACGATGAACACGTCACGTTTAAGTTTAATGTAGCATTTCGTCGTAAAAACTGGGGACGGCTCTTAATATGAGGACGGCTATTGAGGACGGCCTCTGTGTCTGCAAGAGCCGTCCGCCTCTGTCCTCGATGGTAGTTTTTCACCGAGCATTCGTTACACACTTCCATGACTCCAAACTTGTTCCTTAACCTTATATTGATGTTCTAAGGTGTTTACAATTGGCAAATTTCAAAAATAACAACTTTCGTTTTTCGCCAAATTTGAGGGTCGAAAATTTTTCTAAGTATCATGGAGCACGGCTCTTGTTCAGAGCACGGCTCCAGAGGACGGCTCTTGCAGGATTAAAGGCCGTCCTCCCTCTGTCCAAATCGATGAGATTTACCGAGCGCTCGTTACATAAGATCATGACCCGAAACTTGTTACTAAGTCTTATATTATCATTCTAAGATGTTTGCAAGTGTTAAAATCCAAATCTAAACACTTTGATTTTTCACCAAAATTGGAGGCCAAAATATTTTTAAGTGTTGGAGGTCAACGAAAGTCAAAATTAAGATAAGAAGTCAAAATTGATGTGGTAATTGATGTGATCAAGATCTGAAATGTAGATATATATTTCAAATTTGGGGTTATCCTTCTTATTTCCATATTTCAACTTGTGACTTTCTCAATCCCCAAACATATATTCTTGGTAAGCATCTTCCTCTCTTTCTCCCATTCTCTTTTGAGTTAAACTTGGTATGGTAAGATGGTTGCTTGTAGTGGAGATATCATTGGAAGAATACATGGCTTTTGTGAAATTCCAGGTGGAGGACGGCTCTTGTTTAAGGCACGACTCTTGTGCCCTGGAGGACGGCCTCAGTTAAGAGCCGTCCGAGTCAAACGGCTACAAAGTGCTTTATGGGTATAAAATGAAGACTTGGTGACTTTTGCAACTCACCTCTTGAGCTCACATTCAGAATATATCATTGGTACATTCATTCATATCTCAAATATTTATATCATTAGCAAGAGGGTTCAAATTTGTAGTGAGGATAATATTGGTGTAATATTGAGCCTTGATGTGCAAAATCGAGCTTTAAATTTAAATCAGAAAATACCTTGAAACTGACTACTACACACTCTCGGGCAGTGGACCCGTTCGTATGCAGTATAGCTAAAAAGTAAGTTCGAGTTCGTTCGCGGGGATTGGTTTACTCTAGTTGTATGATAAAATGGTTTAGAAAAACGGGTGTTGCTTCAAAATTCCTTTGACAATAAAATGAGATTAAATTTGAAAGAGAACAAATTGCATAAAAATGAGAAAACTTCAGACAATATGGATGAAAGTCATCCACCTTGAATTCACTCGACTTCAAATGTGATTGCTTTTAATTAAGATCAAATTCTTTTGAGTTTAAAGACAGTCGTGAAAAGAATAACGTGCTCACGTGGTACCACCAACCGTAAACAAATCACCTCTTCACCTAAGTTACTAGCTAAATTACCCCAGCCGGTACCACCAATGCTTAAGACAACTTTACTAATAAATAGTTTACTTGACTATCAAATTACCAATTATTCCTATGTAAAAATAACGTGGTACCACCAACCGCTATAAATTACGTTGACAAAATAATTCTTTCATTAAAATAATATTCACTATCATACCATGAACTAGTGACAATTGCTTATAGACAAACAATTCTTTTCAAATCACATATCAATTCAACTAGTACCACTAACGAAGAATTAATACACAACCAATATTATAATAATTATGTGAAAGAAATTAAATCATCAAGATCTCAGAACAACGATAATTAATAAACTCTTTGAATTAAAAACATAGCAATCACATCATTCGTCTTGTTTCATCAAGGTGGATGATAAATAGTTTAGCTACTCATACTCAATTGAAAATAATAATCAATAAAAGAGAAGAACATATTGTACCAATTGTTTGAAGAATATAAATTACTAGACAAGAAAAGTAGATACGATCCAGATGGGTGCCCGTGAATCTTCGATGAATCCGCCTAAGAATGATCTTGCTTGGAGATGGAAGAACCCTTGTAGAACAGCTCCTGGAAAGGATATTTGATCAGATAATTCGTAGCTAGGGTTTCTTGTATTTATACACCTCCAAAAATCTCACAAAATCTCACAAAATTCGTCAGCACCGACCCCAATTGCGGCGCAACAAAGGCTTGTTGCGGCGCAACGGCCTTTGACCCGACAATTGACTTTTGACTTTCGTTGACTTGAGCTAGTTGTAACTTAACTTGTTGCGGCGCAATGGCCTGGTGTTGCGGCGCAGCAAATCCTCTCTGCTCAGTTGTTGCGGCGCAACTTGAAGTTGCGGCGCAATGGCTTAAATAACAAGGTACTGCGGCGCAATAACATGTTGTTGCGGCGCAGCTAAAGCTTTCTGTCTTTTCATTGCGGCGCAACCTGGAGTTGCGGCGCAATACCTCTTTTCCAGCATTGACTTTTGTTGACTCTCTGAAATCTTTATCCAAACGCTCCAGAATTCATCCGTTAGCATTTCTTTTACCTCAATAATGTCGTTTTCTTCAGATTTACGCTTAAGAACCTGTCAGAAACCTGAAACACTAACAAATACCACAAACGCATCAAATGTATACAAAAACGACTCATAAAACATGCTTAAATCAACTCTATACATCGTGGGAAATGGTATAAAATACGACACATCAAATCCCCCCACACTTAAGCATTGCTTGTCCTCAAGCAAATCCTGAATTAAAGTAATAGTATTCCTTGACAATGAACTATCGAAACAAGTGACGAGTAACAAAAAGAAGCAACACCAAGTATGTCAAATGACAAAAAAAGTTGGGTGAAGCAGTTTTAATCTTAAATGAAAACTCGAAATGTTTGACAATACCTGAACAATCCGCAAGCCACGATAACACAACTAAGCACAAGTGAAACAAATGACCCTATCAAAATCACTCTACTCCCACAAACTTACTTTTGGGGTTGAATATATGAAGAATCACTCATAGCACGGTCGTGATGCATATCTTTACCATAGGCTTGAACTAGGATCATTACTCCACCGATATGGCGTAAGCACCAAGCACATCATCAAAATAGGCATAAAGGACGGTTGTATAGTTAAACTAAGGCTATGTATATATGGATATTTACAATGGATATGGGAGTGTAGGTTAGAAATGAAAGGGAATAATCAATAGTATAAGGTATATATGAAAAATGTACAAAATAGTCTAATCAAAACCCATACCATTGATTGTCAACAACCACTAACCCATAAGATGTCATCCCGCGAACACACCTCCAACGTCACCAAACCCGACACCATTGTGGTGTATCAACTTCAAACAACTTATTATCAACCACGTCTTCCATAAAAATGATACAACAAATCTTCTAGACATTTAAAATTTGAGAAATATCTACTAGTAGCCCAAGTTCTCTTTTTTTTTTTTTTTTTCTTCTGTTTTTCAAATTTTTTTTCTCTTTTTGAACATTTTTACTCTACTAGTAGGTATCCTTTTACAATGATGAATAATGTCTATAACACTTAACTTTCTTTGAATAATTCAAGATAGTCCTCAATAACTCAACCAATCGACTTATTCTCATAGACAAGAATCTTCCACTAGCCAACCCACTGAAGCTCTCCCAAATCATCCAAACAAACCAATGACAATCAACGGCCCCCAGATTAGACTATCGGTATAGTTCGGTATATAAGGGTGAATTTATACAAGAGTGAAGGCTAAATTATATGGGATGTATATGTGTATCAAAAGTGTACAAAGAAAGGTGAAAATGTATATATATATATGTATAAAGGTTGTATAAAGGGTGTGTATAGTAAGGTATAAATGTACAAAAGAAAAGAGAAAAGAAAGAAAGAAAAAAGTATGGTCAAACCTAAATGCCAATTCGTCATCCGATGTACTTAGTCACGATCACCAGGCCAAGTTCTAGAATCAACACATCACCGGCACACTCTTATCAAGAGAAGAACCCGGAAATGGAATGGATATACCTCAAACACGCACATCGTAGTGCAGGGAAACCAAATGGAAACCCTTACTCCCGAATAAATCCAAGAGCCTAGAGAGGGACGTATTTACAAGGCAATCAAACCAAAACCGTAACCTAACACAACTATATAAAATGATGAAATCTCACAATTTGGTGTTTTGGATATTTATGAGCATGCAAGTAATGTTATCAATCCCGAAGGACTAGCCAAATAACCGTTCAGAACACATTTCGCCAATTAAAAATTTTGTCTCAAGGAAAATAGTGTGATTGTTAGGTCCAGAATTAGTCCAGAATTAGTCCAGATTCATTGGACTGGTCCAGACTGAACTTCTGGAGCCTTTATCAAGTATAAGTCAAGAAAACATGTTTTGCTGGACATGCTCCAGACCCGACTTCTGGAGCCTCACTGAAGAACTGACCAGAAAACATGTTTGACTGGACCTACTCCAGACTTGGAATCTGGAGTCCCTCTGAAGATTTGCTCAGAAATAATTGAAGACTAGTGAGCAATACTTGTATAGATAATCTGGAGCATTCTCCAGATTAGCTCACTGAAGACTTCACCCCAGTCCAGATCTACTCTACTGAAGACATTCTGACTGAAGTCAAAGACTGAAGTCTGAAGAAAGAAGACTTATCAAATGGCGGAGTCCACTGGAAAGTCTTACCAGATCTGCACACTGGAGGATTGTCAGTGTTCATGATTCTACAAGTCTGAACACTGATATCAAAGTTTGACTTATGCCTTTACACACTTTCCAAGGAACAACCCACTTGTTCCTTAACAAAGCATACGTGTGTTAAGGTGGTTGGATAATAGGATACACTTGCACTTGATGTGACAATATCCTTATTCTTATCCAAAGCATTTAATGATCTTGTCGGATCATTAAATGTATCCAACCATATTTGTACGGCACAAAATTCACTGGTGAATTTTGTTGCCTATAAATACAAAGTCATTTCTTTGAGAAAATTTACTTAAGCATATACTCTCGATCTTAAGAAAGTGAATTTGTCTAAAATACTCTCGATCTTAAACAGGGATACTTCACAACTTTAAGTATCTCGATCCTAAAGAGCTATTTGACAAATATAGATCATTTGTAATTCAAAGGTTGTTAGGATACATACTTTATTGTATTATCTTGATTCCGCAACAACCTTGTATTTTGTTTAAACATCAATAAATAAAATACCCAGAAAACTACATAATGTTCCACTTTACTTATTTATTGCTTTAAGTCTTGTATTACTTTGTTTATATATCTTGCATATTTATTTACAAGTAATACTAGTCCAATTCTAGTGCTTATTATACTTGCTGTATTTTACACTTTCAAAGTTAACCATCTTGAGCTTTAAAAACGGGACTCACAAAAATTGCTTATTAAGTTATCATAATTAGGTGACAAAAGCAATTTACCACAAGGACAAACTCAACTCAAGTTTAAAAACCATATCAACTTCTACCATTCCACCAAATTGAAAACACCATTTTAAACATGCACATCATAGTGAAGAGCTCAAAATAGAAACTCCTACCTTTAGATAAAATCCAAAGGCCTACGAGAGGGACACATCAACAAAACCGGTAGAAATCTCAATGGCAAAACAACAAAAGTGATAGTACCCGGTAGCTTAAACCTATTTGCAACCCCCCCACACTTAAGATGGACAATGCCCTCAATGTCCATATTCGGTCAAACAAAGGTAAATAGGGGTAAGCAAAATCGAAAAATCAGAGCACATACCGGAATAAGGACACATTCCGTTTTGAAACAAGTTAGTCGACCCCGTATCACAAATGGTGCTTCCGAAAAAGGAAGAACACTTTGCTTGGCGGGAGAAACAACTTGTAACAAAACGGAAAGTGCGAGAGTCGATTACATCAAACATATCAACAATGATGCCATAGAAAAATAGATGGGAAGAGAATCCAAAGGGGTTCCCCCACACTTGTGTTGAACAATGGCCATCAATAACCTGCTTCAATTACATCACAAACAAACCACAAACCACAAATTCCCAAGCAAAAATTCGCATCAAATCTGTACCTGCACTTACTTAACAAAACACAATCAAATCTAACTAAAAAAAAACTAAAAATTGATAAAATAACACGGGTTGCCTCCCGAGAAGCGCTTAATTTATTCACGAGTCTTTAGCTAGACTCGACCTTTATTTACCAACATTGGGGATTCGGCGCCCCCACACTTGAAGTGTTGGGCGGTCTACTTTTGAAAGGAGAGAAACAATTACCTTTCACCTTTTTACATATCCAATCATTAGCTCCATCAGAAATATCAACAACCATCATTAACTCAGCTTTCTCATTTGTTGATAAGTTAGCGCACAGTTCTTCAGACAACTTAATATTCCCATGAGAAACAGCAGACCTCAAACGACTATAAAGCTTACGGATTTTAGCACACGGGCCATCCGTTGGTTTAGGAACAGTACTGCTGTTGACTTCAAATCAACCACTTTCTCCTCTAACTTCTCATCCAACCATTTATCAATCTGTGAATCCAAAGAACTAACACAAGCAGTTTCAACAAAGTTAGCAACATTAGGCAAAGAAACAGAACATGTGTTTAAAATGTCACAGATTCATCTCCAGCTCTCAATGTAAGCTTACCACGACCAACTTCAAGTTTGGCATCGGCCGTGGCAAGGAATGGTCTCCCTAAGATAAGAGGCACATTCAATGCCTCGTCAGCTTCAATAATATGAAATCTACAGGAAAAACCAAACCTCCCACCTTAATTAACACATCTTCTAATATTCCAATAGGTCTTATTTCAGACTTATCGGCCAAATTGATCTTCATGTTAATAGGTTTCGGTGTTCCTAAGTTCAGCTTGGAGTAAAGGGAAGAAGGCATAAGATTAATGCTTACTCCAGAATCATTCAAGGCATGTTTTACTGTCAAGTTACCAATCTTACAGGGAATAGTAAAACTACCTGGATCACCGCGTTTAGCGGGTAACTTACCTGTAATGGCTGCTGAACAAACATCTTCTAACACTGTAGTAGTCACCTCTTCCAGATGCTTCTTATTCATTAAAATCTGCTTCAAGCACTTTGCATATCCGGGCATCTGCATAATTGCATCTAAAAATGGAATATTAATATGCAATTTACGGAGGTGACTTACAAATTTGATCATTTGTTCCTTAAGCTTATTCTTCACAAAGCGCTGGGGATATGGAACCTTTGGCTTATAAGGCTTAACTTCTGGTTCCTCAGCTGGCTTCTTAACAGGTTTAGCAACAGGTTTGGATGGAACGGCCGGTGTTGGCACGGCTAGTTCCGGTTCCATCTCAATCTCGTCATCAACTTGCTCCTCATCTTCATTAACCTGCACAGATTGAAACGAATCATTAGGTGAAGAATTAGCTGAATCATAAGTGTTACCTGCCCACGTAGTGATAGCATTAACATGCTCGTTTTTGATATTAGGCTGGTTATCCTTTCTCCATGATCCTTGACCGTTTGCTCCTTGATTACTCGACTGATTCTTTGGATTCTGTTGAGTATTGCTAGGTAGAGTACCAGGCGGTCTAGAAAGAGCTGCCATCCTACTTTCGAGATCCTTGAAGTTTAAACCCGCATTCTTGGCATTCATCTCCACTTTACCACTGATCCTGTCCAATCTCTCATTCAGCTCCTTTGTGTCATCCCTTATACTCTGGATGCTGTTGTTGGTCTCCATCTGATTGCTAATCATCTGCTTCATCATCTCTCTTAACTCATCATTTGGATCGGCAGTTGAAGCAGAAGATCCTGTTCCTTGACTTTGTTGAGTTTGCTGTTGTGGCTGATTTTGATAGTTGTTCCCTTGCCACCTATTACCTGCAAAACTAGAATTGTTACCTTGATAAGAAGAATTATAAGAAGGATTACCTGATGACCGATTTTGAAAACCGGTGTTTCTTTGAAAGCTTCCTTGTTGTTGATTCTGGATGTAGTTGACATCTTCATGTCCCCGGTTGGGACAATCCTCGGTATAATGCATGTCACCACAATGATCACAACCATCAGCTACAACCTTGACATCTCTTTCAAGAGCTCCAAACCTAGCCTCTTGAGATGCAAATCCCTTATCCATGCGCGAAGCTAATGCCTTAATCTCTCCAACAATCCCAGAATCATCTTTCTCAACTCTTGCAACTCTCCCTTCCTTGGTTCCCTTCTTCATCCTTTTCTCATTCTTAAGAAACCTTTCATCATCCATTGTTGCGTTATCCTTCACCATTTGTTCCAAAATATCATATCCTTCATTCGGTGTAATCTTGGTGAAACTTCCCCCGAAGGCATAACCCAACTCTCTTTTAGATTGCTTAGACAAGCCATCAAAGAATAACTCAACATACTTCTCCTTTGTCAACTCATGGCCTGGACAATTCCTTAGCATATCCTTAAAGCGAATCCATGCATCGACAATATCCTCATCAGCATCTTGCTCAAATGACCTTATCAAATTTTCCAACTTCCTTTGAGTTCTAAGAGAATAAAACTCATCAATAAAAGCTTGTCTAAGTTGGTTCCAAGTAGTAATGGAATTCTCGGGAAGATCATTAAACCAATCTTCAGCATCTCCGGTGATTGAAATGGGAAATGTCTCGAGTTTCACGGCATCCATTTGATTTTGACCATATTGATACAACCGTGCCAACTTCTCAAATCTCTCCAAATGCTTATATGGATCCCATTTTCTCTTTCCATCAAATTGTTGCTCTTCGATGCTTTTCAAATGATTGGGCTTCAAGTTAAAAGTATGATCAATAGTGGGTGGTCTAATGGCTGAACCGCGGGCCGTAGGAATATTTCGGGCCCTATCTCCATAGCGGATATCATTTTGATCCCTTGGTGGTTGTTCGTCACCCATCTCTTCTTGTTTAATTTCAGAAAATAATTCTTTCATTAAAATAATATTCACTATCATACCATGAACTAGTGACAATTGCTTATAGACAAACAACTCTTTTCAAATCACATATCAATTCAACTAGTACCACTAACGAAGAATTAATACACAACCAATATTATAATAATTATGTGAAAGAAATTAAATCATCAAGATCTCAGAACAACGATAATTAATAAACTCTTTGAATTAAAAACATAGCAATCACATCATTCGTCTTGTTTCATCAAGGTGGATGATAAATAGTTTAGCTACTCATATTCAATTGAAAATAATAATCAATAAAAGAGACGAACATATTGTACCAATTGTTTGAAGAATATAAATTACTAGACAAGAAAAGTAGATACGATCCAGATGGGTGCCCGTGAATCTTCGATGAATCCGCCTAAGAATGATCTTGCTTGGAGATGGAAGAACCCTTGTAGAGCAGCTCCTGGAAAGGAATATTGAGAGGTAGACCCGAAGACCGCAAGATCATTAACTGAAAATAAGCCTGCAAACACAACTAAAACACACGTCAAATGCACCTGTGATAAGAAAAGAAAAACTAAGCTAAAATAAAGCAAATAACTTCCTCACGCGTGAGGAAGGATCAAACCACTAAATTAACAACTAAAATGGCACACAATCCCCGGCAGCGGCGCCAAAAACTTGATGTGCAAAAATCGAGCTTTAAATTTAAATCAGAAAATACCTTGAAACTGACTACTACACACTCTCGGGCAGTGGACCCGTTCGTATGCAGTATAGCTAAAAAGTAAGTTCGAGTTCGTTCGCGGGGATTGGTTTACTCTAGTTGTATGATAAAATGGTTTAGAAAAACGGGTGTTGCTTCAAAATTCCTTTGACAATAAAATGAGATTAAATTTGAAAGAACAAATTGCATAAAAATGAGAAAACTTCAGACAATATGGATAAAAGTCATCCACCTTGAATTCACTCGACTTCAAATGTGATTGCTTTTAATTAAGATCAAATTCTTTTAAGTTTAAAGACAGTCGTGAAAAGAATAACGTGCTCACGTGGTACCACCAACCGTAAACAAATCACCTCTTCACCTAAGTTACTAGCTAAATTACCCCAGCCGGTACCACCAATGCTTAAGACAACTTTACTAATAAATAGTTTACTTGACTATCAAATTACCAATTATTCCTATGTAAAAATAACGTGGTACCACCAACCGCTATAAATTACGTTGACAAAATAATTCTTTCATTAAAATAATATTCACTATCATACCATGAACTAGTGACAATTGCTTATAGACAAACAACTCTTTTCAAATCACATATCAATTCAACTAGTACCACTAACGAAGAATTAATACACAACCAATATTATAATAATTATGTGAAAGAAATTAAATCATCAAGATCTCAGAACAACGATAATTAATAAACTCTTTGAATTAAAAACATAGCAATCACATCATTCGTCTTGTTTCATCAAGGTGGATGATAAATAGTTTAGCTACTCATATTCAATTGAAAATAATAATCAATAAAAGAGACGAACATATTGTACCAATTGTTTGAAGAATATAAATTACTAGACAAGAAAAGTAGATACGATCCAGATGGGTGCCCGTGAATCTTCGATGAATCCGCCTAAGAATGATCTTGCTTGGAGATGGAAGAACCCTTGTAGAACAGCTCCTGGAAAGGATATTTGATCAGATAATTCGTAGCTAGGGTTTCTTGTATTTATACACCTCCAAAAATCTCACAAAATCTCACAAAATTCGTCAGCACCGACCCCAATTGCGGCGCAACAAAGGCTTGTTGCGGCGCAACGGCCTTTGACCCGACAGTTGACTTTTGACTTTCGTTGACTTGAGCTAGTTGTAACTTAACTTGTTGCGGCGCAATGGCCTGGTGTTGCGGCGCAGCAAATCCTCTCTGCTCAGTTGTTGCGGCGCAACTTGAAGTTGCGGCGCAATGGCTTAAATAACAAGGTACTGCGGCGCAATAACATGTTGTTGCGGCGCAGCTAAAGCTTTCTGTCTTTTCATTGCGGCGCAACCTGGAGTTGCGGCGCAATACCTCTTTTCCAGCATTGACTTTTGTTGACTCTCTGAAATCTTTATCCAAACGCTCCAGAATTCATCCGTTAGCATTTCTTTTACCTCAATAATGTTGTTTTCTTCAGATTTACGCTTAAGAACCTGTCAGAAACCTGAAACACTAACAAATACCACAAACGCATCAAATGTATACAAAAACGACTCATAAAACATGCTTAAATCAACTCTAAACATCGTGGGAAATGATATAAAATATGACACATCAAGCCTACAAATTTGTATTAAATTACACTAGTGAGTGTGATTGTGGGTGTAATCAAAACTCTTGTGGTTAGAGTTTGGCTTGATTCTTGAAGTGTCAAGAATCCATTGTTTGTAATCTCTAGTGGTTAGGGATTTGATAAATTCTTGAAGTGTCAAGAATACTTGGGTATAAACTAAACTCTAGTGGTTAGAGTTGTGAAAATTCTTGAAGTGTCAAGGATTGAAGATATCCTAGTGGTTAGGATTCATTGGTGTGTCTTGAAGTGTCAAGACTTGGTAAATTCCTAGTGGTTACGAATTGTTGGATCATCTTGATGTGTCAAGATTGTATTGCGGACTCTCCACCGGTTTTGGAGAAAGATAGTGCTACAAAATCTCGATTGTGAATCGAGGAGTGGATTAAGGCGGATTAGTTAACATCCGACTGGAACTATCTTAATTCGTGTTAAGATGCGGAAGTAAGGTGTTCAACAATGGTGGAAAGTGTGTGTGTTAGTGTGTGTTCTTGAGAGAGAAAGGTGTGTGTGTTTGGAAAGCAGATTTTTATTTCTGAGCAAAAGTGAAAAAGGTTTACAAAGGTTGAAGGTTTGAGGGGTATTTATACTCTAAGTATATTACATAAGCTCCCCCTCAACCTTACAAATCATACAAAATACAATGTTTTATAAATACAACTAAGCACTATTTTATATTTCTAACATTCTCCCCCTTAGTGCTTGGTTGTCCATCATTTCTTCCTTTGTTGTCTTCTTCTCTTGTTTGCACGTCTTTGCTTGTTTTTCTTTTTATAATATCTTTGAGCAGCATTTGATGTTGATGGCTTATCAATCTTAGAACTCCAGAAAGCTCTCTTCTTGTAGCTGTTCCATGTATCATTCCAATACTTCTTAGGTATGAAGTGCCAGTTATCACCTTCAGGACGTTCATCTGGCAATTTGATATTATCTTGGAAGTTCACAGGAGGAATGTTATGAGGACCACGTTCATGGCTAGGATTCCAACGAACCCATGAACCTGTCTTGGTGTGAATAATTCCTTCTTGGGGCTTGGGAGTTCTTGAGACAATGAGATCTCTAATCCTTTGACGCATATCAAGAGTATCTTTGATACGTCTTATATGATCTTCTCTCTGGGACTTGATTTTTTCATCTTCTTCATTGTCAGAATCTTCATCTATTGCACTCAGAATTGATTGGCAATATTTCAAAGTACCATCTGAATATTTTGGAAAATCAGAAGCACGAATGAAGATCTTTCTCTTGAGTCGATTGATGAAGACAAATCCATCCAAGTCTTCAATTGGATCTCCAATCTGAAACGAATCTAGCTCATAACCTCCGGCTCTTTGGTTTGGTCTTGTAAGGTTAATCCTGCTAGTTCTTCTTTCTAAGCCAATCTGGAAGTCATTGAACTCATAGAATCTAATCAAGGCTTGAATATGACTTTTCAATACTTCATAGGCTAGAAGTTGATCTGGAGTCTTGATTATCAGATAAGCATATTGATTGTAGAGAAATAGGATGTCTGAGATCGTCATATATTGAAATGATTCTTCTTGAACAACATAGATATTGCCATCAGCTCGGCGAACTTTGAATCGAACAAGTCTGAGATTGTGATTTTTGAGAGGAGCAAACAACTGTAGGACTTTAGTGATTGGAATTTGAAATTGCTGATACCACCATTCAGCTCTTACAGAACTTTCTGCATTCATCAGCTCCATGTATGCATCTCTTTGACCTTGATGTCTGAACAGAAAGAATGCTCTTAATCGGTTCAAGGTCATGTTAAGTCTTTCATTTGGTGAGCAATAGATTTGAAAGGCTCTTTCTTCAAGATATCTTGCTCTGCATACAATTTCTTCAGGTCTTGTGCTCAAATCCAAGATCTGTTCATAGTTCTCAGCAAAGTAACCCTCATTGATCTGCCAGATTTTGTCTTTTGAGATCCTTGGGTGTCTAACTCCTTGTCCAAGCTCATTAGGAGTCTCAAGATTTTCAGCATTTCTGAGATGATAGACTATCTCTTCAAAGATATCTTCTCCATTTACTTCTTGAGTAGGATGCTGAGATCGAGAAACAGCATTTCCTGGTTGAAATGGATCAGGATCACTTGACTCATCAGAACTTGATGTGGTAGAATAATAATGAGAAATGTGTCTGATGAGTGGAGGTAATTCTTGATTTTGAGTTCCTCCTTGATTTTGGGTTTCTGAAACAACTTCTTGAGCATTTTCTTGACCAACTTGAGCTTGTGTCTCATGACCCTCTCTAATATCTCTAATGTTCTCCCCCTCGGGTTGATCATCAGGATCTTGATCATCCCGACGCCTTGAGATATTAGCCAGTCTACATTGTTGATCAAGCTCTTGAAATCGCTTTTGAAGAGCTTCAATTTCAGCTTGTTGTTCTTGTTGAGAACCTTTGAATGATAAATATGCAAGAAGTGATTGGAAAATAGATCTCTTATGTGAAGAAAGATTTGGTTCTTCAGATCTCAACCGATTCATAAGTGCAACAATAAGAGTATCGGTAGATAAACCACTGGTAGCAATTCTGTTTGGGGAACAATCACTTAAGTATTCAGACGAATCAGATTCAGAAGAAGAACTGGAAGAATGATGTGGTGAATTTGGATCAGGAAATGATTGAGGTTTTGGTGTTGGTGGTATTGTTGTTGTAGTTGTTGTTGTCTGTGGCGGTGTTGGAGTTACTACTGGAGTACCAATTCGTAAAGTACCTCCAGTAAGTAATCTACGAGATGAAGATTTTGTTTGTGATGCAGGAAGTTTTCCGGTAATGATATTTCTTGATACAAGTAGCTCACTTCTTTGACCTTCTACAATACCTTCAACAAAATGAGTGATTAATCTTTGAGCCTCTGGTGGTAATGGAATATCAGAATCTGGCACATCAGTAGTCTCAAGTGATTCTACTGAGTGACCTGAAGACATCATGACTGTCTCAGGATTTCCTGTTGGTTCAAGAGTATGAGCAACAGTTGATGATTCGGCTTCGCAACCAGAATCTTTTGGGAAATGGAGGTAAATAACACCGGAGTCACTTAGACTTACCGTTATGCCCAAAGCACGAAGAGCTGACACAACAGTTCGAGCTCGTAAGAACTCATACTGTCGCACAACTGTTCTAGCTACTAGGGCACCTTCGTTCAAAGCTGGCGTAATGTTAGCAATGGAAGGATTTCCAAACAATCTTCGAGAGGGCACAAGAGCCAATCTCTCTATGTTTGTTCCGGCAGCATCACTTAGATGTGCAAAGGGTATCACAATTGGTGTCCTAAGGGTACTAGACACACGTGCAGAAACGAAATTCAAGAGAGGGGCAGGTGTCTCTTTTGCTTCAACATTCACAGACTCTGAAGGAGAATGGAATGGAGTACGTGGTTTTTGCCCGTGCGAAAATGAGACGTCAGTCTGTAGAGAGACTTCCGAATGGCTAGTGGAGGTTTGTGCACGCGAGAGTTGGGAGCTCTCGTCTTCTACCCTACGGCGAACCCGGCGTTGATATAGGTTTGTAACTAATTGGAGGCCAACGTTTTCTTTTTGCCTTTCACCTAACCCTGACCTCTCAACCTCTCCGGTATTTTCAACTCCTCCCTCATTCCTTCCTTGTTCCTCCGGGATGTCTATAACATCATTAGCAAACAGATTTGCATCATCATCAGATGCATCATTATCAGGAGTAAACACATCTTCTGGTTCAGTTTCTTGAAATCGTTCATACTCAAAGCGAGATCTCTTAAAAGTTTTTCGAATGTTTACATAAATCAATTTCTTTCTGCCTTGAGTATACGTCGGTTGAGGAGATCGAACCAAGGATGAAGATGAAGGTATATTTGAGGATGGAATTTGAGTTAAAGCAGATTGAGGTATGATTGGTTGTTCAGGTGTTGTAATCTCAGGAAGTGGTGAAGATTGATGAATTGGTGTTATAGGTGTTTGAGGTAATTTGGGTGAAGATGGAGATGATGGTCTTTGAGGTGATGGTGTTCTGGGTGATGGTGATCGTCTTAAATTGGTTGTTTTGGGGTGGTGATCGGATTGGTCTTGGAGACCCAGAAACAGATATTGTCTCCTCAGAAGATGTTGGAGAAGAAGGTTCAGCTGGAGCTTTTCCTTTTAGTTTCTTTGATGAACTCCTCTTCTTCTTCTTTTGATGCAATTTCTTACTCAATTTTAACACAAACATTTCACCTTTCAGTTTCTTTCTTTTGTGCTTACTGGAGCTGGATTCACCCTCACGCTCTTTTCTTTTTCTACTTGACCCCTCACCAGGTGTCCTATGTACAGCTTGGGTAGGAACCGGGAGGCTTTCCGGTCCCAGAGCTGTTCTAATCCAGTCTAGATAAGCAATCTTATCTTCATCAGAATCTGAAACCATATCTAGCAGGAATGATGGAATCAGAAAAGTATAGTTAGCAGCTCCTGAATCTCTGACATACTTGTAAAAATGAATGGTCACTTGGCTACTGTTTCGAAGCCTTGGAATGCTTCTTTCATGTCTGACTGCACTGTAGACGATTGCTGTGAGAAATCTGATGAATGAGATATACTTCTTGGGAGCAGATACTTTGCCATTGACCAATACAATCAATTGGTCCCACAGACTTTGAGCAATGTCATAGTGTTTGTTGAAGACAACACCATAGAAAATGTGCAGCATTGGCTGTGTCAGATTGTCCATTCCTCTTGTATATGGAGTTAAGTAGTTGCTGAGGATGGAATACACATAATACCAAATCTTTGGTAGATTCTTTAATTTGAAATCCTTTGTCTTGGTTAAAGGACCTTCATACCCAAGAGAGATAAGGGCAGCAAACATCTCTTCATTGGACTCAATAGTATCATAATCAGCATGTCCATTGAGGTTTGCTTCAGGAAGTCTTAGAATTCTTCGGAAATCATCAAGATTGAATTCAAATCCATATGTTCTAGCTCCAGAATTCAACTGATATTGGAAATATCCTTGGCGACGAAGTTCAGGTGATTTATATTTAGCTTTGGCTCTTGGAATTGTTGGATTTTGAGGTTGAACAAAGGTAATGGATCTCCACATATCAAAAAGATAGACTTCAGCTAAGTCTTGTTCAACGGTAAGTACATATGTGAGAGGATGATTATGAAATATTCTTGAAACGATTGGAAACCCGGGAGCAACGAAAGGATCAAACAATGCTCTATTGTTTCTCATATTACTTGTGTTACCAGCAACAAGGATTTCTTCAATCGATTCATTTATGGCAATTTCTTCGTCATGTTCAATTTCCTCTTGATGATCCATTTTTTTTTTATTTTCTGATTTAAGACATAAAAGAGTTTAACGCACACATAAAACAAAGTTTGAACAGCAAATAACAAGATTCAAACAGGTGATTTATATAAGATACAAAGAGGTTCACAAAGGCGATCAACTCAGTGTATTCTATATAAATAACTTGTTATGAGAAAATGAACATAGAATAGTCAAATACATATTTCCATATATAAACTTACAAAGAAGTTCACAAAGGCGATCAATTCTCTGTACTTTTATATATTTTCATATGTACATAACTTTGAAAATAAGGTATAATCATATAAGTACAAGATATTTGAGAATAGTAAGGAAGTACACAAAGGCGTTCGATTCCTCGTATTCCAAATATGTTGCAATTATATGATAATACAAAGCATTTTGTCACATCACACAAAATTTAAAAGAGAAAAGAAAATTGGAAAAAAATTTGGGAAAAAATTTTCTAAGTCTGGAAAGCCAGGACGATCTTGATGAGATCGTCCTGAGGTTGAACTCAGGTTTTGGAAATACAAGACGACTTTGGAGAAGATCGTCTCATCATTTGTTTTCTTGAAAAAGTTTAAGTATGGAGAGGAAATTGAGACGATCTTTTCAAGATCGTCTAAAAGTTTGATCTGTTGGAAAAAATTTTGAAGTGAAAGATTTTGAGATTGAGACGATCTTGATAAGATCGTCATGGAAATTAAATGGTAAAAACTTCACTTTCCTCTTGAAAAATTCTAACACTTAGAAATATAAATTGAAATCATGTTAATTTCTGGAAAAATTGAACATGACCTCCCCTTATATTAATAAGTATTAGTTTTGAGCAAACCGATCTCAAATGAGTTCAGTTACCCATCCAATTTTATTTTCAAAACAAATAACCATCCACACAGCGAACAGACCCTAGGACGATCCTGACAAGATCGTCTTGGTCTCAGTCTCAAGGGTTATAAGCAAAAACACATAAATGTGGAACTAGGACGGTCTTGGCAAGATCGTCCTATTTCCAAGTCGTTTTGGGAACTAAGACGATCTTGGACAAGATCGTTTCAGAACAAAATGACTTGAAATTAAGAAGACATTACCAAGATCGTTTTATTTCCAATCAGGTATTACAAAAACACAAACATAAAACAAAATGATTTATTTTAACTTCTAAGCATGGCAAAACACTTATTTGAATCACAGAAACCAAATTTTCACTACTCAAACCACATAAATCAAAAAAATTAACCTAGATCAATTCTAAGATCGTCCTAGGTCATCTTCTTCACTAGAACAGGGGTTGCAGGTTTTTGAATTTCCAAAGTCACAAATTTAGGCATTTAAACATGTATAGATCATACACACATAACCTAAACATGCTTCTAAATCATTCCAACAACACAGAATCATTAACAGTCGTAAGTATTTCGAGAGAGAAAAAAAATGAACAAATAAGATCAACATTCAAACTCAAATACCTACCTGAAGAAGTGATAAGATGACAATGTTGTTATGGAATAAAATAATCAGTGAGAACACAGCAACTAAACCCTTATCTTGGTTCGATGGTTAGCCAAAAGTGATTTTGAAGTGATTTGAGAGTGTGACAGTGTGTATGTGTGTGAGTGTAACAGTGTGTATGTGTGTGCTTATTCCTTATGGATGAAGAAACAGGTCGGGTTGAGGGTGTTGACCTGGTTAGAAAGTTTTGGGCTTTCCTCAAATTGGGCTTCTTGAAAAATAAATTATGGTTTTTCTAGTTTTAGAAAAATAACTACAAAAAAAATTAAAACAAATTAAAAAATAAAAATAAAATCATTTTTATGGATTTTTTTGTCTTTTTAAATTTTGTATTTGTTTTTCTAAAATTATCAATAAGTTTCTCTTCAAATAGTGCAAATACACAAACTCCCCCTAGATTCATGAATTATCCTTTTTCTCCCCCTCAAACATTGCATGATATTTAAGCACATTGCACATAAGCATAGCATCAATGTTTGACAGATAATGAATGAAAGAGAAAGAGATGAAGGATTTGTACAAAACATGCAGAGACAAGTAAGTGCATTGGTAATGAGCACTTATTTGAGATTGTTTCTTGAAAAGAAACTCATGTCAGGATCATGTGTTGAATAGCATCCGAGCTAGGAATACTAAACACAGACCTTTATTACCTGCAAAACACAATCAAGTTCTTCTAGGTACCCACCTTTGAATGGGTCCTTTTGGGTTAGTGGAATCAATCAAGGTATACAAATGAGGTTTTCGAACAAGAGGTTTATTCTTAAGATTCATCACAATCCCATTAGAATCAACAATCAAAGGTTTAGAAATCACAGTAGAAGATTTAGAATTTATTACAGACCATGGTTTAGCTAAATTACTCAAATTTGAATCAAATTTCCTATCAAGAACTTTCTTCTTGTAATCATTAGCTATCCAACTTCTTCTAACTGGTGATTTATCATACACTTGTGTTTTAGCATAGCTAGTAGATTTTATCAATGATGATTTAGAAATCCACTTATGGTTACTAGCTAAGCTCTTTCTCTCCTGTACCAGATAAATTCTTAGAATTAGTTCGAGGAGTTAAAAACACATTCTGATTTTTGCTTTGCTTGGTGGAAGATTTGATATTCTGTTTCTTTTGAGTTGCAACAGTGAACCAACCATACTGATCTCTATAACTAGTTATACCATTAGATGTATCTTTTATTAGCAAATCTTGGCTAGTTTTAGATATCTTAGGTAAAGAACTAGATTGAGAGATAGCTTTAGAAGCAGAGGTTCTAGAAACAGATGAAATATCAACTTTGAGCTTTGAGTTAGCAGAAATGGTATTCTTACCTTTGACAGCTGGTGCATGCTGACCTTTGGGTGAATAAAATGAAGTTGGAGCAAACTTAGATTTAGATTCCTTCTTTGGTTTAGGCTTTTTGGGTGAAAGTTTTTCAAGCTCTTTTTCAACTTCTGGTGCAAAAACATGATCAGTTTCCAAAAACTTATCAAATTCTTCAACAGAAAGATCTGGATAAATACACTGTAAATCTTTTGTTTGAACTTCTGGTTTGAAAACAGTTTTGTTAGTCAACTTTTCAATCAATGCTTTTGCTTTAGCCTTAAGATCAGTAGGAATCTCAATCTTTGCTCTAAATTCAATTTATTTTGGTCAACAGGGGTGATCACAGGGGTATCAAAAGAAAGTATCTTCTTGACAGAAGCAAGATGTTTAGCTTTCAAAGCTTTGAACTTTCTCTTCAATTTGGAAAAATGATGATAGCATTGAGGTGGACATATCATGAATCTCTTGAGGAGAGATGCTATCACCCTGCATATCTTTGTTAAAATTCTCACTCCCATTGGATGGAGTGGAGCAATCAACTGAAGTTAGATCATGCAACATTTGGGTCGGGGTGGTCTCACTTACCTTTGGAGAATGATTTTGAGTTTTCAGATGTTCAATGACTTGTTGTTGAGACTCAATCTTTTGTTTTAAACCTTCAATTTCTTTTTCCAATATGGTAGTTGGAATGTAAAATCTTTGTGAAATTAGTTTTGAACAATCTTTTTGAGACTCATTTTCAGGAATTGAAATGCTGTCTATTTCTTCTAACTCATAGATGGATCTTTTATGAGTTTTCTTGTATGTGTCATTAATAGCAACATAATCAATCTGAATTGGTTTTTGTCTTTCAACATCATCTGACTCAAAGTCATCCTCAGATGGTCTGATGAACTCTTGAATCATGCCAAGTCTAAGACATTTTTCATCATAAAGTGGACCAAGGTCTTCTTTTTGAATTTTTGGAACTAGAACGGTCTTGATGAGATCGTCCTGAAAATTGATTTGAAAACTTTCTAAGTATGGATGAAAGAAAGATAGAACGGTCTTGATGAGATCGTCCTGAAAATTGATTTGAAAACTTTCTAAGTATGAATGAAAGAAAGGTAGAACGGTCTGGATGAGATCGTCCTGAAAATTGATTTGAAAACTTTCTAAGTATGAATGAAAGAAAGGTAGAACGGTCTGGATGAGATCGTCCTGAAAATTGATTTGAAAACTTTCTAAGTATGAATGAAAGAAAGGTAGAACGGTCTGGATGAGATCGTCCTGAAAATTGATTTGAAAACTTTCTAAGTATGAATGAAAGAAAGGTAGAACGGTCTGGATGAGATCGTCCTGAAAATTGATTTGAAAACTTTCTAAGTATGAATGAAAGAAAGGTAGAACGGTCTGGATGAGATCGTCCTGAAAATTGATTTGAAAACTTTCTAAGTATGAATGAAAGAAAGGTAGAACGGTCTGGATGAGATCGTCCTGAAAATTGATTTGAAAACTTTCTAAGTATGAATGAAAGAAAGGTAGAACGGTCTGGATGAGATCGTCCTGAAAATTGATTTGAAAACTTTCTAAGTATGAATGAAAGAAAGGTAGAACGGTCTGGATGAGATCGTCCTGAAAATTGATTTGAAAACTTTCTAAGTATGAATGAAAGAAAGGTAGAACGGTCTGGATGAGATCGTCCTGAAAATTGATTTGAAAACTTTCTAA
This sequence comes from Erigeron breviscapus, assembly GCA_034093135.1. Taxonomy (NCBI): domain Eukaryota; kingdom Viridiplantae; phylum Streptophyta; class Magnoliopsida; order Asterales; family Asteraceae; genus Erigeron; species Erigeron breviscapus. The sequence continues at coordinate 88,432,466 of CM067171.1, read as the reverse complement.
GTATGAATGAAAGAAAGGTAGAACGGTCTGGATGAGATCGTCCTGAAAATTGATTTGAAAACTTTCTAAGTATGAATGAAAGAAAGGTAGAACGGTCTGGATGAGATCGTCCTGAAAATTGATTTGAAAACTTTCTAAGTATGAATGAAAGAAAGGTAGAACGGTCTTGATGAGATCGTCCTGAAAATTGATTTGAAAACTTTCTAAGTATGGATGAAAGAAAGATAGAACGGTCTTGTGAAGATCGTTTTAGGAAAACTTTGGTGAAAAATTTTCTAAGTATAGAAAATGATAGAACGGTCTGGATGAGATCGTCCTGAAAATTGATTTGAAAACTTTCTAAGTATGAATGAAAGAAAGGTAGAACGGTCTGGATGAGATCGTCCTGAAAATTGATTTGAAAACTTTCTAAGTATGAATGAAAGAAAGGTAGAACGGTCTGGATGAGATCGTCCTGAAAATTGATTTGAAAACTTTCTAAGTATGAATGAAAGAAAGGTAGAACGGTCTGGATGAGATCGTCCTGAAAATTGATTTGAAAACTTTCTAAGTATGAATGAAAGAAAGGTAGAACGGTCTTGATGAGATCGTCCTGAAAATTGATTTGAAAACTTTCTAAGTATGGATGAAAGAAAGATAGAACGGTCTTGTGAAGATCGTCACACACAGCAAACTTTGTGAATTCATCCCATATCTCCTTGGCATTATGATCATAATCAACAGTTGAGAAAATCTCATCAGGAAGAGATTGATAGATATAGGCTTTAGCTTGCTTGTCAGCATGGACTCTTGCTTTTTGATCATCATTCAGTTGTTCATTTGTTAGAAGAACCCCATTGTCATCTTTGAATTGAGCTGGACCTTCAAGAATTGATTCTCTAATGAAGACACCATTTGATTTGATATCAAGAAAATCCATAAATTCATTTTGCCATTTAGCATAAGAATCTTTATGAAGAATTGGAGGCCTGATGGTTGACATCATTGGATCAATGTTAATTGTTGTCATTGAAATGAATGAACAATGATTTGTAAACTGTTTTTGTTTTTTTGGTTTTCTGGAAGACAGAACGATCTTAATGAGATCGTTTTAAGAAAAGAATGTTGTTTTTGAATTTTTGGAACTAGAACGGTCTTGATGAGATCGTCCTGAAAATTGATTTGAAAACTTTCTAAGTATGGATGAAAGAAAGATAGAACGGTCTTGTGAAGATCGTTTTAGGAAAACTTTGGTGAAAAATTTTCTAAGTATAGAAAATCTAGGAAATTTGGACAGAGTGACAGTATGATTTTCAGAATTGTTGAGCAAAACCAATCTCAAAGAGATTAGTTACCCAAGGAAGTGTGTGATTCCCAATCACAACAACTTCAAATGATCAAACCACCACACACAGTTCACTCAGAACCAAGACGCTAGGACGATCTTAAAGAGACCGTCTTAACACCAATGTCAGATAAGCACTAGGACGATCTAAAAGAGATCGTCTTAGAGTCAAATATGTACTTTTGGAGATCGTCTCAAGGTAAATTCTGCAAGAACACCAGAAAAGACAAAATAGTCGAGTAAATCACTATTTTGCTTTTATCTCACTCGATTTTAAGAGTTAGAACACGATCCAAACACAGAAATTCTCAGATTACAATCGCGCACAACCCTGGCAACAAATTCATATCTCAAATCAACTCAAACTGGAAAATCAAATTCTCATCAACTTTCCAAAAATTTCGGATTATGATCAAAACAGTGAATTGGATTCTGAAACTTAACAGAATGATTATGGAGATGATTTAGAATGTATTTGTGAACAAAAACAGAAGAATTGAGTGAAAATTGATGGTGAAATGGTGAAGAACAGAAACGGTTATGGTGAAGAACACGAATTTGCAATTTTTGAACAAAATTAGCATCAATCTGTATGAAATTTGTTCTGGATCGTCAATAGATTGCTGTTGTGCTCTGATACCACTTGTAGAAATGCTTTGTTAGCTTAATTCGTGTTAAGATGAGGAAGTAAGGTGTTCAACAATGGTGGAAAGTGTGTGTGTTAGTGTGTGTTCTTGAGAGAGAAAGGTGTGTGTGTTTGGAAAGCAGATTTTTATTTCTGAGCAAAAGTGTGCAAAAGGTTTACAAAGGTTGAAGGTTTGAGGGGTATTTATACTCTAAGTATATTACATAAGCTCCCCCTCAACCTTACAAATCATACAAAATACAATGTTTTATAAATACAACTAAGCACTATTTTATATTTCTAACACCGACCCCAACCACTATATATCGTGGTGTTCATGTGGTGATAAATTCTCTTACCCTTATCTCTTATTATTTCTCATTTCATTGTTATTATATTTGCTTCACAAGGATTGAATTGGTTGTTGATAATTACAAGTATTATCTCTTTGTTGTTCAAATGAAACAAGGTTGTAACTAGTATTGAAGTTTTCACAAAAAGTCTTACAAACCTGTGAGTCCCGAATTAACTCGATGGATAAACCCAATATGTAAAATACAACAAGTTCAATAATCACTAGATTTGGACTAGTATTACTTTAATATAAATGCAAGTATATAACAAAGTAATACAAGACTTAATGCAATAATAAAGTAAGGTGGAACACAATGTAATTTTTCGACTGTATCTTATTTATTGATGTGTAAATAAAATACAAGGTTGTGCGGAATCAAGATATTACAAATTAGTAAATATCCTAACAACCTTTGAATTACAAATGATCTATATTTGTCAAATAAACTCTTTTGATCAAGATACTTAAAGTTGTGAAGTATCCCAGTTACGATCGAGAGTATTTAGACAAATGCACCTAATTGCTAAAAAGTAATTTTTACGAAGGAAATGACTTTGTATTTATAGACAAATAAATTCTTGGGGAATTTATTATGTCGTACAAATATGGTTGCATGCATTTAATGAACCGACATAGATTCATTAAATGCATTGGCTAAAGTAAAGGATAAATCCTTTGTTAACCAACCACCTTTACACACGTATGAACAATTGCAGGGGCAAGTGGAATGTTCCTTGGAACTTGTGTAAAGGCAAGAAGTCAATTCTTCGTCATCAGTGTCCAGACTTGTAAGGTCTAAGAACACTGAAGAAAACTCCAGTCGTAGATCTGGTAAGACTTCCAGTGGACTCCGCCATTTGTCAGTCTTCTTTATTCTAACTTCAGTCTTGACTTCAGTGAGAATGTCTTCAGTAGAGTAGATCTTCTCTGGAGTGAAGTCCAGTGAGCTCATCTGGAGGAATCCAGATTTCCTGTACAAGTAAATAGCTCACTGACCTTCTCATAATTTCTGGACAAATCTTCAGAGGGCTCCAGTTTTCAAGTCTGGAGCGAGTCCAGTAAACTGGACCTAACAAATTCCCCCTATTTGTTTAGAAATTATGCAAGTGTTTTCAAACTTTTATCTATACAACTTTGTAAGTTTGAAGAACACTTGTTTTCGACTTAGTCTAAAAATTTGTAAGTTACTGGAAATCACTTTATAGATCATCAGTGTTCCAGTTTCACTCTTAGTTCTAACATAGACTAAATCTGATCAAATACTTGTAAATAAAATAAAAATTGCAACTAAATTTACATTCATCGATTGATAACCAGTTACAATTTTATTTACAATAAATACATTACAAGTAATATGATACAAGAGATCAGGCCCTTCTCTTTTCAACATGTCCAGAAGCTTCTCCAGTGGCCTTTCTCTTTTGTGTGGGTGAAGAGGGTAAAGATTCTGCTGGTCGCATTCCCAGAACGACTTCCATCATTTGAATTCTTTTCCATACCCTTTCAATCCTTTTCAAGAATGCTTTGACATCTGGTGATAAGTCAGTTTTTCCTTTAAATGTCAAAGCCAATTTCTTTCAGTTCAGTCCATCCAAATGACTGGACTGAAGCATTCTTCCTTTCATCAATGAAGTTACCTTCTCTGGTAAGCTTCACCTCAAACTTAGTCATCTGCTCATGGTTTTCCGCCAGTTTGATTTCAGCCCCAATGATCTTTCTGATATCAGATCTGAAAGTCATTAGTTCATCATACCTTGACTTAGTCTTGGCCATAATGATCAACTCTTCAGTTTCCCTAGATACTCTCTGCTGGTCTACAGCAGACTGGATTTCTTCACGATTGATTGTTAGTGAAGTATCCATGGGAATGAAAGTGGTCAGATCTGCATCCCTGAGTGCCTTCAACTGCTTGGCAGTTAATTTTGGCAAACCCTTAATCTTCTTTCTATATTCGATCTCCAGGGCTGCAGCATTCTTTCTGATTTGTTTCTGAAGAGCCCTAAGTTCTTCAGTCCTTTGGTTGATCAGATCGACCACACTAACACCACAACTCATGGCATCGTAAGTTTGTTCTTCACAAGAGTATCTCGAACGAAGATGAACATCGTCCAGTGTACTAAGACATTTATGGATTCTGGGATCATCCTTCATCTTTTTATACACATCAATGTGTATTCCCAGTCTTCCAGCATTGTAAGAGTCAAGAGTTCCATGACTGGCCATCTCATGATGATGGGCCAGTAGTTCTTCCCTTTGTTTCCTCTTGAAGATATCAATCAAAATGCACTCTTGTTTTAGCCTTTCTGAAGCATCTTCATCAGTAGTTGGGAATTCTGATGGACCTTCAGTTGTTTCCTCTTCTTCTCCAGATACCACATGTTTCTTTCTTTTTAGTGATCGATGAGTGGTTGTGATATCTGGGAATTCTTCAAATCTGGGCTCGCTGGCTTCAGTACCAGCAGCCTCTTCTTCTTCAACATTGGCTTCAGTGCCAACTAATTCTTGTGCACTGGTCTCAGTACCAGTCACTTCCCTTTCATATGTTCTGGCATCACTACTAAACGCTTGTGAAATAGCACCAGCAACAACTTTGATTGCACTGCCAACATCAACATCCTTTTTCTTCAAAGACCTTTCCCCCTTGGAAGGATCATCAGTCCTGGACTTAAGATCATTCCACAATTGAGTAAGCATAAGCCTCTCCTGGGAACCAAATGTCCTTCCCTCTACTGGAGATGTGATACTAACAGTGTTTTTGATTGCCTCGACTTCCTTTTTAAGATGATCAATTTCCCTAGGCAAGTCTTTTGGCAGTTCCTCTTTGACCAGTTCAACCACCCTTGGCATTAACACGTCTTGTAATGTTCTGGTAACAGACCCAAAAATTTCTTCAGATATTTCTTTAAGCATATCTCCCCTGAACCTTCTTATGCAATCTTCACTTATGCTTGTAACCATTGTATTTTGGTCCAGATTGGGTCTGCTTTCCAGACTACTAATTCTGGTGGATAAATTTTGAAGCTCTCCAGTGAGATTCACCAGTGGTTGAGCAATACCAGAATGAATGGTTGTCTGAACAGAACGAACCAACTTTTCTTCCAAACCTTGTACTGCCACTTTAATATCTTCTGAATTTTTGTTTGTGGCCAGTACCAATTTATTTAACTTGTTGAAAACAAGTTGTTCATTTCCAGCAAAAATGTTTATTTCTGACGCAATATTATTTGTCAAAACAGATTTGAAGTCAGAAATAACCTGGGAAGATGACTGGAGTGATCTCTCCAGGTCTGCCACCTTACTCAGAAGGCCTTGGACCTCGGTGGAAGAAGAAGTGGAGAGACCACCCTGAGAAGGGAGTTCAGATTCCCTTCTGGATCAAGGAACATGTGTCTGGACTGCTTCAGATGTTGTTTCAGTAATTGTAGCAGTTGTGTCCAGATCACGAGGAATTTCCAGTGGTTCTTCAACTGGTGGTGGTTGATCTTGTGAAATTTGAGTGGGTGGGTTGAAGTATGGAGTGTCTTGTGGAATTGAAGGAGGTGGTGGTGGTGGATTGATTGATTCTGGTGGTGGTGGCATTTCAGTCTCTGGTGGTGGTTCATGTGTTTCTGATGGAGGAGTTGGAATATTTTGGAATGTTGGTGGAGGTGGGATTTCAGTGGACTGCTCAACTTCAATATTTATATCATCACCCAAAAAGTTTAAATTTGTAAAGTCATTACCTTCAGACATGGGTGAGTCAGTCGCATCCCAATCGAAATCTGTATCAACTCTCCTACCACTTATCTGCTCACCAGACTGATCACCAACTTCAATATTTAAATCAAGTTGAGCAATCTGCTCAACTTCCTGAATCTGCACCTCAGCTTGTGCAGTATCACCCTGAACAACAATTTCTTGTTCAACAATTGGCGTGCCATCTGCAGCCATTATATCTCCAACCATCTGGTGTCTTCACCAGTTCTTTCTTCCACAATGAATTCTGGAGGAATATCTCCAGATGCCTGGTGAGAGGACTCTGGTGGAACATCTTCAATCAGTCTTGTTCCAATAGCAACACCCGCCAGCCTTAGTACTCTTCTACCACTTCTTGGTTGTCTGGGAGGGTTTACTGGTGGAACAATTTGTCTTACTGGTGGAGCCACTTCAGCATCAAGTACCACAATTGGTTCAACCACTTGTTGAATACCACCTGGAGCATCTTCCAAGTCAACCCTTTCTATATTAACCCTTTCTACATCGTCCCTCTGGAAAGTAAGCATGGCCTGAGGAATTTCTACCTCATCTGGCGAAGACCTAAGATTCGCCAGATCTCTCATATACTCACTCATGGAAAAATGAGTAGTTTCATAATCATACTGGTTAGCCAAACTTTTAAGATAAGTGACAGAAAACGAATGTATGGAATGTGTGGTTTTCTGCTTCTCACCTTCAGTTTATCGACCAGATCATCAAAGAATATCTGGGCAAAATCAACTCTATATCCAAACCACAAACAATAACCAATTAACTAATGTGTTTGGTTTAACTGATCCAGCCCGCCAAAACTTCCACCTAAGCACTCTACTATGTGCGTGAAAAAGTATCTCCATGAGTCTGACAATTTACTCATGTAGATAGTCCTTTTCTGGATAGCTGACCATGCTCATCCAGGATATCAGTGTGCCCCATCAACTGCACACTTCCCTTGTATTGATGCCAGAGTGGGAAAATCAACAGGCATCTCATTTTCTTCAAAATAGTAATTGAAGAATTTGGAGTAAATGTGTTTCGAAGTAAATGAAAAGTGAAAGTATTGGGTATTTATAGAGGAGAGAGAGAATGGAATTCAAAACGTTTTAATTTGACTTTATTCAAAGTAATTTTGATCGGTTTTGAAATCCGCATTTAATGCATCCCATCACACATAAATGTGTGACGGTTGACAGCCCACTCAAGTTACTGTACAACGGTTTGACAGCTATAAAATACGACCCACTTGCACTTTTTATCTTCCCAATGTAACTAACCATCATTTGTTTGAAAAATATCTTTACCACGTGGGATAAACAGTAAAATGTCCCTTCGAGAGGTTGCTTACGTGGCATACATTTAGACCAAGTATTTAAATATTATGACTGACATACCATGACTCATTTCAGTGCATCTGGAGGTCGACTGGACACTCTAGTGTCACTGGTGGATTAGTCCAGTGAAGGTATGCACTGATGGTATACTGGAGGGACACTCCAGTAAGATACCAATTTTAAAACATACTGGAGACTTCAAACATGCACGTCAACTAATACAGACAAATGAGAGGGACACATTTACAAAGTGACTGAAGTCACTTCAAACATGCACTTCAACTTATCCAAGTACCAGTGAGAGGGACATATCTACAAAGTACCAGTGATATTTTCCATAAAATTTTGTCCAGTGAGAAAATAAATAAATAAATTCCCCCTGAAATAAAAACATTTTAAGGACAGAAATATCGTTTCAAAAAGAGTCTTCCCTCTGGAATGTTGATCCATAAATTTAAAAATAAAGATAGTACACAAAGGCGTTCAATATCTAAATAATCATAAATTCATAAATCTTTAAATCAAGGATCCCAGATAGTACACAAAGGCGTTCAATATCTAAATAATCATAAATTCATAAATCTTTAAATCAAGGATCCCAGATAGTACACAAAGGCGTTCAATATCTAGGTTCCAGATTTAAGGGTTTAACATTCCCAACTCACTGACCAGAAATTCAAATGTTTTCACATCCAGTGGTTTAGTAAAAATGTCAGCGAGTTGTTTGTCAGTGGGAATAAAATGGAGTTCAATGTTTCCTTTCATAATATTATCACGAATAAAATGATACCTTAGTAACATCCTAATCATTTTTATCTTTGACTATTAGTTGACCGTTAACTCCGATAGTTGACCTATTAGTTGACTCTTAACTCCGTTAGTTATTTTATCGACAACTCCTTATTGACTATTAGTTGACCGTTAACTCCGTTAGTTGACTATTAGTTGACTCTTAACTCCGTTAGTTGACTATTAGTTGACTCTTAACTCCGTTAGTTGATCTATTAGTTGACTCTTAACTCCGTTATTGACTATTAGTTGACTCGTTAACTCCGTTAGTTGATCTATTAGTTGACTCTTAACTCCGTTTTGACTATTAGTTGACCGTTAACTCCGTTAGTTGATCTATTAGTTGACTTTAACTCCGTTAGTTGACTATTAGTTGACTCTTAACTCCGTTAGTTGACTATTAGTTGACTCGTTAACTCCGTTAGTTGATCTATTAGTTGACTCTTAACTCCGTTATTGACTATTAGTTGACTCGTTAACTCCGTTAGTTGATCTATTAGTTGACTCTTAACTCCGTTAGTTGACTATTAGTTGACTCGTTAACTCCGTTAGTTGACTATTAGTTGACTCTTAACTCCGTTAGTTGACTATTAGTTGACTCGTTAACTCCGTTAGTTGATCTATTAGTTGACTCTTAACTCCGTTAGTTGACTATTAGTTGACTCGTTAACTCCGTTAGTTGATCTATTAGTTGACTCTTAACTCCGTTATTGACTATTAGTTGACTCGTTAACTCCGTTAGTTGATCTATTAGTTGACTCTTAACTCCGTTATTGACTATTAGTTGACTCTTAACTCCGTTAGTTGACTATTAGTTGACTCGTTAACTCCGTTAGTTGATCTATTAGTTGACTCTTAACTCCGTTAGTTGACTATTAGTTGACTCGTTAACTCCGTTAGTTGATCTATTAGTTGACTCTTAACTCCGTTAGTTGATCTATTAGTTGACTTTAACTCCGTTAGTTGATCTATTAGTTGACTCTTAACTCCGTTAGTTGACTATTAGTTGACCGTTAACTCCGTTAGTTGATCCTATTAGTTGACTCTTAACTCCGTTAGTTAAAAGTAAATATGGGTATTTATAGAGGAGAGAGAAAATGGAATTCAAAACGGTTAATTTGAAATTATTCAAAGTAATTTTGATCGGTTTTGAAATCCGCATTTAATGCATCCCATCACACATAAATGTGTGACGGTTGACAGCCCACTCAAGTTACTGTACAACAGTTTGACAGTATAAAATACGACCCACTTGCACTTTTTATCTTCCCAATGTAACTAACCATCATTTGTTTGAAAAATATCTTTACCACGTGGGATAAACAGTAAAATGTCCCTTCGAGAGTTTGCTTACGTGGCACACATTTAGACCAAGTGTTTAAATATTATGACTGACATACCCATGACTCATTTCAGTGCATCTGGAGGTCGACTGGACACTCTAGTGTCACTGGTGGATTAGTCCAGTGAAGGTATGCACTGATGGTATACTGGAGGGACACTCCAGTAAGATACCAATTTTAAAACATACTGGAGACTTCAAACATGCACGTCAACTAATACAGACAAATAAGAGGGACACATTTACAAAGTGACTGAAGTCACTTCAAACATGCACTTCAACTTATCCAAGTACCAGTGAGAGGGACATATCTACAAAGTACCAGTGATATTTTCCATAAAATTTTGTCCAGTGAGAAAATAAATAAATAAATTCCCCCTGAAATAAAAACATTTTAAGGACAGAAATATCGTTTCAAAAAGAGTCTTCCCTCTGGAATGTTGATCCATAAATTTATAAAAATAAAGATAGTACACAAAGGCGTTCAATATCTAAATAATCATAAATTCATAAATCTTTAAATCAAGGATCCCAGATAGTACACAAAGGCGTTCAATATCTAGGTTCCAGATTTAAGGGTTTAACATTCCCAACTCACTGACCAGAAATTCAAATGTTTTCACATCCAGTGGTTTAGTAAAAATGTCAGCGAGTTGTTTGTCAGTGGGAATAAAATGGAGTTCAATGTTTCCTTTCATAATATTATCACGAATAAAATGATACCTTTGTAACATCCTAATCATTTTTATCTTTGACTATTAGTTGACCGTTAACTCCGTTAGTTGATCTATTAGTTGACTCTTAACTCCATTAGTTTTTAGACGACCCATTAATTGATTTAATTGAATTCTATTATAAATTAGATGTTTTATAAACATTAATTGCTCAAAAGTTGAAAATAATTAGATCGTTGCTCACTTCGTGGTTGTCGAGTCATTTATTGGTTTATTTCGATAAATCGATATATTTTTTTTTTTTGGGTAAAGGGGAATTTAAACCCCGGTAAGCTTTTATAAATCACCCAAAAGGATTATTACAAGAAGTTTAGGTACAAGTGAATTGACAGAGTGTCAACCAATTCAAAAGAAAATGCCCTCATGGGCCCCCTCATAGTAAATAAAGGAGACCCATGATGCAGGAAATGAACCAGCTAGGTGACTGGACAGGCTCAGATCACCCAACTATATCAAGAACACATGAATCTATCAAATGAATCTATGACTAGCAATCTAATTAACAAGAGTGTAAATAAAGCTAGTCTATATATCCCTCTTCATGAACTGGGCAGTCTCTCCTGTATCTGACTCAAACTCCTCTATATCTGCTGGATCTGGTGCTGAAGAAGAAGGAACATCCTGCTGAGATATAGCACAAGTATCTGAATGTGTATCTGGTGTTTCCCTGACTGGTAGGGATGACTCTGTAGATGCTGAATTGTCTGGAGCAGTCATCGGTGCCTTGCTTTTAGAGATGGTATGTCTTTCTTGTCTTTTAGGGACATACTTAACCTTGGGTTTAGGGATATGGGTGCCTGTTGCCACTTGGGCCTTCTTGGCCCTTCTCCTTCTCCTCTTGGGCTGCTGGAAGCCCTGCTCATCCTGTGGTACCTGTATATCATGTGTCTTAGTGCCTGAAGGGCCTGCTACAGTAGCTTGGGTAGTTCTGGGTGCCCCAGCTTCCATTTCCTCAGCAGACTTTGGCCTTTCAACACAATCAATAAACTTGTGCCCAAAAACAGCACAATGAGAACATCTATCCGGCTTCCAGAGATACAGTAATCTAAATCTCTGCATTTTACCCAATACTCGTGCCTCAACAAAAGATGGAATATCATGATCAACATTTACTTTAATCAACACCCTAGCATACATAGCCCTCCCCGATTTTTTCTCAATCATTTCCTCCGTGAATCTATCCAAAGCAACAGGTACACCAATAACACTAGTAATGTGACTCATAATATCATAATCCCACATAGTAGAATCCAAATCATATATATTAACCCACATATGAACAGAAGTAGGTATAATCTTATCATTCTCAATCCCAACTTCCCATTTCTTTAACAAAACAGGAACATCATTAAATAACCAAGGTCGATTATTAATCACAAAATCCAAGCCCTCAGCACTATCAAACTTAAAGTAAAACCTACCCTGATTGTTCAACACCACATCAACTAGACCATACTTTTTCCAAAGTCGAAATGCATGAAAACGAACAAAGGGAAAAGCAGGTCTCTTACCAACAAAACAACCAACCAAAGTCAACAACCACTGCTCACTTTGTTTAATAATGAGATCATCAGGAATAATGGCATGTTTAGAACCTATCTCAGTGAAAACAGGAGGGATAAATCGAAGCTTCCCAGTCCTACGTATGTTAGTAGCATCTTGAAAAATAGAAGCATAAGAACGTGGCTGCTGTGTCTTGGGACTATCAGGATGTCCACCAAGATCATTAGGGTTAACATCATGTTTAGGTACATTATCCGGCATAGGAGGAACACTAGTAGCACCACCTTTACCATGTAAATCATGCAAAGGTGATTCGGCATGTGATTTCTGACCATCACCACTCGATTCCTTCAAATCTCTATCTTCATCAACAGTAGAAACAACATTTTTATCCCAAGAATCAGCCACTTTCTCAAAAGAAGTCATATCATCAGAATTGTCACAAGGTTTATCAGTTTCAAGATCAGCATCAGGAGAAAACGAAACAGGTTCAACATTAGTGATATTAGCCAAATGTTCATCTAACATCCTCTGCAATTCGACCACTTGATCTTTAGATATTCGATGATTATTAAGCAATTCCATTCCATCCTTTAGAACAGAAAACACATTATCTCCATCAGTTTGTTCAAATCGATATATGAAAGCTTTGTTGAAAATTGTTGATTTATCGTTGACTGAGAATCGAACTATAAGTGATTATTGTGCCTTATTTGTAGTAGAAAAAGGCCCTTATATGTTAGGCATATGATAACGGGTCATTTAGAGGTGTAATGAAGTCATTAGTTGCTTTAGGGGTTGAATTTGTTAAGTGGTCAAACTTAAAAACGGGTTTAGTTGGTTAAATATGATTTAGGGTTGGACTCCAACTATTCTAGGAGACTTTTGGCAGCCCATATCACCCCTTAACATCACATACGATCTCCAAAACCTGCAGCCACATATTCCCCCTCTTTTTCTTCCAAGTTCTTGCTTGATCTAATCGTTTAAGAGTCGTATTGATCGTGTGTTGCTTAGATCTTGAATCCTTGTCATAGAATACAGGTAATATAGGTATTTGTCATCTGAGATCTGATTATATGCGTCTTATTTTAGTTTTAATCCAGGCCATAAGGGTTTGGGTTGGGTTAATTAATTGATTGATCATTAATTTCATGTTTTCGGGTAATCAAATAAGAGATTTATGTTTGTAATGGATCAAGGAATCAATTGATGATTTGAAGTCATCAATTGTGTCCTTAAAGAGGTCAATTTGATGTCTCCAAGTCGGGGTTAAGGTTTGAGATTGAATGGGAATCGTTTAGAGCAAGTTTGAAAATTGAATTGCTGGTCGGCACCCCAGGTGCGGCGCACCAAAAGGGTGGTGCGGCGCACCACAGCCCAGTTTGGGAAAATTGGAACCCCGATATGCGACGCACCAAGAGGGTGGTGCGACGCACCTGATGCCCAGATTGCTCAGAACACTTCGTTTAGCTTATATGTCGATCTTATACTTGTTCTAGGTTCTTGGAAGCACCTAGCCATCATTATATTGTACTTGTAGCTTGTTGATAAGCGATATTGAGGTAAGATATATCATATTTGACACGCTGGGGTGCACAACGAAAATGGTAATTTTGTAAAAGTGGTTTAAAACCTTTCTTTCTCATACGCTAGTTTGGGTATTGGGACTATTGGAGGGTTTTCGCGAAATGGGTAGATCTGCATGTTTAGGCTGATTGATATTGTTGTTATTATGCTTGTACATGTTGAATTATAGTTGATGTTGATGTCGTTTTTAGTTGTAAAGTTGTTTTCGTTGAAATGCTAGTTATTGAGTTGGTTTGGCTTTTACACTAGTTCACTAGACTTGTGTAGGTTGCCATGTTGTCACTGTGCACGAATAGGGGCCCTAAACTTAAAGTTGAAGTAAAAGTTGCTAAAGTTGATATCGTTGTTGAAACTCGAGTATAAATCTAAGTTGAAAGTGGTAAGCTTATCCCATACTGGAACCGCGTAGGAACCAGTGTGATTTAGTTGGTCAGCGGGAGTAGACTAGTTGCTTCCAATGGCACGACCTCGAAGTTTGAGATTAGCTGGGTGACTAGGTCTAGTCACTACGAGTTGTGTAACAGCTTTCTCCTGGATTTGGTTATGCCTATCCTTAACGAATGATGGACCCCGAAAGGACTACCCATCAAGTCGGGTGCAAGGTCCCTAAAAGGCCTTACGGCTGCCTTTGCACACATTTGTAGTTGTATTCATTGTGGTGACGCGAGTCATCCACCTTTAGTTGTAATTAAAATATGGCGTAACCAATTGTTGAATAAAGTCGTTGAAGTTGATTAAGTTGCTAAGTTGAGTACGTGGACGAAAGTTGAATACTGTGGATTAAGTTGATAGGCACACGTAGGATTGTTGACCATTCTTATGTGTATTCGATTGCTAAGTATGATTGTTGTTGTTATATGCTCGACTGCGTATGATTCTTTAATAAGTTGATTTAACTTGGTAATTATTTATAAACCTGTGGTATATCTTACTCGGCTTTATAGCTGACACTTGTTCTTTTGTTGAAAATGTTGTGCCACCTCAGGTTGATGCTTAGTTGAGATGCAGATTAGAGTGAGGATGGGTAGAAGATACAGCTGAAGACTTTTACCTAGACTGCCTCATTTATTTAGACCTATTTATTATTATATCGTTATTTGACTTCATATGGGTTTCATTTGATTACGGTTAGATTCGATGAGTAACACCGTCATTTTAAATTGAATATTTTATTTTGGAAATGTAATAATTGATGGGAACTTCCGCAACACTATGTGTTTTAAGAAAAATTTTTGAAATCCATATTTTTAATAAGTTCGGTGTTACAAGTTGGTATCAGAGCCAGAGTTTAAGTGAACCATATTCTATGAGGCATAGGATTGGACTTAAACTTTTTAGTAGACTGCTTTTAGGACGGGTTGGGTTGAGTGAGAGTGTAGGTTTTGGCCTATTTAAGTTGTTGTTTGCAGTTGATATTGTCGATAGATAGGTCCATAATCTTTCTCTCTATATCCGTCTTAAACACTCGTCGTTTATCCTTTTAGGAAATGGTTTCTACTCGTGGTAATCCTAATGGTACTGGTAATGATGCATTCGCTGCTCCTCCTCCTAACCTAGAGCTACAGAGGATTGTTGCGCAGATGGCTGAGATGCAAGCTCGTTTAGAGCAGTCCGAACAGCGTATAACGCAGGTGGAAGCTGAGAGAGATGAACTAGTTAGGAACCGCCGAAACAGAAACGTTGAAGGTGAAGACGCTAATTCTCACACTCGAGACACACTACCCACTAATGATGATCGTACAGGTGATACTGATGATGGGTCTGATTGGACTGGTGGTGATAATCCAAACCGTGGGCATGGTGGTAAGGTGAGGGTTAAGGAGTTTTCTCTTCGTGACTTCTGGGGTTGTAATCCTTCTAAGTTCTTTGGGGAAGGAAATTCTATTGATGGTTATCGCTGGTTGAAGGAAGTAGAGAAGAGTTTTCGGATTGCTGACTGTCCTGAAAACAAGAAGGTGGAGTTGGCTACTCAGTTGTTTCGTAAGGGAGCTATTGATTGGTGGGAAATTCAGGTAGAGACTCTAGGTGTTGATGGAGAGATGCAGATCACTTGGGATCAGTTCACTGAGCTCTTTAATAAGGAGTACTTTACTACTCGAGAGAGACAGATGATCGAGAGGGAGTTCTTGGCTATTCAGAAAGAAGATAAGTCAATGAAAGAGCATATTAGGCTGTTTGCGGAGAAGCTGAGATTCTGTACCCGACTTTGTCATGATGATTTATCTAAGATTGGCCGGTTCGTTGAAAGCTTGCCTAATGAGTACCGTACACTTGTAAGGATGCAGAAGACCCTTAAGGATGCTTATGACACTGCATTATCTATGGAGGATGACTTGAAGTCCATTGTGAAGAAGGATTCTGGTTCTGGTTTTAAGAGGAAGAGTGATGGGTTTTCTGGTTCTAGCAAGAAGTTCAAGGGGAGTTCTTCTAAAGGGAAAGACGAGGTGAAGGAGAAGTCGTGGTGTAAGCATTGCCGATCTCGACACACTGGTCCTTGTACTGTCTATACTCGCCGCTGTGACAAATGTGGCAAGACTGGACATAGCTTCGCTGATTGTACTGACAAGTGGAGGTGCTACAAATGCAACTCTACTGACCATAAAATTGCAGATTGTCCATAAATGAAGGCTGAAGAGAAGAAGAAGACAGAGGTTCCTAAAGCTCGAGCCCGTGCATTTAAGATGACTACTGAAGCGGCGAAAACTACAGATGATGTGGTTAGTGGCATTTTCCTTGTTAACTCTAAATTGGCTAATGTTTTATTTGATTCGGGTGCTACTAAATCTTTTGTATCCCCTAAGTTTGCTCCTCAACTTAGTGCCCCTGTTAGTCGATTAGCTCATGCCATGGATGTTGAAATAGCTGATGGTCATATCTCTAAAGTTCGTGATTCTTATCGTGATTGCTCCATTGAGATAGAGGGCAGGACCTTTCCGATCCATTTATTACCCATTTCGCTGGCTGGGTTCGATGTAGTTGTTGGCATGGATTGGTTGGGAGAAAACAATGCTACTATCTTCTGTGGGGAAAAGATCGTTCGTATCACTACCCATGATGGGAAAGTGGTCACAGTCTATGGTGAAAAGAAGTTTGATTATCCTAAATTCATTAAGTTGATGAAGACTCTTAAACATATTCGTCAAACTAAAACTCATTTCCTGGCATATGTGATTGACACACGTATGGCTAGACCTTCTATCGCTGACATTGAAGTTGTTTCCGAGTTTGCTGACGTTTTTCCTGATGATCTTCTGGCTTACCTCCTGATCGTGAAGTTGAATTTCGTATTGATCTTGTGCCTGGCGCGACTCCTGTTGCTAAGGCTCCTTACCGTCTAGCCCCTACTGAGATGAAAGAGTTGATGTCGCAGTTGCAAGAGTTATTAGAGAAGGGTTTCATTCGACCGAGTTCCTCGCCTTGGGGTGCTCCCATTCTCTTTGTCAAGAAGAAGGATGGATCTATGAGGATGTGCATCGATTACCGTGAGCTTAACAAACGAATGGTAAAGAATAAATATCCTCTTCCTCGTATAGATGATTTATTCGATCATTGCAGGGTGCTTCTTTCTTTTCAAAAATCGATCTTCGTTCGGGATACCATCAGTTGAAAGTAGAAGAGGAAAGTGTTGCCAAGACTGCCTTTCCGAACTCGCTATGGACACTACGAGTTTCTAGTGATGCCCTTTGGTCTTACTAATGCTCCAGCCGCTTTCATGGACTTGATGAATCGAGTTTGTAGACCTTTCCTCGACCATTTTGTTATTGTGTTTATCGACGATATTCTTGTTTATTCGAAGACTGCTGAGGAACATCGTGAACATCTACGAGCAGTTCTAGAGGTTCTACGGAGGAAAAATCTTTATGCTAAATTTTCCAAGTGTGAATTCTGGTTGCGTGAGGTTAATTTTCTTGGACATGTCATTTCTAGAGATGGAATTAAAGTTGATCCCTCGAAGATTGAAGCTGTGATGAAGTGGGAATCCCCTAAGACCCCTACTGAAATTAAAAGCTTCTTAGGTTTGGCAGGATACTATAGGAGGTTCATTCAGATTTCTCCCGCATTGCTAAACCGATGACTGAGTTGACTAAGAAAGGTGTTAAGTATATGTGGACCGATTCTCAAGAGAAGGCATTTCAGACATTGAGGCAGAAGTTGTGCGAGGCTCCGATTCTATCATTACCTGAAGGTACAAACGATATGGTTGTTTATAGTGATGCTTCAGTTTCTGGATTGGGTTGTGTTTTGATGCAGCGTGATAAAGTGATTGCTTATGCCTCTCGTCAGTTGAAACCGCATGAGAAGAACTATCCTACGCATGATTTGGAATTAGCAGCGGTTGTTTTTGCTCTTAAGTTGTGGAGACATTATCTGTATGGCACTAAGTGCACTCTTTTCACTGATCATAAGAGTCTGCAGCATGTGTTTAATCAGAAGGAATTGAATGCTCGTCAGAGAAGATTGTTAGGTCGAAAATCGACCAAGTATAATTTGTTCAGAAATAGTTAAAGTTCTGAGAACAACACCTGTACAGAATTCTGAAGTCATTCAGAATTAGTTCTCAGAAACTTCACTTCAGTTCAGATCAACGTATCAGAATACCGTTCAGAATAAAGTCAAAGACTGAAGTCTGAGGAAAGAGAATCAAGCTCAGATGTGGAGCTCAGAAGATTGATTCTACCTGATCGAAGAACTGAAGCATCTCAGTGTAAAGTACTTACAACACTTTACACTGATTACGAGGAAGACTTTTTACTTTACATACCTTTACCCGGTTAATAGATTTATCTATTAATAAAAGGTACAAGGTTAAAGTAAAGGTTGGGAATAACGTAGAATAAGTCACATCAACTGACTTATATACTTTACCTTAAATCAAGCATGTAAGGAATTAGGTTTAATTCCTTAAATGCTCCCAACCACATTTGTACGATCTAGTCCACATCATCATGGACTTGGTCTATAAATACAAAGTCTTCTCACAACTTGCAAAGAGAGCTTGAAACTTTAGTATTGCAACTTGTGAGATATACTCTAAGAAAACTTACGAGTATTTCCAAGTCATTTAGATCACTTGTATTTCGGGATTGTTTAGATATTTACACTTGGGTGTTTATCTTTGTTCCGCAACAATCCTTGTATTTGTTTATACATCAATAAATCAAATACATTGAAAAAGCACAACGTGTCTCAATACTTGATTATATATATATATCTTTATATAGTTTCTGCCATTTAGTTCTTGCATTTATTTTAAGTCATTTGTTTCTTGTTATCCATATCTGGATCGTAAACTGAACTTGTCATCAAGATCAGTTGTACTTGCCAGTCGGGTTTAGTTAATCATCTATATTCGGGACTCACAATTGGTATCAGAGCAGCAAGGTTGAATTATATTAATTCATTAACCTTTGATCTGCAAAGATGGCTGACTTTCAACAACAAGAACGACCTGACCCTAATGCTACTACTCCACCTACCCCACCCCCTCTCATCAACAACAATATACCATCACATAATGTACATGTACACTTTCCAAATAATCCTGTTCCCAAGTTTGATGGGAACAGTGAAAACTTTCAAACATGGAAAGCATGCATGCTCAAATATATTGCTGGTGTTGAAAGACATTTGCCCGATATCTTAAAAGAAGGACCCTTTGTCCCCAAAAATGCTTCCACTGTTGTCAGAAATACCGATGGGACTCCTAGGTGTTCACCAAAGGAGAAGGATCATTGGTCAGAGGAAGATCATAGACTTGTAGACCTAGACACAAAATTACAAAATATGATCTTGTATGCAGTTTCTGAAACTCTTATGCCCACACTTGTTTTACTTGAAAATTCTAAATTAATGTGGGAGGAACTTCTGACACAGTTTGAAGGCACCAATGAGACAATTGTCACAAGAAAAGTTGCTTTAAACAAAAGATATGAGTCTTTCTTTGCTATCCCTGGGGAAACTTTAACTCAAACTTACATCAGATTCACAAATCTGGTAAATCAACTGAAAGCCCTGGGTGTAACCAAAGACAAAGAAATTTTGTTGGAAAAATTTTGTGACATCTTACCTTCTAAATGGGAAAATTTAATCTTGGTCTTGAGACAAGGAAAAACCTTGCACAGTCACACTCTTGCTTCCCTATATGGAGCCTTCAGATACACTGAAGAGAACAAAGCTGAGAGAGCTGTGGCTGAGCAAGATGCCAAAAATCATGTTTCTACCAATTCTGGTATGGTTCAGTATTCTGAACCACACAGTACTGCTTTACTATCTTCTGAGAGTGACATTTCTGACTCGATGAAGAAGATGGTTTCTGAAATGTTAAAAACTGGTATTTCTGGTAATGTTACTCATGATTGTGATGAGGATGACAATGATGATCTGGTTTCCATGCTGGCTAAAACGTTCAATCGTTTTAAGGCCAAATCAAATCGATCTGGCAAACCATTTGCTTCCAGCGCTTCTATTGACAAGTCTAATCTTGAATGCTTTAAATGTGGCAAGAAAGGACATTTCATGAAGGAATGCAGATCTAGTCAACCATCATCATCACAATCTGCCCCTAACCATTCTATTTTTCAGAAATCTGATGACAGCTACAAGGCCAAGTACAAGAAGCTAAAGGCACATATGGCTCTCCTGGCACAAGACAACTCAAGCAATAGTTGTATGATTGCCAAGACTGAAAAATGGGAAGAATCTGATGAATCATCTGATGATGAGGAAGAAGTTAGGGACATGTGTTTCATGGCTCAAGAAGATCAAGGTCATTTGGTCAAATCTGATGTTGAATCTGGACGTTGGGTGGATATAGTAATGAAAAAGGTCAGTGATTTTGGCTTTGAAAATAATGAGGAACACAAACTGGACCTTTTGATTCTTTTAGAGGCTGACATCTCATTTGTTGAGACAGTGCGTTCAGAAAGCCTAAAAATGTTTGAAAATAGTACTTCTGAATTGAACGCCAGTCATGCCAGACTGAAAGAACTGAAAGATGTTCAGCTGGCTTTAAAAAGTTATCAGTCTATGGTTGCGACTCTAGAATTGGAAAAAGAAGAATTAAAACCATCCTTGAAAAAGAACAAGCAATAATTAAATCTTGGATGAAAGCACCAAGGCCAGATGCTGCAATTAAAAACACTTTTGCAACTCAAAGACAGCATATGAATCTGGTGATCTTCATTTGGCATCTATAATCACTGATTTAGATGCACTTCCAAAGGAAATAAAACCTGAAATCATTTTTCCTAAAGTTGGCAAGCAGAAAACTGTAACTAATAAGGCCCAGGAACAATCTGAGGGTAAATCTGAAACAGCTCAGACAACTGTTTCATAAAAGAAAGCTAAAACCAAAAAGCCTTCTCCTCAGTCTTCATCTAAGGTTCCTAAAGGCCAAAAGAAGAAGAAAATCATCTCCCCCACTGAGCCATCTACCTCAGATTCAGGTAAGGCTCAAGTGTCTAATGAAGAATCGATTTTGTTAAGGTTAGAAAGTCAATTTCAACTATTGGCTAGACAAGTGCAGAGTTGCAATGCACGTTTAAAAAATGTTGAAACTCCTCCTCTTCAACCTAAACAAAATACAAAACCTTTTTCCAAGCAAATCAAGCAGAAATCTGAAAAGAAAAAGGTTGAAAACCCCATCAAACCAACTATTTTCCTGTCATTTGAAATAATGACTGAAATCCCCTTTGATCCTTCTGTTCCTTATGAACCAAAGAAATCTAAGACTGCTAAGGGAGAGTCTAGTGAACCCATCCAAAGATGGGTTCCCAAAAAGAACTAATCTTTGTTTATGTGCAGGGAGACCGAAAGAAGAATATATGGTTTCTGGACAGTGCTGCTGGCCGAACCATGACTGGTTATCAGACCCTGCTAGAGGAATATAGGGTGCAAGAGGGGCCCTCGATAGTTTTTGGAAATGATGGTAATGGAAAAACTGAGGGATATGGTGTGGTGAATAATGGTCAAGTCAAATTCACACGTATTGCATATGTGAACGGTTTGAAATATAACCTGATCAGTGTCAGTCAACTGTGTGATGATGACTTCAAGGTTTTATTTGATATTTCACAAGGCACCATATTCAACAGAGATGGAAAGGTAGTACTGATTGCACCAAGAAAGAGAAACATTTATATCATTGATATGAATCCTTCTACCACTGAACAATGTTTCTACTCAAAGGCAGATGAAGACACAAACTGGCTGTGGAACAAGAGATTATCCCATCTGAACTTCAAGAATATTAATAAGTTGTCTAGAAAACAACTTGTTGATGGGATACCCTCTATGTCTTTTAATAAAGACAAGCCATGTCCAGGTTGTGAAATGGGTAAGCAGAAAAGAGCTTCATTCAAGACAAAACAAAGTTTCAGTATAACTGAACCTCTTCACATGCTTCACATGGACCTCTTTGGACCAGTGAATGTTCAGACCAGAGCAGGAAAGAAGTACACCCTTGTTATTGTTGATGAATATACAAGATATTGCTGGGTGATTTTCCTCAGATCCAAGAGTGAAGCTGCTGCTGAAATCATTGCTCTCATCAAACAAATTGAACTCAAGTATAAGCGAAAAGTTTGTCAGCTCAGAAGTGACAATGGCACTGAATTCAGAAATGCCACTTTGGAGTCTTTCTGCACTGAAACAGGCATATCTCAGAACTTCTCCTCAGCACACACACCAGAGCAGAATGGTATTGTAGAAAGAAAGAATCGTACGCTGATTGAAGCTGCTAGAAGTATGTTGAATGAATCTGGTCTTCCCAAGAATTTCTGGGCTGAAGCTGTTGCAACTGCTTGCTACACTCAGAACAGATCTGTTTATGTCAAAAGACACAAGAAGACAGCCTATGAAGTACTCAGAAACAGAAAGCCAAATATTGGATATTTCCATGTATTTGGATGTCCAGTATACATTCTGAATGATTCTAGTCAGCTTGGAAAATTTGATGCTAAAGCTGATGAAGGATACTTCCTAGGATATTCATCAAATCGCAAGGCCTTTAGAGTCTTTAACAAGAGACTTGAAAAGGTTGATGAGTCAATTCATGTTACCTTTGATGAATCCAATTCTGGAATCTTTAAGAATTCCACCTCTGTACCACCCTCAGAAAGTCCAATAAGTTTTGGTGATTCTGATCCTATTGCTGAATCTGGTCAGTCACCTGAACCTGCTTCTGAACATCTCAGTTCAGAACCAACAACAAACAAGCCTAGCAACATTCCATTCTATCCTCCAGTCAGTTTCAAACTACCTTCTGAACTGACTATTGGATCAGATGTACATGCTGCTTCACCTCTGATATCAGGCTCCACTGAATTACCCCTATCTGAACAGTTTCATGATGCAAATCATGATCTGTAGGAGGAAGAAGATGAGACTGAAGTGGTCTTTTCTGAAACACCTCCTGAAGTAACTCAGAGGAGTTCTTGCACTGATATCATTATTCATCCTGGTCATTACACTAAGTGGACAAGATGTAGGATCCCTATCGTTGTATTGATCGTAATAAGACGTGATTCGTTATGTCAAGAGTGCGGAATCCTCTTGAGATAACTAGATTGCTATTGCCTTTTGTTGATTAATGAGCAATTAATCAACCCAAGGAGATGCACAAGGCTTGTGGTTCGTGTAGAAGATCACACGAAGGAACAATTAACCTTAATATGATTAATTCGTTCGAAATCGTTTTTTTCACGAACTAATCAATCTCTCGATTTCTTAATTAGCCTAATTTCGTAGATTAGACTTTGTATTTATACTACTAGGGTTATTGGTTCGTGTGGGCTTAGGCCTTAATCGAGTTAATTAAGCCCGAATAACAATTAACCAATTGACCTCGTGCTGACGTCAGCACGAGGGCAATCCTATGTACTGATGACGTCAGCACGAGGATCGTCCTTTGGTTCTTTGTTTGACTTTGTTTGACTTGTACATAACATTCAACCATCGTTTAAGTATTCTACGACACTTATAAACCTTGGTTCTATATTCTTGTACCTGCAAAACAATATATAACACACAAACACAATACCAAACATAAACAGATATAATATTGAAGTTCAACTGTAATCATTAAATATCAACACAAGTTCTTATTTAAATGATTACAAACATAGTTCCTAAAACATAAACGATAATCAAATCTATGTTGCGATTGTCACAATGAATCTGCATCTACAAACTCCCCCTTGACGGTTGCAACTAGATTTCTTTAAAGTCTTCAAAAACTTGAACTTCAAAGCTATCCATTAAACAATAGTCTTGTGCTATTCCCATGAATTCTTTCAGCTAAACAAAAAGCAAGAATATTGAGATAGCGTCTAACTTCTGTTCTCCAAAATCTATTTGCTGTACAAGGTGTATCTAAGAGTCTTCTCTGATCACCTCTTGACAAATTGACAACCTGCATTGGATCATACATACGAAGCAGCATCTTGCTCTTTGAGTAATCAACAAACATTTGTGCTTCGCCTGACTTGATATCTATTTGCCAATAAGTCATCGTCGTCAGCATATCTTGATCCCATTTGATAGCGGGAACTCTTGAAATACATTTGACATTTCTTTGAACAAACTCAAATGTACCATTTGGTTTAGTCATCTTCTTCAATGATCTAGGTTTTATTAACCTATCCTCAGGTTTCAAACCTTCATCTCCAAAATGTTTACTCCTTTCCTTTTGCAACCTTTGCCAAGGAAAATCAGCATATCCAAAATTTTGAAGATTAACAAACCATCTCTTTCCCAAATCTAACAAATCAGAATCACTTAGACTTCGGAAGTATTTCAAGTCTTTTGGCATGTACTGACATCCTTCTTTCCTCTTGATAACAAATAACTTGATTCTATGATCGTAGAACCAACTTTGTATCACTGAGAAATATGTGGGTGCGTCCTTATCTGAGATAAATTCCCAAAATATCGACGGTTTCAAATATCCACCCATCAGGAAACCAGCAGGATTTCTATGCTCTGCAACCCTTCGATCAACAATAAACTCAGGGTCATGCTGCGCCAGAGGTATAACAAAACCTCTAATATCAAATTCTCGCGTAGCATCTATCTCCCAGCATAGATCAACTATATTTTCATGTCCTTCTTGATCAACTATGTTTGCACACACAGTGAACATTAATCTTGCAGCATTCCTTGGATCATCTGAACCTTCTCTGACTGGATTTTCTCTGAGATGTTCTTCTTCAGCTATGGGCTCTACTGGAATAACTCTGTCTTCATTAAAGACACGATCAAAATCGTAAGGTCTTTCCATCAACTTTCTCCATGCTGATCTAGAAATCATTATCTCTCCTTCTTCCAAGTCTTCATCATTGATACTTTCTAAGTCATCAATATCATCTAGATTATCCAAAGCGTCTATCCTTTGAAACTCATCTGCAAATTAATAATTCAAACATACAAAGATAAAGAACATAAAATGTAACATCCCAAAACTTAATTGTATATGTTGACTAACGTCGTTAGGTCAAATCCTAAGTCCGTGATTTGTTATGAGATATAATGTGTGTTTATGTGTTTATGTGCCCTATAATTGAGATTTAATTATCTTAAATGAGTGACAATAAAGTAGACTTAAAGATGTGTAAAAGGCCTATGTAGTGTGCGAAAGTGCTTTAGTGTGTTATATGTATCCCCAATAGGTGTTTTTAAGCGAAATAAAGTCAATATGAAGTTCAGGGACCAATTTTGCCAATGTTGAAAGTTGAAAAACGGGATTTAGGCCTAATTAGGCTAATCCCTGATGATTATGCAGCCATAACATATTTCACAAAACACATACACAAACCCTTTAATCCTCTTTTGATTTCTCAAGCAATTCTTCAAGGTTTTGATCAAACAAATCAAGGGTTTTTGTATTGAATCGGATCGGATATCATTTGTTACAGGTAATCTATGTTTTGATGTCTATATTACAGATTTAATGATGTTTTATAAAGGATCAAATCTGATTTTAATAAGGTTTTGAAGTAATTAGGGTTTCAAACGTGTTTAAGCAAATTAACGATCCAAACGACATCAAACGAGTTTGTAATCGATCATTATGATTAAAATATGTTTATATATGTCAAAAACATGTTTTGGGTGAAGCCCAAGTCGATTGATTTCTGGAAAAATCGAAGAACAAGTCGTTTTGTAAATTCTGGACGAAGTTAGGGTTTTTCTGATGCTAAATTCGTTTCTAATTGTTTCAAACGAAGTTCAAGTTCGTTTTTAAAGCTCTAACTTCGTTTTACACAACCTAAGTTCGTTTGAAGCATTACTAAGTTCGTTTGACATCTCCTAAATTCGTTTGTTGAAAGGTTTAAGTTCGTTTTAAGCGAAAGTGTGGTTAAATTCGTTTGTGAAGCCTAAATTCGTTTTGATAGTGCTAACTTCGTTTTGAAAACGAAGATAAACTTCGTTTGAGGTGTCCTATGTTCGTTTGAAGCATTTTAGGTTCGTTTATTAAAGGCTAAATTCGTTTTCTGAAGCTTAAGTTCGTTTTCTGAGTCTAAGTTCGTAAGAACAAACCTAAGTTCGTTTTAAAGTTCATTTAAGGTCCCAATTGACTTATACTTCATATATTAATGTACGATAGGTGTCGGGGGATACTAATAAGCACTGTTAAGCTTTGTTTACGCGCGCATACTACTATCAGGTAAGATACACTACTTTTGTCACGCTGAGGGTGCAACCAAAATAGTTTTATAACTATAACCTCCATAACGGTAATGTATAACCTACAATGTAGTTGGGTTGATATGGGAGGTACTCGGGGATTAATGATGATGATGCTTATGCCTAAAATGCTTCCCCGTAAATATGCTTACGATATGATATGTGATGTTTGATGATATGCTTTACGAGATGTGATGATTAATGATATGACGTAATGAGGTAATGATGTTATGTGCATGTATATGTGGCTTGTTCATCTAGAACACTAGACCTTTTTAGGTTGCCATGACACGTGCACGTTTTAAGGGCCCTAACGTGAAATGATGATAGATGATGACTAGTTTAGGATAACATAAGAAACCTAAACTAAAAGATGACGTAAGCTCGAGCTAAACAGATGGCGATATGTAAGTGTTATGCATAACCCGTGCCCGTCCATGGAAGGGTACGTAGAGGTGGTTGCTCGGGTGGCTCCTTGCAACATTCATACGGGGCGAGTAGTTTCGGGTGGCGTGATGACCCACCTAATGTCATGAACATAACGGGCTACTCAAGGATCGACATTTTCTTTCCTTAACGACGCAGATGGACCGTCGAAAGACTTATCCATCAAGTCGGGTGTGAGGTTTCCCTTGAGGCCATATGGCCGCCTACGCACAAACTCATACCCTATATGGCGATAGTAACTTCGGTTACATAT
The DNA here is from genome assembly GCA_034093135.1 of Erigeron breviscapus. NCBI lineage: Eukaryota > Viridiplantae > Streptophyta > Magnoliopsida > Asterales > Asteraceae > Erigeron > Erigeron breviscapus. The sequence continues at coordinate 88,405,754 of CM067171.1, read as the reverse complement.
GACGTATATGGAGATAGTAACTTCGGTTACAACTTAACGGTGACCTAGTCACAACTTAACGAGATGAAGCAAAATGATGAAATTGATTAGGCACATTTAGGGTCATGAACTCTGTGCTTATATGTGATGTCGATATGTTTATATGATGATATGATATGCTTAATATGATGCCATAAAGCTTTTAAATGATGATTTAAATGGATAAACTGCTTTATAACCTGGTGTTATCTTACTTAGCTATTTATAGCTAACACTTGTTCTTTTAAATGTGTTGACACCTTCAGGTTAAGCAGTGAGGTGACGCGTGAAGCTTTGGCAAGAGACGGGTAGACATTCAGGATGGCTTAGTTTACCCAATAGTTATGCTTAGACATTATGACGATGTTTCCCTTTTGGAACCTTATGTAATGACTCATGTTTTCGATTGCTTTATGTTGGGCAATCTTATGGATTTCTTTTATTATTGTTGTGATGCTTAAGTAACACCATTAAAGTAACTCAACCGTTTTCCTTGGTTGAGGGTTTTTGATAAGTCGTTTCCGCTATTTAACGCCGTTAGGCGAAAGTTTTTGGAAATCCATATTTTTACGAAATGGGTGTTACAAGTTGGTATCAGAGCAATAGTTTAAGTGAACCAAGGCCTATTGACCATAGGATTTGGACTTAAACTTAAGATGTGCATGCTAGGTATTTGTAGGATGCCTTAGCTTTAATGAAAGATGATATAGGATGGGTTGGGACGAGTACGAGTGTGATAGGGCTTATGAGATGTTTACGTTACGATGATATGTTTTAGCCTTATCTTAACAAGTTTTTGCTTTACTTCGCGCTTATCGACTCCATCTTTGTACTGAAGGAAAATGGTTAACACTCGCAACCGCAACTTCCAACGTGATGGAGCTACTGCTAGCATTACCCCACCTGTCCATCCAGGTGCAGGTGCTGCGAATGCTGCCAATGCTGCTGCTGCTGTTGCAGCCAATGCAAATGGGAATCGAGGAAATCCCCGCCAGGTCAATCAGCGAGGCTCATTGGGTCCTATGCCTCCACCTCCCGGCAATCCACCTAGGGTTAACGAGGAAGTGGTGGAACAATCCCTAATGCGGCTGAGTTGTACAATCTCGTACGGACCCTCCAGACCCAATTGGCCCAGACACAGGAGCAATTGAACAACGCTCTTGCTGAAAATGCTGAAGGAACTGATGGCAACTATTCAGTGCCTTCTCACCACTCTGAGCCACCGGTCAATGATGTTGTTCCACCGGCTAATGCTGTTGTGGTTCCTCATAATGCCGTTCAAGCCCCTCGATTTAAGTTTGAAAGTTTCCAGAAGTGTGGAGGTCAGAAGTTTAATGGAACCCTTAATGCAGTGGGTTGCATGGAATGGCTCGATGATACGGAGATGGTCTTTGAAGCCTGTGACTGTCCCGAGGATAAGAAGGTGCTGTGCGCTAGTCGAATGTTGAAAGAAGGTGCTCGGGATTGGTGGAAGAGCATTACTATTTCGATGACTCCAGCTATGGTATCTGCTATCTCGTGGGCTAACTTTAAGCAGAAATTTATTGAGGAATATATTGGGGTTCATGAGCAGCGTAAGATGGAAAAGGAGTTTCGTGCCTTGACGGCTGAAGTCGGAAAGATCAACGAGTATGCTCGTTCTTTCATGGAGAAGATGAAGTTCGTGGGTCATTTATTCCGTACTGATGTAGATCAGGTTGCTTGCTATGTTGATGGTTTGCCTCCGAGTTATCGAGGTATCTGCAGGCAGCACAAGACTCTGACTGAAGCTATCAAGGAGTCTAAGAAGCTTGACGATGATTTCGCTTCGGACAAGAAAGTTGAGAAAAAGGATGATGAAAGGAAGTCTGGTAATAAGAGGAAGTTCGGTGGGTCGAACCGTTTTGGTAAGAAATTCAAGGGATCTTCGTCCTCCGACAAAGGAAAGACAGAGAGAGACGGAAAATGGTGCTCTAGCTGCAAAACTATCCACTCTGGTCAGTGTTCTACTAAGACCCGTAGGTGCAATAAGTGTGGAGCACAGGGTCATACCTTCGATGAGTGTACTGACAAAGCGAGGTGTTTCAAATGTGGAGACACTAAGCATCGTATTGCCGACTGCCCGCAAATGAGGAAAACGAGGGAAAGAAGACGGAAGTTCCTAAGGCCAAAGCCCGTGCCTATCAGATGACGACTGAAGAAGCCAAAGACGACGACGAGGTGGTTACTGCTACCCTTATTGTTAATTCCAAACTTGCTAATGTGTTATTTGATTCTGGTGCGAACAAATCTTTTGTGTCTACTCTGTTTGCTCCTAAATTAAACATGATTACTAGTTCCTTACGATGTCCTATAGAAGTAGAAGTGGCTAACGGTGCAACGACTATTATACGGGAGGGTTACTCTGATTGTCCTTTAGAGATAGAGGGTCGGTCGTTTACTGCTAACTTGTTACCAGCCACCATTCCTAGTTTTGATGTTATTCTCGGTATGGACTGGATGTCTAAAAATGATGCTGTCGTCCTATGTTCGAAGAAAATAGTCCGTATCGCTACTCCTGACGGTAAAGGTGTTTGTGTTTATGGTGACAAGAAGCCGGGAAATGTTAAGGTGATCTCTATGATGAAAGCCCTTCGTTGTATACGGCAAACTAAGTCACATTTCCTAGCTTATGTCATCGATTCTCGTATCGCGAATCCTACAGTCTCTGATGTCGAAGTTGTTTCCGAGTTTCCTGATGTTTTCCCTGAAGATCTTCCAGGTCTTCCTCCTGATCGTGAGGTTGAATTTTCTATTGACCTCATTCCTGGTGCTACTCCTGTAGCCAAAGCTCCCTATCGATTAGCTCCGACAGAGATGAAGGAGCTGATGACTCAAATTCAGGAACTTTTAGATAAAGGTTTCATTCGTCCGAGTTCCTCTCCATGGGGTGCTCCTATCCTTTTCGTAAAGAAGAAAGACGGATCCATGCGCATGTGTATCGATTATCGCGAGCTGAATAAAAGAACGGTGAAGAATAAGTACCCACTCCCTCGCATTGATGATTTGTTCGATCAACTTCAAGGTGCTTCCTATTTTTCGAAGATTGACTTACGATCTGGCTATCATCAACTGAAGGTTGAAGAGGAGAGTGTAGCCAAAACAGCGTTCCGAACTCGTTATGGTCATTACGAGTTCCTTGTCATGCCATTCGGTTTGACAAATGCTCCAGCGAAGTTTATGGATTTGATGAACCGTGTCTGTCGACCATTCTTGGATCATTTCGTTATCGTTTTCATCGACGACATCCTTGTGTACTCCAAATCGGAAGAGGAACATAGAGAACAATTGAGGGCTGTCCTTCAAGTCCTCAGAGAGAACAAGCTATATGCTAAGTTCTCCAAGTGCGAGTTCTGGCTAAAGGAAGTTCATTTCCTCGGCCATGTCATCTCCTCTGATGGTATAAAAGTAGATCCCTCGAAGATAGAAGCGGTGTCGAAGTGGGAGCAGCCTAAGTCTCCTACTGAAATTAAGAGTTTCCTCGGTTTGGCTGGCTATTATCGACGTTTTATTCAGGATTTCTCGCGCATTGCCAAGCCAATGACTGAATTAACGAAGAAAGGTGTGAAGTTTGTATGGACCGATGCTCAAGAGAAAGCCTTCACGACGTTGAAAAAGAAGTTGTGTGAAGCTCCGGTCCTAGCTTTACCTGAAGGAACCGATGATTTAGTTGTCTATAGTGACGCATCCATCACGGGGTTAGGGTGTGTACTGATGCAACGAGACAAAGTTATCGCTTACGCTTCTCGACAACTGAAGCCTCACGAGCGGAATTATCCTACTCATGACCTTGAGCTGGCTGCTGTTGTTTTTGCTCTGAAATTATGGCGACATTATCTGTATGGTACGAAGTGTACCCTATATACGGATCATAAGAGCTTACAGTATGTGTTTACGCAGAAGGACATGAATGTTAGACAACGACGGTGGATGGAGTTATTAAAGGACTACGATTGTGAGATTAAATATCACCCAGGCAAAGCTAATGTGGTTGCTGATGCCTTAAGCCGCAAAGGATACGCGAAGAGTAGGTTATGTGCAATGATTACGAAGGTTGAGTCGAACTTACTGGAACCTATTCGATTAGCTCAAATTGAAGCGTTGAAGGAGGAGAATGTGAAAGAGGAGTCTATTGGGAAAAAGAAGAAAAATAGACTTGAAATGAAGAAAATAGTCGCGGTCTTCGAACTTACAAAGGTAGAATATGGGTTCCTCTATATGGAGGCAATCGTGAGTTAGTGATGGACGAACCTCACAAGACTAAGTATTCTGTACACCCTGGTGCCACAAAGATGCATGCGGACTTGAAGCCGATTTATTGGTGGCCCAGTATTAAGAACGATGTGATGATGTACGTGTGGAAATGTTTGACGTGTGCTAAGGTGAAAGCTGAACATCAAAAGCCTTACGGGAAGTTTTAGCAACTCGAGATCCCTGAGTGGAAATGGGATCGTATTACGATGGATTTTATAACCAAGCTTCCAAGAACGCCTCGTGGTCATGATATGATATGGGTTATTGTCGATCAATTAACGAAGAGTGCTCACTTTCTCCCAGTTCGTGAGACTGCTCCTATGGAGAACTTCGCTACGTTGTATATTGAAGAAGTGGTTTCTAAACATGGTGTCCCGTTATCGATTGTGTCCGATCGTGATGCTCACTTCGTTTCCAACTTTTGGAAGAGCTTTCAACGGGAATTTGGTACTCAAGTTCGTTTGAGCACAGCCTATCATCCGCAGACCGATGGGCAAAGTGAAAGGACTATTCAAATGCTCGAAGATATGCTCAGAGCTTGTGTGATGGATTATGGTGGCTCGTGGGATAAACACCTACCTCTTGTCGAGTTTGCGTATAACAATAGTTATCATGCGAGCATTGGAATGCCACCTTATGAGATGTTATATGGTAGAAAGTGTCGGACTCCTAGTTGTTGGTTGGAGCCCGGGGAAAAGCAATTTGCTGGACCCGAAGTAGTACAACTTACGGCCGATAAAGTTAACGTTGCAAAGGAAGCCTTACGTGTCGCTCGCGAAAGGCAAAAGTCGTACGCTGATAAGAAGAGGAGGCCGTTCGATTTCAAGAAAGGTGAGATGGTTTTACTCAAGGTGTCGCCTTGGAAAGGTGTATTACGGTTTGGCAAACGAGGAAAACTAAGTCCTAGATTCATTGGACCCTTTAAGATCATTAAGAAGTGGGGGGGGGGTGGAGGTGGGGGGGGGGGGGGGGGGGGGGGGGGGGGGTGGAGGTGGGGGGGGGGGGAAGGTTAATGAACAGGCATTTCAACTGGATTTACCTCCAGAACTTAATGGAATTCACAACACCTTTCATGTGTGTTATCTACGCAAATGCCATGCAAATGAAGCGGATGTTATTCCACTCGAGGACGTAAGTATTGATCCGAACAAGAAGATTGTCGATGAACCTGTTGCTATAATGGGAAGTAAACAAAAGAAGTTACGACGTAAGACCATCGATCTAGTTCTCATTAAGTGGAAACATACTCACGGCGAGAGTATGACTTGGGAGACCGAGTCCGTAATGCGGGAGACCTATCCCCACCTTTTTGACGCTGAAGTGATTCCGGGGACGGAATCCTCTTAAGGGGGAGGTAATTGTAACATCCCAAAACTTAAATGTATATGTTGACTAACGTCGTTAGAAGAAGACGGAAGGGGTAGAAGAAGGCAACAGAGTCCGTAATGCGAGGGAGAAGCGAGACCCACCTTTTTGATGCTGAAGTGATTCCGGGGACGGAATCCTCTTAAGGGGGAGGTAATTGTAACATCCCAAAACTTAATTGTATATGTTGACTAACGTCGTTAGGTCAAATCCTAAGTCCGTGATTTGTTATGAGATATAATGTGTGTTTATGTGTTTATGTGCCCTATAATTGAGATTTAATTATCTTAAATGAGTGACAATAAAGTAGACTTAAAGATGTGTAAAAGGCCTATGTAGTGTGCGAAAGTGCTTTAGTGTGTTATATGTATCCCCAATAGGTGTTTTTAAGCGAAATAAAGTCAATATGAAGTTCAGGGACCAATTTTGCCAATGTTGAAAGTTGAAAAACGGGATTTAGGCCTAATTAGGCTAATCCCTGATGATTATGCAGCCATAACATATTTCACAAAACACATACACAAACCCTTTAATCCTCTTTTGATTTCTCAAGCAATTCTTCAAGGTTTTGATCAAACAAATCAAGGGTTTTTGTATTGAATCGGATCGGATATCATTTGTTACAGGTAATCTATGTTTTGATGTCTATATTACAGATTTAATGATGTTTTATAAAGGATCAAATCTGATTTTAATAAGGTTTTGAAGTAATTAGGGTTTCAAACGTGTTTAAGCAAATTAACGATCCAAACGACATCAAACGAGTTTGTAATCGATCATTATGATTAAAATATGTTTATATATGTCAAAAACATGTTTTGGGTGAAGCCCAAGTCGATTGATTTCTGGAAAAATCGAAGAACAAGTCGTTTTGTAAATTCTGGACGAAGTTAGGGTTTTTCTGATGCTAAATTCGTTTCTAATTGTTTCAAACGAAGTTCAAGTTCGTTTTTAAAGCTCTAACTTCGTTTTACACAACCTAAGTTCGTTTGAAGCATTACTAAGTTCGTTTGACATCTCCTAAATTCGTTTGTTGAAAGGTTTAAGTTCGTTTTAAGCGAAAGTGTGGTTAAATTCGTTTGTGAAGCCTAAATTCGTTTTGATAGTGCTAACTTCGTTTTGAAAACGAAGATAAACTTCGTTTGAGGTGTCCTATGTTCGTTTGAAGCATTTTAGGTTCGTTTATTAAAGGCTAAATTCGTTTTCTGAAGCTTAAGTTCGTTTTCTGAGTCTAAGTTCGTAAGAACAAACCTAAGTTCGTTTTAAAGTTCATTTAAGGTCCCAATTGACTTATACTTCATATATTAATGTACGATAGGTGTCGGGGGATACTAATAAGCACTGTTAAGCTTTGTTTACGCGCGCATACTACTATCAGGTAAGATACACTACTTTTGTCACGCTGAGGGTGCAACCAAAATAGTTTTATAACTATAACCTCCATAACGGTAATGTATAACCTACAATGTAGTTGGGTTGATATGGGAGGTACTCGGGGATTAATGATGATGATGCTTATGCCTAAAATGCTTCCCCGTAAATATGCTTACGATATGATATGTGATGTTTGATGATATGCTTTACGAGATGTGATGATTAATGATATGACGTAATGAGGTAATGATGTTATGTGCATGTATATGTGGCTTGCTCATCTAGAACACTAGACCTTTTTAGGTTGCCATGACACGTGCACGTTTTAAGGGCCCTAACGTGAAATGATGATAGATGATGACTAGTTTAGGATAACATAAGAAACCTAAACTAAAAGATGACGTAAGCTCGAGCTAAACAGATGGCGATATGTAAGTGTTATGCATAACCCGTGCCCGTCCATGGAAGGGTACGTAGAGGTGGTTGCTCGGGTGGCTCCTTGCAACATTCATACGGGGCGAGTAGTTTCGGGTGGCGTGATGACCCACCTAATGTCATGAACATAACGGGCTACTCAAGGATCGACATTTTCTTTCCTTAACGACGCAGATGGACCGTCGAAAGACTTATCCATCAAGTCGGGTGTGAGGTTTCCCTTGAGGCCATATGGCCGCCTACGCACAAACTCATACCCTATATGGCGATAGTAACTTCGGTTACATATGACGTATATGGAGATAGTAACTTCGGTTACAACTTAACGGTGACCTAGTCACAACTTAACGAGATGAAGCAAAATGATGAAATTGATTAGGCACATTTAGGGTCATGAACTCTGTGCTTATATGTGATGTCGATATGTTTATATGATGATATGATATGCTTAATATGATGCCATAAAGCTTTTAAATGATGATTTAAATGGATAAACTGCTTTATAACCTGGTGTTATCTTACTTAGCTATTTATAGCTAACACTTGTTCTTTTAAATGTGTTGACACCTTCAGGTTAAGCAGTGAGGTGACGCGTGAAGCTTTGGCAAGAGACGGGTAGACATTCAGGATGGCTTAGTTTACCCAATAGTTATGCTTAGACATTATGACGATGTTTCCCTTTTGGAACCTTATGTAATGACTCATGTTTTCGATTGCTTTATGTTGGGCAATCTTATGGATTTCTTTTATTATTGTTGTGATGCTTAAGTAACACCATTAAAGTAACTCAACCGTTTTCCTTGGTTGAGGGTTTTTGATAAGTCGTTTCCGCTATTTAACGCCGTTAGGCGAAAGTTTTTGGAAATCCATATTTTTACGAAATGGGTGTTACAACATAAAATATGTTAAGACTTAAAATAAAAATTTAGTATAAATACATAAAGGAAATTAAAATAAATAATACTATATCATAAATATAATGTAACAATTACATTAATATTTATCTTATAATCTTTATCTATTTTAACTTACAACAATAATATTATATCATAAATATAATGTAACTACTTAAGTACATTAATATTTATCTTATAATCTTTATTAACATCTAAAGTACACAAATCATTAAGCACTAAGGTTCAAAATCCGAATCTGAATCCGAATCCGACTCTGACTCCGAAGAAGTATGAGTCAACCCTAACTGCTCTTTTATTTGATCCTTCAGTGATCCTGGATCATAATAATCATTAACATCCCAGATCTCTGCTCTAGCTCTCATATGAGCTTGTGGATCATAACCCAATTTCTTCTCTAGTCTATGCACAATTACTGAATGCAAAGGTGACTCTGAAGAGGTATTGCTATGATTTTCACGTACTATAGATTCATTCTTATGAGGATCATACACAGTCTCCCTTTCTAATCTATTTGATTTAGAATCGGAGTTACCTGAGTTGGAATCTTCCTCATCATCAGAATTTTCTGGATCTTCAGGATCTGCATCTGGAGCAACCATTCACAGCTTTATCTTTATCTTGAGTCCCAGAAGTACTAGCACCAGCTGTACCAGCAATCTCTGACTCTATTTGTCTTGGCGACTCCCCCTGAATGTATGCAGTCTCTGTATCCATAGCATCATCAGCAGCATCTTGACTTTGACCCTGATTCTCTGGCTCACCATCTGTTGGTTGTCCTTGGTTTGGACCTTGAGCTGGATCTTGATCTTCATGATCATCATCTCTTGTCTTCTTTGCAAGCTCATCATCCTTACAACCATCCTTATCTCCCCCTTTAGCCAAGAATTGGTCAAGTCTAGAACCAAGAGAATGAACAAGAGCTGTCATTAAGTCCATCTCTTCTTGATGCTTAGCAGCTTGGATCTTCAATTGTGACTCCAAAGCTGTAACACGCAACTCCAACAATCTGTTCTGTGAAACTATCTGACTCAACTGAACCGGAATTGGCAAAGCTGAACCAGAAGTAGAAGCAATGTCGGATGTAGACACAGGCGGTGGCATCGTAGTCTCGAACGAAGGCATACGAGCACTAAAAGTTCCCGAGGGACGCATCTGTGGCCTTTGCAAAGGTGTCAACAGACGACCCATGACAGTAGAAACAGGAACTGTTGCCTGAATAGTAACAACTTGAGGCCTAGGAACTGGAATTGTCGTCTCTGGCTCTTGACGAACTGTAGATTCTGGTGGAGTAGGAATCGTAACAGTCGTAGCCTCAGTGACAACTCTAGCATGAGAACCACCTACATTAAGTCTGAACTTGGTTCTCGGCCTCTTTTCGCCAACAGAAGTACCAACTGAAGTAGAAGTAGCAGACACCGAAACTGGAACATCAATAACAGAAGCTCTTAGAGCAGCAATTGATGGAACATCTCGTGCATGAGATCTCTCCATAGCAGCATTATATTCTGCAAATTCTCTATCAATTTCTGACTGAGTACGTTGAGAAACATGTACTCTCTCAACATCTTCCAAATCCTTACCTTGTCTACGTCTCCTCTTTAGTGGTCTATCTGCATCATCATCAACATTTGAACCATCATCAGCATTTACAATAACCACATGTGGTTCAGAAGTACCAACATCATCACCAACTGGAGCAGAAGTAGAAGTAGAAACTCCAGTAGTTGGTGGCACAAGATTTACAGGATCATCAATATCCTCTGCAAGAGCAACAAACTCTGGATCATTTTCCAGATCACCAGTAAACAAAGGAACATCATTGAGTCCCTCAAACTGATCAACTCGCTTACTCATCTTAGATCTTGGGGATGCAAAAGCTGCTGAATATTGCCTCAAAGAAACCCTAAAATCGCCTATTAGAAGAAGAGCTTTTATTGGAGGAGTTTTGACTTGTATTTATAGTGTTTCCAAAAAACCTAGCTGGGCCGACCTACAGGTGCGGCGCACCACTGCCCAGGTGCGTCGCACCTGCCTTGTTTCCAAAAAACCTTCATTGCTCGATATGCGGCGCCCAT
>CM067171.1:88296903-88394298 GCA_034093135.1 Erigeron breviscapus | reverse complement strand
ACCGTTTAACTGTTAAAACCCGATTCAAAATGTGACAAGCTGTATTCACCGCCTCTCCCCAGAAAGTAATAGGAAGCCCTGAATCAGCAAGCATCGTCCTGGCTGTTTCTATCAATGTCCTGTTCTTCCTTTCAGCTACTCCATTCTGTTGAGGCTCATAAGGTGCACTGAATTGATGTTGAATTCCTTTGGTCAAGCAAAATGCAGTAATAGCATTATTCTTGAACTCAGTGCCATTGTCACTCCTGATTCTCTTCACTTTAATCTCATGGACATTCTCGACTTGTTTAATGAAATCCATAAATCGAGTAGCAGTTTCATCCTTGGTCTTCAAAAAGAATACCCATGAGTATCTTGAGTAATCATCAGTGATCACCAAACAGTAAGACATCCCTCAATGCTTCTTATGTTCACAGGACCAAAGAGATCCATATGAAGTAACTCGAATGGTTTGGATATAGAATTTGCACCTTTGATTTATGGGGATTCTTATGTTGCTTCCCTTTCAAACACGGTACACATTTATCTTCCATCCCAAACTTCTTTACCGGAACACCTTCAACTAATTCAAGACTGACAAGTTCATTCATCTTCCGAAAGTTGATATGTCCCATTCTTCGATGCCATAAGAGAGATTCCGACTCATTGGCCTTGCTCAACAAACAAAGGGGCTCCTTTGGATTATCAACACCTAAAACTAAACCATAGATGTCTCTCTTCCTAGGAGCTCTGAGCATAATCCATTCTTCAGGAATAACAAAAACCCGGCTTCAAGATGAATGCCTCCTTTTCTGTAAAATGAACATTGTTGCCCTTGTCACAGATCTGTGAGACACTCATAAGATTATGAGTAAGTTGTTCCACATAGTTTACTCGTTCTAGAGTAAGTTGTCCATTGACGACATCTCCTTGACCGGTGATGTTACCGCCCTTGGATCCAGCAAAACTAACATATGATCCATGTATATCAACATAATTGGACAAAAGCTTCTTGTCCCCTGTCATGTGCCTGGAGCATCCACTGTCAAGGTACCACAAATGAATTGGTTTCCTAGGAACTCCCTGCACATAAAATGGTAAAAGTTATTTTTCGAGTGGGACCCAAACCTTCATTGGTTTGGGTCGACCCTTCTCATCCTTGAGAAGAAGTTCAGTCCAATATCCATTGCTAGAAGCCTTGGATGGAACACGTTTCTCATCTTGTCTTCTCACTGGAGAAGTCTTCGGACCTCTCGTTGGAGAAGTTCTAGGAGAATGAGGGCCAAAAGAAGGTCGAACACTTAAGTGAATTTTGTCATAATATGAGTTACGACCATGGTTCATGAATCTATCTTCTCTAGGTGATATACTCCTAGATTGAGGTGATACAATCCTCTTTTGATTTGAATTCCTATGAACATTTCCAAATGAAACTTTCAATGGAGATTCACGTCGTTGAGGAATAGTAAACGTTTTTGAAGAAGACGGAACTTGTGACTCATCAACCTTTTTATCATTACCCAACCCCTTTTTATCTTCCGAGGTAGAAGCCTTCGACGGAGAACCTGATCTCCGAGGTCTGTTGGGACATACACTGTAAACATGACCTTTTTCATGACACGCAAAACAAGAAAGGACCTTGACCTTATTCTTTGTATCTACCTTTTTATCGGTACCTACAGATTCAATTTTAGTCCTAGTGTCCACTACCTTACTCGTTTTTCTACTATCATCAAAGTCACGTTTAGTTGGTGAATTCCTAGACTTTCTAGCATCAACTATCTCATCCTTACCTAAACTTGGAGACTTCTTAAGTGCAGGCATAAGGATTTGCTTCAAAGTCCTAGTAGCTACTTCATCAACAGCTGATCTATCCTCAGATTTTCTAGTTTTAGTCTGCTTAGGCAATGGAGTGAGACGTGACTGACTTAATTTCTTCATGTCCTCAACAGTCACATCCCAGACTTTGTCAATCCTTTTAGGGTCAATAGATTCTAAAGGGAATTCTAACTCAGTGTAAACCCTATGACTCTTGTGAAGAGTAAAGTGTGTAACACTATCTTTTTGACCAAAAGGAACAGTCTTATTTTGAACAATACCTTTCAATTTCTCTTCCTTTTTAGGTTGAGAAGAACCTCCTACAGACTCTTTTGTTTCCTTAGGCAACTTGGCTTCAGGAATTGAGTCCTTTGGTTTACTAGCTTCAGTACTAGATTGAAGTAGAACTTCAGGAATGTTGGGTTCAACAGAGGTATAATTGTTGTTGAAAGGTGGAGGAACATCGTTATAAGAGATCTTAACTGGGTCTAGACTCTTAGTGGAAGAATCCTCAAACTTGTTCATATGCATTAACAGTTCAGAATGCCTAGCAGAATCTAATTTAGCATTTAAATCCAAAATCTCTATCTTAGCATCAGCTAGTTCTTTTTCGATAGTTGCACACTTCTTGCTAACAACGAGTAAGCTTCACCGCCTACTCTTTCTACAGCTACCGACTGTTTGACTTTGTCCTTCATTGCACTTAGATCAGACTCTAAGGACTTAATCTTTTCCTTGAAAAATCTTTCTTATCATTGACTGTTAAATCCTTTTTAATTAGCCTATCTCTCTCTGATTGTGCAGCATTAACAACAGATTCTAAATTCCTAATTTGATTATTTTTCAATTCAATTTCATCATACATTTTATTCACAATTTTACAAACATGAACAATAGTATGTAAGGAATAAGATACCTGTTGGTCAGCTTCTCTACAATCGGCCATGTAGGCAACAAAGTCATCGACTGTCATTCCTTCAGGAATCTCAAAATCTTTCATCTGCTCTTCAATCGTCTTCTCGACCTTTTCAGCAGCATAATTTTCTTGAATCTCAGCAACGTTCACTTGTTCTGAATCTTTCACCTCTAACTCATCCTCAGACTCAGACTCAGTATCATATTCAGCAGCCTTAGAAGTTTCCAATGACAAACTTTGAAACTTCTCATATAATTGCTCATCACTGTGATAATGTGTAGTGTCCAAGAAATCTTCCGGAGTATCAACTATCTGTGCCACATCATCAATGATTTCAGCCAAATAAGCATTGTTTGTCTCGTCTTGTGGAAGATTCCAGACATATGAACCATCAGGTTGAACAGCCACAATAGCTTTGTCATTCACAGTAGGATCATTATTCAACAGAAGAGCTCTATTCGCATTATTGTTGAACGGACGATTATCCTGACGTGTAGGAGTAGCATTAACATTTCTCTTGGGTCGTTGACATTCTCTGGCGAAATGTCCAAATCCATCACAATTGTAACACTTCACTTTTGACTTGTCAAAACCCGTAGTACCCCCAGTAAGCTGTATTCCCGTTCTTCGCATAAATTTTTCAGCTCTCCTTGTAATCATGGCCAGTTGCCATTTCAGATCCATTTCTTCAACATCGTCAGGATCAATCTGGTCATAATCTTCCTCGATGAGAGATGGATCTGTGATCCTACCTCAACAAATGCTTCATGTGCAGCACACATAGCAGCAAAGACATTCATCCTCCCCTCAGCTGATTTCATATCCATTGGCATAGACTTGTAACCAGCTGAAGAAGATGTAATGTTACCGATCTTTACATTTCCAGTCTTTAAACTTTCAGCAGTCTTTTTGCCCTTGTTCCCAACATCAGAAGACATTAAACCAACAAGATCATCTCCATCAGTATTCTCTGTTACGCCAGAACTACCAACTCCAGAGAAGAATGCGTTCGCATCAGCGGTTGGATTCTTCATGGTAGCATGATACAAAGACGGATCCTGAGTGAAGTTGTCTTGAATATCCTTTGCTTTGTCCTTCATGACTCGGTTTCTAAGAGTAGAGATTACACCATCAATCTTCAAGGTTGCATAATCACTTCTTTCTTGTAGTCCATGGCAAAACTCCTTGTAGGCCTTCGGTAATCCATCCAAGAATTTATCCACAATCTCAGTAGGGGTATACTTAAGATCAAAGTACGCTAACTCGGCAAGAAGATGTTGATATCTTAGAATAAGATCTTCAACTTGTTCGTTCTTGGTAGCGTTGAAACAGTCAAATTGTTTCTTAAGCATTTTCATTCTGTTTTTCTTCAGTAGTGGATCTCCTTCACAATGAGCTTCAATAGCGTCAAACAACTGCTTTGAAGTTTTGTATTCTTGTTTGGGAAACAGATGCACCAAATCTTGTGGAATGCACATACGAAGAGTCGAAAGAGCCTTTACTTCGACTGCATAGAGGGCCTTTTCGTCACCCTTTAATTCTGCCATTCTATAAGTTGAAGTAACACCATTGACAGTAAGAGTAGGCCACTCATATCCTTCAGTAATCATAAGCCACATATTTAAGTCTTCTCTTTGTATAAAATCTTCGAATCGACCTCTCCACGCCCAGAAGTCAGCTAATGAAACTAACTTTGGTGGAGAATTGGTCCTTCCGACTAGATGATCATGATAAACCAGAGAATTTAGATATTGTGCAACGGCACTGTTAACTGTCGAAGAAGAAGCCATCGGAACGAAAATATGAAAAAGAACGAAAATTAAGACTAAATTCGTAAGAAGAGATCTGAACGAAGATAGCTAAATTCGTAAGGAAGGTTTGAACGAAGATGACTCTAAGTTCGTAAGGTGGGAACTGAACGAAGATAGCTTAAGTTCGTAAGCTAAATTCGTAAGGTGAAAGCTGAACGAAGATAACTTAATTTCGTAAGTTAAATTCGTAAGAAGATTCAAAACGAAGATAAGGAACTTCGTTTTCTATCTTCGTAACAAGGACTGCAAACGAATTTAGATTAAGTTCGTTTGCTATCTTCGTAGAGTGAACGAAGATAACGACTGGAATGGTTTTTTCGAACAGTTTATGAGAAAAAACAATCAAACGAACGATCTCGAACCTTCGATAAGATATCGATAGGCTCTGATACCACCTGTGAGTCCCTCGATAGCTACGGATCACTCTCGAGATCGTCTATGGTTATGTCGTGAGTGCGGAATCCTCACGAGATAACTGTTTGATTAGTTATCTATTATATCGCTAATTATAAGTGTATAATCAGCCTTATAGTGCTTTATCTTCGTTTTGTATATATCACAAACGAACTTAATAGCTTTTGGTGTGTTAAACTGAACGTGATCCCATTCTAGGGTTTTTACGTTCGTATTTATATGTTACTGATTATATTAGACTCGCTGGGCTTTGTTCTTACGAACTTAGCAGCCCAGCCCATCTCAACGAAGATTATCTTCGTTAGTGCCTAACGAAGATCATCTTCGTTAGTTGTAAATCAGCTTTATAGTTATATTCCTAGTATTTCACGTACAAGGAATCCTAACGTATATTATGTTTGTACTTGTATAACCTACATAACAAACATCATATATAAACATATATAACACCTAAACATGTAATCGATCATTACCAAAACATTATGTTCATAATCTATCAATTACATATACGAATAAGACATAATCAAATCTAAGTTGCTGTTGTCACATCAACGTGCATCAACAAGAGTAATTCCCAACTGAGTGTTCGATCTCCCTTTCTTCCCTAGCTCTTAGTAATTCCTCTTCAGTCGTTCTCAGTCTTGCCTGTAAATCCCTTATTATCGTAAACATCTCCAGTGCATTAGGGACTTCTTCACGAACAGGAGCAGCTTCATCATGATTAGGCGGTGGTGGCATGATATCGATTGGATTTTGCCTTTGAAGTGGCCGAGGACGAACAATTCTAGCATTGTTGTTCGTGTTCCCATTAGATGGGTTGGTAATGCTAGCCTCTGCACCATCTACTCTGCTTGTTTGTCCGCGAGTGGCAACCATTTTCGTCTAAACTTGAACGAAACACGTATTAGCGACGGATGATAGCGAGAATAGTTAGAAAATAGAGCCCACAATTATAACATATAGCAATATATATTATGACCCTATTCTAACACACGCTCGCTCAACCCAAACCATCCTAAGTACAAGCAAACCTAATCCTATAGGCATATGTACTTACATGTTTTATAGTTTAAGTCTAGAACCTACACCTTTAGATCCTAAGTTCACTTAAACTAAGGTCTCTGATACCATCTTGTAACACCCAAACCCCATTCATATAGTCCACAACACCAGAGAGCTCGGTAGCTCCACTTGAACTCACAAAGAAGCGCAAGAGCAAAGGTATGCGATATACGCAATTAAAAACCCGCTCTTTTAGGAGGCTAGCGCACTCCGACTTATACCCCTCTTAGAGTTTGTTCAAGTAGGTGAGCCGGTGTATCTCAAGGTTGTAGACTAAATACCGGATTTTTTAAAAAAACTTTTAAACATTCATTAAGACCACAATGGCGGAAAAGGTCTATTTCAATTTAAACAAATGTCAACCTGTTTATCACATAAGATTGACGTTAAAAATATCCAAAGGTGTTACTATCGTAACATTTATTTTACATGAAATCCGATATATCATAAAGCATATGGCGGCTAAGGCAATCTTCAGATCTAATGTCTAATAGTCTACCCATTCCTCACCGCACGATCCTTCTTCCTTGTTACTCTGCGAGACACAATCGACAAAGTATAGACAAGTGTCAGCTTATAAAGCCGAGTAAGATACGATTATCCAAAAATATATATATTAAATCAAAACTGTTTATTAAAAACAATTATATATATATTTACCAATTATGTTGATCACGATCATATAAACCTGCGTATATAATATCAACATATCCATATAAACACAACCATAGGATTAGCACGAAATCCTTAAATGTGCCTATCTCATATAGGGTTCCTAAACCACAATAAGGAATCCTATCTTAATTTGCGAGAATCATCCATGAATCATAATGGACTATACAACGTAATTCTCGTCTTAAAGGTTATGCCAACAATATCAAAATAAGTAGGTTGGTCTAAGGACCAAAGGGTAGCCTACTATCCGACGTGACGTGTAAACATATAAATGCGGTACATCGGTGTCGTTAAGGAAATGCATAACCAAATCCCGGAATATGTGCTATGCAACGAATAGGGAGCTAACCTATACACACATTCAATCAATCGTATTCCACTTTGGGTTATGTCTAGAATACCCGTGGAACTCGTAGGTTCATAGTGTCAACAACGTAATACACTATGGGATAAGCTTATCTCTTTATCATAATTTATACTCGAGTTCATTTTCTAAAGGCAAGCTAACTCATAAGCTATCTATGTTCAACATAACAAGGCCCTTAGTAACGTGCACAAGTGATCATACCATCCTATGATTACTAGTGTCACTATCATTCAACTCATCAACATAAGAGCTAGATCATATAATCATGCAATCTATCTTAACAACAAGTCAAGTATATGTAGCATAATAACCGTATCATTCTACTATTGTTACAAACATTACAATAGCCCATAATCACCCTCCCAACATGGTTCAATCATATAACCATAGGGTGTCAACAAATCCAAGGACCAACGATCATTCATTTCAACCCGCAATAGATTAACTAACATAATTAAGCTATGGTTGAGTCATTAGTAATCATAAGGGTTAAACAATAAACTCACCCACATGCATACATAAAATATAGTCCCAAAGTCACCCAATATAGATTAAACCCTTCCCCCAATGCCCAATCCATCATATAGGACATGAAAGTTTGTTTAAACTATGTTTGACACTTTAAAAGGGACATTTTGATTGTGTTCGCAGGGATAACCAATATCTTACCTTAGCACGTGTATAATGACACTTTAAACAAGTTCTTCAAGCTTGCTAGGTGTTCCCGTAACCTATACATAGGATATAAGATCAACTTATAAGCTACTACAAAGCCTAAGTGCAAAATAGAGAAATTTCAGCATGTTCCCAGCTTTGCGCCATCTACTTGACAACGACTTTGGGAGGTCAAGAAGACTAGATACAACAAAACTCAGTTCTAGACATTTGTTGGGAACTCAAAGACCTTTTAAAAAATGTAAGGTTTGGTTCTTGAAGAGTTTTAATGAAAGAGATATGAATTTTACAAAAACAAACCTGTAGCCTCGTCAGAAATCCGACTAGTTCTGAAGATCGTCGTTTTAAGCACTCCTATGAGCAAAACCAGAAGAAACTTTGTTCTTATGAAATTTCACTGACACTTGGACCTTTCCGAAAATATAAGATTCAACTTCTAATTCGTCCAGATGAATCTTCTATGATGTTTGCAAGATGACTGAAAATTTCAGTCTTATAGAGCTCTTAAATTCAACTTGAATCTTCAAGTTATGAACCCAAGACTTTATGAACTTTATTGTTTTGTGTTATGAATGTGAGATAGAGAGGAAAGAGTAGAGAGGGATGATAGAAATGATCATCAAAGGCTTGTTTATATAGCCCAAGAGTGGTAGCTAAGTGTTAAGAAGTCAAGAACACTAGTCTTGACCATTAAGTGTATTTAAATCCAATCCATGTGTGTTATGGCTGGAACCATAGCATTAAGACAAGCTATAGATCAGTAGCAAATTGTTTATTGAATGATTCATAGCTACAATCCAAGTCTTGGTTAGTTTGTGTGATGTTTATGTCAAGAACACAAGCCTTGACTTGACTATTTGACTTGTTGACCCTAGACTTTTAATCTTGATTATTATCTATGTAATTAAGTGTAGTAATTAGTTAATGTAAGTTTGTTTGCTTTTATTCATTTAGTTATAATTCAATTACATTTATATATATCTATTAATAGCCAATTTACGTACACAATTGCATATAAACATACAAGCACAAATAATACGTATATGATAACTAATCAAAATGTATACCCATATATACATATGATTAATTATATTTACACATAATTCTTATACAAAACATATATTAAATTATAACTTAAATTGATTTGTAAAGTCGAGTGGAACCTAGACGAGTCAAAGCACGGTTGACTAGTCAATCAAAGTCAACAAATAAACGAAATAAAGATTTAGGATGTTACATCAGAGAAGTGCCCTTAGCCGTTAGTCGCTTATTATTTTCCTAGTTCAAGGATGTGACTATTGGGTTTCAATGTAAAATGGAATAGTATGTTAGTAACACCTTTTGAATTAATAAGAGGTCAACCTTAATTTGCTATTAAAGTTGACAGTTGTTTTATAAAATAGACCTTTTCCGCCATTGTGGTCTATAGATGAATAAAAGTTTTTGGAACCCGGTATTTTTAAAGTTTGGGTGTTACAATTATGTAATCATATAGCATCCGTACTAACATGTCATCATAATAATGTATCAAATTAATCTTACATTATAATCTTGACGTAAAATCGATCATATCTTCATTGATGTTTAACTCAAAATAAATGCAAACTTACATCAAAACATATTTAATGTATAATGCATTACAAATACATCAAATTATCATATCAACAACCTATCACATTACATCTTAGGTTGTGATCTTGATAATACCATAATAACCTATCACACTAAGTCTTAGGTTATAATCTTCATGATTTGATGCATTCCGCACTTTTTTAGTCGAATAGACCATGATTTTAGTGATCCAAATCTGTTTCAACATGGTATCCAAATCTGTGGAAATGAAATTTGATATCTGTAACCTGCACACTTAACAAACTTCATCAATGCATCAAAATCAACAAAATATCATAAATATGCAAAACAATCAAAATCTTAACCTAATAATCACTACAAGATCTAGGTCAAGTCCATTCTGTGTCAAGCATACTTATCAACCAAAAACAATTGAAATCTCAAAAATATACTGAAACTTATTCAAAAGTATTTTGACTTTTCAATTTTCAAAATAAAATCTTTTTCTAAAATCCAACAACTTCTGTCTATTTAGAAAATTCAGATTTTAAACATTTATACCATAAGCAACAAAACTCATATAATTCACTAAGAATCATAATTTACCACAGAATCATCAGATGCTTATCAAATCTCTCGTGCAATAAGAACTAGTTTGACACACAAACTGACACTAATTGTACAAAATAAAATAAAATAAAATAAAAAAATAAAATAAAATAAAAAACTAAACTACTTTATTTATTTACAAGAAATTCTAAGTTTCTGCAGATTAGATCAGATTAGCAATTACATAAGCCTGCGGGTGAGAAATAATTCTCTTATTATTAGTTATGAACAGTGACCCAACAACGATTACTGGTATGTTTGTCCTCTTAAACACCCGGTACTTCCAGCTTCCTTATTATGTGACACTTTCGTATTACTTGAGCCAAGGACAGTCACCATGTAACCTAGTAAGTTACTCATGCCACATTTTAGTTTGAGAACTTATGTGACCCATATTCAGATATACTTCCATAATCGACACAAGCACTAAGATAACAAATATTCAATATATATTCAAAAACATCCTTAAACAAACCATGAGACACTTTTTAAGATTTAATCAATTCAATCAATTTAGCATTTTGCGATTTAACTTTCATTCACTTTTGCATTTCTTTGTATTAAGGAACCCGTGATTTTCGATGAGACCCGTGTAGCGAACTTTCTGACAACCTATCCCAAGTTGGAAGCTTTAGGTAGGCTAGGTATACAAAGACACCCCGAGGACATACTTGTCCGAATCTCAAAGACCACATTAGCCCTTAACTTAACTTCATTTCATAACAATTATCACATTATAACTAAATTTAACTTTCATGCTCATGATTTGTAGAGGTTTTTGCCTACATATTGAATAAATCCTATAATGATGCTAGATCTTTCACAGAATTTAAGGACCAGATCTAATCATTTCTGAAAAGCAAGCATTCTCAGCCATACATCTGAATATGTTTCCCACAAGAACATTGTATAAATTAAGTTCAGATTGAAGGAAACCTTGGTACTTTGTGTCTACCAATACATCCTAAATTGTAATCGCTGAACTGAGCAATTATATTACGATTAAGCAGGCTTAAAAGCTAAAGTATCCTCACTTCTAATCGTCTTAACGCATCAACTTAAATCTCTTCATATTTTTGTCATTTTCTGATTTTTCAAATTTTTATGATTTTTCATGACACTAAGAACTCTTTTTGTATTTTTTATGACTCTATCTACTTACAGACACAAACTTACAAAATTAGTTCTTTGAGAGATTTAATACGAATCAGCATTCTTCATCCCATTGAGAAGAATTAACTTCTCAAACCGAGTCTTATCAAATGCTTTGGTATACAGATCAGCTAAATTATCATCGGTTATAACTTTTTCCAAATGAATGAACTTCTTTTGGACACAATCACGCAAGAAATGATGCCTAATATCAATATGCTTGGTGACCTTATGCATGACAGGGTTATTTGTAATATCTATAGCTGACTTATTGTCTATTCTAATAGGAGTATCAAGAAATTCCATACCGTAGTCACGAAGTTGTTGTTGAATCCACAATACCTGGGAACAACAGCTACCTGCAGCCATATACTCTGCCTCACATGAAGACTGAGCAACACATGTCTGCTTCTTGCACTGCCACGATACTAATCTTCCTCCTAAAAACTGACAACCTCCAGTTGTAGACTTCCTGTCATTGTTACAACCGCCAAAGTCCGAATCAGTATAGGCAACAAAATCAAACGTTCATCCCATAGGATACCATAGACCAAGCCCTTGGTTTCCTTTCAAATAACGTAGGATACGTTTTGCTGCAGTCAAATGTGACTCTTTCGGACTAGCTTGAAATCTAGCGCAAAGACAAACAGCGAACATAATATCTGGACGCGAAGCAGTCAGATACATCAATGAGCCAATGATAGCACGATAATAAGTAGCATCCACAAGTTCATCCGTAGGATTGAGAACTCCTAAGCTGTGATTCTGCTTAATAGGAGTACCATATGTCTTGGATTCTAACATTTGAAACCTCTCCAAGATGTCATCGACATACTTAGACTGGTGTATAAAGAATCCATCTTTCCTTTGATCAACTTGCAGTCCGAGGAAGAATTGTAGTTCCCCCATAGCACTCATTTCAAATTCCTTTTTCATGCTCATTTCGAATTCTTTGCACATCTTTGTGTTAGATGAACCGAAAATGATATCATCAACATAAACTTGTACAATCAAATAATCTCGCTTCCGCCATTTGATAAACAATGTGCTGTCTATCGATCCTCTTGTAAAACCATTTGTCAACAAATGCGTCGACAACTTTTCATACCACACTCTGGGTGCTTGATGCAATCCATAAAGAGCCTTATCCAGTCGATATGCTCTTCTTGGATAATTCGGATCTTCAAACCCCGGTGGTTGGTAAACATATACTTCTTCTTTAACTTCACCATACAAGAAGGCACTCTTAACGTCTAACTGATACACCTTTATACCTTTGAAACTTGCATAGGCCAAAAATAACCTTATAGCTTCAATTCGAGCAACTGGTGCAAAAGTTTCGTTATAGTCATATCCTTCTCGTTGTGCAAACCCCTGAACAACCAAACGTGCTTTATTTCTAGTAACGACCCCTTTGTCATCTCGTTTGCATTTATATACCCAACGAGTTCCAATTGGTTCTTTACCTCTAGGCACATCTACTAGCTCCCAAACTCCAAGTTTCTCAAATTGAGCTAATTCTTCTTGCATTGCTTCAACCCAACAAGGATCTTGAAGTGCAACCTTAACATTCTTAGGTTCTACTTGTAAAATGAAACTAGTATACAAACACTCAGTTATTATTCCAGTGTCCTTTACTTCACAAAACAAACTAGTCAGCTCTTTATTCAACTGATTTCTAGTTCGAACAGGCACTGAAGCATCACCAAGAATATTCTCAATTGGATGATTCTTATTTATTCGATGTTGAGGAACCGGATCAACATTTAGATTATCTCCTAAGTTCGTTTGAATCTGAAACTCTGGAGATCCAAAATCATCTTCCGATTCTTCAGAAATAGAATCATCATCAGGTAATGAAACCTTGGATGGAGATAGTGGTGTAGTGTTCTCGGGTTCAACATCCTCTGAATCTGGTGTCTTATCCTTGTTCTTACTACCTTCACCAACAGTAGAAGACTTATCTTTAGTTGGAGCAGTATTAACATTTCGATCAGGCGGAGATGTAGGAGTATAATCCATGTGATCTCTTAATATAATCACATCATCAACTGTCTCAGGATCTGAATAAGAAGCAGGACCGTGTAGTGAACTAAACACATTATCATAATCGAAATTCTTGCCAGTTCCAGAATGAATAGCGGGCTTATGACTGACAATCTTGACATTTGTACCCAAGTCAACTTTGCCGGTCTGTTTGTTGTAAACCCGTCGAATTGATGTCCCCGGTTTATAACCCATGAAGAATCCCTCTTCAACCTTTGAATCAAACTTTGACTGAGGTAGATACTTCAAGAAAGTACACGGTACACCAAATGGTTCAACATTCTGTAAATTTGGTTTCTTTTTATGTAAAAGCTCATAACATGTCTTATTATGACGCTTAACTACCAAAACCCTATTTAAAATATGACAAGCTGTATTCACTGCCTCCCCCCAAAACATAGTAGGAAGCCCTGAATCTGCAAGCATAGTTCTGGCTGTCTCGATTAGAGTCCTATTCTTTCTTTCAGCAACTCCATTTTGTTGTGGTTCATATGGCGAACTGAATTGATGTTGGATACCCTTTGACAAACAAAAGACATCCATCACTTTATTTTTAAATTCAGTTCCGTTATCACTCCTGATTCTCTTAACACGAACTCCATAAATATTTTCAGTTTCGATAAAGAAATTTATCAAAATCTGAGGAGTTTCATCTTTTGATTCAAGAAAGAATACCCATGAGAATCTTGAGTAATCATCAGTAACCACCAAACAGTAATACATCCCACCGATACTTCGTACATTTACAGGACCAAATAAATCCATGTGAAGTAACTCGAAAGGATTGGCAATAGAATTTTCTTGCTTCGGTTTATGAGCAGACTTTTGCTGTTTACCTTTCAGACAAGGTACACATTTGTCTTCCATCTCAAACCGTTTCAATGGAACACCTTCAACTAAACCATGTTTGACGATGTCATTCATCTTTCGGAAATTTATATGTCCCATTCTTCTATGCCATAACAATGATTCAGATTCGTTTGCTTTCGATAACAAGCAAACAGACTCCTTTGGATCATCAACACCTAACACAAGGCCATAGATGTCTCTCTTCCTAGGAGCTTTCAGCAGGATCCAGTCTTCAGGAATAACATATCCCGGTTTCAGAATAAGTGCTTCTTTCTCAGTAAAATGGACATTGTTACCCTTGTCACAAATCTGAGAAACACTTAATAAATTATGTGATAACTGTTCCACATAATTGACTTTCTCCAGCGTAATCTTCCCATTGACAACATCACCTTGGCCCGAGATGTTGCCGCCCTTGGGACCTGCGAAACTAACATAAGAACCATTTACATCTTCATAATTGGACAACAATTTCTTGTCCCCTGTCATGTGCCGAGAGCATCCACTGTCAACATACCAAAGACTGATAGGCTTCCTTGGTTCTCCCTGCACATCAGACAATAAGATGGTTAGTTTCTGAAGGGAACCCAAACCTTCTGAGGTTTGGATTTACCGAATTCGTCTCTAATCATTAATTCGGTCCAATATCCATCGCTCTGAATTGGAGCCTTGGATGAGGATGGTGTCATGGACTGTTTCTTTGGTGAACTGAAACGAGCCTTTGGAGGAGAATTCCTTGGTGAATGAGACCCAAATCTAGGTTGACTCCCTAATCGATCATAGAATTTAGACGAACTATTAATTCTAGGAGGGGTTGATCGATTCTGTTGAGCATTTTTCCTAGGTGAATTACTCCTTTGAGGTGTACGAGAACGACTCGGACTTCCACTACTAGAAGTAGTATTCTGTGAAGGTCCCTGTCGTTTTGGTGTCTTAGATCTATTGGGTTTATTCAATTGATCTAACACATTGGACTCACCATATGAAGTGGAATTAAGTAACTTAACATAGTTCTGTGCATTTACATTATCTGGATGTCTTCGTGCATAATCCTCATAATATTTTCTTTTATATGTACTCATGAACTGTGGTGAAGTTACTTGTTCAACTAGCTTACCCTTCCCTTTATCATTAGGAATCTCATTAGTATCCTTTGACTTGACATGACTGTCATTCTTAGGATTCTTGACCTTCCTATTTGGACATTCAATAGCTATATGACCTTTCTCACGACAAGTATAACATTTTTTAATTTGTTGTTTTCTAGAGTGACCATAATCTATTGGAGGGACTGGAATACCATACTCCTTCATTTCATCTATGGTGTCAAGCGTTTGTATTGCTTCTTCCATAGTTCTTGCTGGTTTAAAAGCAGCATAATGTCTATTCTTATAAGGGATCTGTTCAGCTAACCATTCTTCTTTATTTTCTACACACCAAACTTGGTTAATTATAGACTTAGGTTCAATCCTATTTATAGATACTTCTTTATCATAAAAAACTGTATCACAGTCTTTCAATGTATAGTATATTACATCATCTGGATTAAACTCTATCTTAGTTTGTTGGTGATTTGAATCTTTAGTCACACTACATTCCTTCTTAAGAACAGCATTTTCATTAGTTAAACTAGTCAAATTTTCTTTCAATTTTAACACCTCAAGTTTTAAATCTGACACCATTTTACACACATCAATAATAGAAAATAAAGAACAGGATACCTTTTGATCTGCAGCCTTGCAATCTGCCATGTATGCAACAAAGATCTTCAGTTGTCATACCTTCAGGTATCTCAAAGTTCTTCATCTGATCTTCAATGCTCTTCGTAGAAATGTCATCATTTGGAATAGATGACCCTTCCTTTTCTTCAGATGCTTTTACTGCTGTCATCGGTTCACTCTCAGATCTCACAGTCTCAGCTACATTTCGTACATTCTGCTTCACTATCTCAGATGCACTTTCTTCACTTGAGTATACAGCATAATCAATCGTTGCAGCTACCTCATCATAGACTTCTACCATGTAGGCATGATTTGAGGTATCATCAGATTGTGTATCCCATTGATAAGTACCATCCGGATTTTGAACAACAACGGCCTTTGACTCCAGGAATGGTGAAGAAACTGGCTGTTGTGGAGTAGCAGGAAACGTAATCATGGCTTGAGTTTTCTGATTACTAGGAGTAATACCGCCTTGATTGTAATTTTGACGACCAGCAACGGTATTATCAATCCTCTTAGGTCTTTGACATTCTCTTGCAAAGTGACCAAATCCATCGCAATTGAAACATTTTACCTTGGATTTGTCAAAACCTTTGGTGCCATTACCTATAGGTCTCCCAGTTCTCTGAGTGAATCTTCTGACCTTAATAGTAAGCATAGCTAGCTGCCATTGTAGATCCATTTCTTCCAAATCATCAGGATCTACCTGATTGTAATCCTCATCAATCAAAGCAGGATCAGTAACCTTTCCTCCGATAAACGCTTCATGAGCATTACAAAAGGCTGAGTAAACACTCATTCTACCTTCTGCAGAATTCATACTCATTGGCATAGAATGGAAAGTTTGTGCGTTGCTCTTGACATTAGAATTTGTATTGTCATATGCAACATATCCAACTAGACCTTCAGCATCTACTATTGGTGTAGCTTCAGCACCACTTAGAAATGCATTGTTTCCCGAGCTAGAACTTGCCAAATGAACAGTATTGGCATGATACAATGACGGATCTTGAGTAAAATCCGAGTGTGTATCCTTAATTCTTCTTTTCATATCTCTGTTCTTAAGCTTGGAGACCACCTTTTCAAAATCCCATGAGCTATATTCTTGATCATCTTGTAGTTGATGAACATAATCAGTCCATGTTTTAGGTAGTGAGTCCAAAAACTTATCAACTAGCTCAGTTTGAGGATAAACAACCTCAAAGTATGATAACTCAGTAGTCAAATGACTAAATCGAATAATAATCTCATCAAGAGATTCTCCTTTCAGTCCATTGAATGCTTCATATTGGCGCTTTAGGAGGTTGATACGATTTTTCTTCAAAGTTGTATCACCCTCGCAATATCTTTCGAGAGCGTCCCATAAGTCCTTTGAAGTAGTGTACTTTTTGAACAAATGTACACTATCTTGAGGTAAGGCCATGGTAAGAGTGGACAACGCCTTTCCCTCAACAGAGTATCTTTTCCTTTCTTCAATCGGCATATCAGCATAAGTATATCTACCGATTATTCCATTCTTTTCATAAGATGGCCAATCAAAACCTTGAGTTATCATAAGCCACATGTCCATGTCAGTAAGACGAATATAGTCTTCAAAACGTCTTTTCCACATCCAATAGTTTTCCATACGGAATAGCTTTGGAGGTGTATTTCCACGACCAACCTCATGATCGTGCATGATCATCTGGCTGATGAGTAGAGCATTTGGCGAATTTGTAGCAGCTGGTACAGTATTCATTTTGTAAATCGAAAATGTTACTGTATAGTACGATTCATGTATACGTGGCACGAAGCAAGTCACACGTGGCACGAAGTGAGACACACGAAGTACACTTGACATGAAGTACTACACGAAGTCACACGAATCTCACGTGACACGAAGTAAGACACGAAGTCACACGAATCTCACGTGACACGAGGTAAGACACGAAGTAGTGATGACGTAAGCACTACACACAGTCTACTTCGTGCTGACGTAAGCACGAAGTCACACGAAGAAGAGCACGAAGAAGCTTATAAACACGAATTTCGAAACGAATTTGCAATCAATAGCAAATCAAACGATCTTAAACCTTCTGGTAATTAACCTTAGGGCTCTGATACCACTTGTAGGATCCCTATCGTTGTATTGATCGTAATAAGACGTGATTCGTTATGTCAAGAGTGCGGAATCCTCTTGAGATAACTAGATTGCTATTGCCTTTTGTTGATTAATGAGCAATTAATCAACCCAAGGAGATGCACAAGGCTTGTGGTTCGTGTAGAAGATCACACGAAGGAACAATTAACCTTAATATGATTAATTCGTTAATTCTTCTTTTCATATCTCTGTTCTTAAGCTTGGAGACCACCTTTTCAAAATCCCATGAGCTATATTCTTGATCATCTTGTAGTTGATGAACATAATCAGTCCATGTTTTAGGTAGTGAGTCCAAAAACTTATCAACTAGCTCAGTTTGAGGATAAACAACCTCAAAGTATGATAACTCAGTAGTCAAATGACTAAATCGAATAATAATCTCATCAAGAGATTCTCCTTTCAGTCCATTGAATGCTTCATATTGGCGCTTTAGGAGGTTGATACGATTTTTCTTCAAAGTTGTATCACCCTCGCAATATCTTTCGAGAGCGTCCCATAAGTCCTTTGAAGTAGTGTACTTTTTGAACAAATGTACACTATCTTGAGGTAAGGCCATGGTAAGAGTGGACAACGCCTTTCCCTCAACAGAGTATCTTTTCCTTTCTTCAATCGGCATATCAGCATAAGTATATCTACCGATTATTCCATTCTTTTCATAAGATGGCCAATCAAAACCTTGAGTTATCATAAGCCACATGTCCATGTCAGTAAGACGAATATAGTCTTCAAAACGTCTTTTCCACATCCAATAGTTTTCCATACGGAATAGCTTTGGAGGTGTATTTCCACGACCAACCTCATGATCGTGCATGATCATCTGGCTGATGAGTAGAGCATTTGGCGAATTTGTAGCAGCTGGTACAGTATTCATTTTGTAAATCGAAAATGTTACTGTATAGTACGATTCATGTATACGTGGCACGAAGCAAGTCACACGTGGCACGAAGTGAGACACACGAAGTACACTTGACATGAAGTACTACACGAAGTCACACGAATCTCACGTGACACGAAGTAAGACACGAAGTCACACGAATCTCACGTGACACGAGGTAAGACACGAAGTAGTGATGACGTAAGCACTACACACAGTCTACTTCGTGCTGACGTAAGCACGAAGTCACACGAAGAAGAGCACGAAGAAGCTTATAAACACGAATTTCGAAACGAATTTGCAATCAATAGCAAATCAAACGATCTTAAACCTTCTGGTAATTAACCTTAGGGCTCTGATACCACTTGTAGGATCCCTATCGTTGTATTGATCGTAATAAGACGTGATTCGTTATGTCAAGAGTGCGGAATCCTCTTGAGATAACTAGATTGCTATTGCCTTTTGTTGATTAATGAGCAATTAATCAACCCAAGGAGATGCACAAGGCTTGTGGTTCGTGTAGAAGATCACACGAAGGAACAATTAACCTTAATATGATTAATTCGTTCGAAATCGTTTTTTTCACGAACTAATCAATCTCTCGATTTCTTAATTAGCCTAATTTCGTAGATTAGACTTTGTATTTATACTACTAGGGTTATTGGTTCGTGTGGGCTTAGGCCTTAATCGAGTTAATTAAGCCCGAATAACAATTAACCAATTGACCTCGTGCTGACGTCAGCACGAGGGCAATCCTATGTACTGATGACGTCAGCACGAGGATCGTCCTTTGGTTCTTTGTTTGACTTTGTTTGACTTGTACATAACATTCAACCATCGTTTAAGTATTCTACGACACTTATAAACCTTGGTTCTATATTCTTGTACCTGCAAAACAATATATAACACACAAACACAATACCAAACATAAACAGATATAATATTGAAGTTCAACTGTAATCATTAAATATCAACACAAGTTCTTATTTAAATGATTACAAACATAGTTCCTAAAACATAAACGATAATCAAATCTATGTTGCGATTGTCACAATGAATCTGCATCCCTATCGTTGTATTGATCGTAATAAGACATGATTCGTTATGTCAAGAGTGCGGAATCCTCTAGAGATAACTAGATTGCTATTGCCTTTTGTTGATTAATGAGCAATTAATCAACCCAAGGAGATGCACAAGGCTTGTGGTTCGTGTAGAAGATCACACGAAGGAACAATTAACCTTAATATGATTAATTCGTTCGAAATCGTTTTTTTCACGAACTAATCAATCTCTCGATTTCTTAATTAGCCTAATTTCGTAGATTAGACTTTGTATTTATACTACTAGGGTTATTGGTTCGTGTGGGCTTAGGCCTTAATCGAGTTAATTAAGCCCGAATAACAATTAACCAATTGACCTCGTGCTGACGTCAGCACGAGGGCAATCCTATGTACTGATGACGTCAGCACGAGGATCGTCCTTTGGTTCTTTGTTTGACTTTGTTTGACTTGTACATAACATTCAACCATCGTTTAAGTATTCTACGACACTTATAAACCTTGGTTCTATATTCTTGTACCTGCAAAACAATATATAACACACAAACACAATACCAAACATAAACAGATATAATATTGAAGTTCAACTGTAATCATTAAATATCAACACAAGTTCTTATTTAAATGATTACAAACATAGTTCCTAAAACATAAACGATAATCAAATCTATGTTGCGATTGTCACAATGAATCTGCATCTACACAAGAGCACATCCAATCGAGCAAATCATTGGAGAATCTACTAGTGGGGTTCAGACCAGAAGAGCCACAAGCGATCAATGCTTGAATGTCAGCTTCTTATCTCTAATAAAACCAAAGAAGATTGACGAGGCTATGAACGATCCTAGCTGGGTTGAAGCCATGCAAGATGAGCTTAACCAGTTCAAGAGGAACGATGTTTGGGAACTTGTTCCTTGTCCCAGTAATTTAAAGAAAGAACCAATTGGGACAAGATGGGTCTTCAGAAACAAGATGGACGAAGATGGTCATGTGATTCGAAACAAGGCAAGACTTGTTGCAAAGGGTTACTCACAATAAGAAGGAGTAGACTTTGATGAAACTTTTGCACCAGTTGCTAGACTTGAAGCTATCAGAATTTTCTTAGCTTTTGCAGCTCATCATGAGTTCAAGGTCTATCAGATGGATGTCAAAAGTGCATTTCTGAATGGAAAATTGGAAGAAGTTGTGTATGTGTATCAACCACCAGGGTTCATAAATGAAGCAAAACTGTTGATGCACGTTGATGTGACAACAGCAACTTAGATTTGATTATGTCTTATTCATATATGTAATTGATAGATTATGAACATAATGTTTTGGTAATGATCGATTACATGTTTAGGTGTTATATATGTTTATATATGATGTTTGTTATGTATGTTATACAAGTACAAACATAATATACGTTAGGATTCCTTGTACGTGAAATACTAGGAATATAACCATAAAGCTGATTTACAACTAACGAAGATAATCTTCGTTAGGCACTAACGAAGATAATCTTCGTTAAGATGGGCTGGGCTGCTAAGTTCGTAAGAACAAAGCCCAGCGAGCCCCATATCATCAGTAACATATAAATACGAACGAAAACCCTAAAATGGGTATCATCGTTCAGTTTAACACACCTAAGGCAACTAAGTTCGTTTGTGATCTATAGCAAACGAATATAGAGCAATATAAGGCTGATTATACACTTGTAATTAGCAATATAATAGATAACTAATCAAACAGTTATCTCGTGAGGATTCCGCACTCACGACATAACCATAGACGATCTCGAGAGCGATCCATAGCTATCGAGGGACTCACAAGTGGTATCAGAGCCTATCGATATCTTATCGAAGGTTCGAGATCGTTTGTTTGATCGTTTTCTCTCAAAAACTGTTCGAAAAAACCCTTCCAATCGTTATCTTCGTTCTCTGTACAAAGATAGCAAACGAACTTACTCTAAATTCGTTTGCAGTCCTTGTTACGAAGATAGAAAACGAAGATCCCTACTTTCGTTTTGAATCTTCTTACGAATTTAACTTACGAAATTAAGTTATCTTCGTTCAGCTTTCACCTTACGAATTTAGCTTACGAACTTAAGCTATCTTCGTTCAGTTCCCACCTTACGAACTTAGAGTCATCTTCGTTCTAACCTTCACTTGCGAATTTAGCTATCTTCGTTCAGATCTCTTCTTACGAATTTAGTCTTATTTTCGTTCTTTTTCTTATTTTCGTTCCGATGGCTTCTTCTTCGACAGTCAACAGTGCCGTTGCACAATACCTAAATTCTCTGGTTTATCATGATCATCTAGTCGGAAGGACCAATTCTCCACCGAAGTTAGTTTCATTAGCTGACTTCTGGGCGTGGAGAGGTCGATTCGAAGATTTTATACAAAGAGAAGATTTAAATATGTGGCTTATGATTACTGAAGGATATGAGTGGCCTACTCTTACTGTCAATGGTGTTACTTCGACTTACAGAATGGCAGAATTAAAGGGTGACGAAAAGGCCCTCTATGCAGTCGAAGTAAAGGCTCTTTCGACTCTTCGTATGTGCATTCCACAAGATTTGGTGCATCTGTTTCCCAAACAAGAATACAAAACTTCAAAGCAGTTGTTTGACGCTATTGAAGCTCATTGTGAAGGAGATCCACTACTGAAGAAAAACAGAATTAAAATGTTTAAGAAACAATTTGACTGTTTCAACGCTACCAAGAACGAACAAGTTGAAGATCTTATTCTAAGATATCAACATCTTCTTGCCGAGTTAGCGTACTTTGATCTTAAGTATACCCCTACTGAGATTGTGGATAAATTCTTGGATGGACTACCGAAGGCCTACAAGGAGTTTTGTCATGGACTACAAGAAAGAAGTGATTATGCAACTTTGAAGATTGATGGTGTAATTTCCACTCTTAGAAACCGAGTTATGAAGGACAAAGCAAAGGATATTCAAGACAACTTCACTCAAGATCCGTCTTTGTATCATGCTACCATGAAGAATCCAACCGCTGATGCAAACGCATTCTTCTCTGGAGTTGGTAGTTCTGGCGTAACAGAGAATACTGATGGAGATGATCTTGTTGGTTTCATGGCTTCTGATGTTGGGAACAAGGGCAAAAAGACTGCTAAAGGTTTAAAGACTGGAAGTTTAAAGATCGGTAACATTACATCTTCTTCAGCTGGTTACAAGTCCATGCCAATGGATATGAAATCAGCTGAGGGGAGGATGAATGTCTTTGCTGCTATGTGTGCTGCACATGAAGCATTTGTTGCAGGTAGGATCACAGATCCATCTCTCATCGAGGAAGATTATGACCAGATTGATCCTGACGATGTTGAAGAAATGGATCTAAAATGGCAACTGGCCATGATTACAAGGAGAGCTGAAAAGTTTATGCGAAGAACG
This sequence comes from Erigeron breviscapus, assembly GCA_034093135.1. NCBI lineage: Eukaryota > Viridiplantae > Streptophyta > Magnoliopsida > Asterales > Asteraceae > Erigeron > Erigeron breviscapus. The sequence goes on along the minus strand of CM067171.1, from coordinate 88,371,163 downwards.
GGAAGACAGCTTACTGGAGGTACTACGGGTTTTGACAAGTCAAAAGTGAAGTGTTACAATTGTGATGGATTTGGACATTTCGCCAGAGAGTGTCAACGACCCAAGAGAAATGTTAATGCTACTCCTACACGTCAGGATAATCGTCCGTTCAACAATAATGCGAATAGAGCTCTTCTGTTGACTAATGATCCTACTGTGAATGACAAAGCTATTGTAGCCGTTCAACCTGATGGTTCATATGTCTGGAATCTTCCACAAGACGAAACCAACAATGCTTATTTGGCTGAAATCATTGATGATGTGGCACAGATAGTTGATACTCCGGAAGATTTCTTGGACACCACACATTTACACAGTGATGAGCAATTATATGAGAAGTTTCAAAGTTTGTCATTGGAATCTTCTAAGGCTGCTGAATATGATACTGAGTCTGAGTCTGAGGATGAGTTAGAGGTGAAAGATTCAGAACAAGTGAACGTTGCTGAGATTCAAGAAAATTCTGCTGCTGAAAAGGTCGAGAAGACGATTGAAGAGCAGATGAAAGATTTTGAGATTCCTGAAGGGATGACTGTAGATGACTTTGTTGCCTACATGGCCGATTGTAAAGAAGCTGATCAACAGGTATCTTATTCCTTACATACTATTGTTCATGTTTGTAAAATTGTGAATAAAATGTATGATGAAATTGAATTGAAGAATAATCAAATTAGGAATTTAGAATCTATTGTTAATGCTGCACAATCAGAGAGAGATAGGCTAATTAAAAAGGATTTAACAGTCAATGATAAAGAAAGATTTTTCAAGGAAAAGATTAAGTCCTTAGAGTCTGATCTAAGTGCAATGAAGGACAAAGTCAAACAGTCGGTAGAAAGAGTAGGCGGTGAAGCTTACTCGTTGTTAGCAAAGAAGTGTGCAACTATCGAAAAAGAACTAGCTGATGCTAAGATAGAGATTTTTGATTTAAATGCTAAATTAGATTCTGCTAGGCATTCTGAACTGTTAATGCATATGACCAAATTTGAGGATTCTTCCACTAAGAGTCTAGACCCAGTTAAGATCTCTTATAACGATGTTCCTCCACCTTTCAACAACAATTATACCTCTGTTGAACCCAACATTCCTGAAGTTCTACTTCAATCTAGTACTGAAGCTAGTAAACCAAAAGACTCAATTCCTGAAGCCAAGTTGCCTAAGGAAACAAAAGAGTCTGTAGGAGGTTCGTCTCAACCTAAAAAGGAAGAGAAATTGAAAGGTATTGTTCAAAATAAGTCTATTCCTTTTGGTCAGAAAGATAGTGTTACACACTTTACTCTTCACAAGAGTCATAGGGTATATACTGAGTTAGAATTCCCTTTAGAATCTATTGACCCTAAAAGGATTGATAAAGTCTGGGATGTGACTGTTGAGGACATGAAGAAATTAAGTCAGTCACGTCTCACTCCATTGCCTAGGCAGACTAAAATTAGAAAATCTGAGGATAGATCAGCTGTTGATGAAGTAGCTACTAGGACTTTGAAGCAAATCCTTATACCTGAAGGTGAATCTCCTTTAACAACGCGTTGGGTTTTTCGTTGTAAAAGGGATGACAAAGGTGTAGTCACTCGCAATAAGGCTCGATTGGTGGTTAGAGGATTTGAGCAACAAGAAGGCTTTGATTACGATGAGACTTTTACACCGGTAGCTAGACTTGAAGCTATTCGATTATTTCTGGCATATGCTAGTTATAAAGGAATAAAGGTGTATCAACTTGACGTAAAGAGTGCCTTTTTGTATGGAGAAATTAAAGAAGAAGTTTATGTAGAACAACCTACCGGGTTTGAGGATCCAGACTTTCCTAACAGAGTATATCGTCTCGATAAGGCTTTATATGGTCTACATCAGGCTCCTCGATCTTGGTATGAAAAACTGTCTTCTCATCTGATTGAAAACGGTTTTACAAGAGGTTCTATCGACAGCACGTTGTTTGTCAAATGGAAAGGGAAGGACTACTTGCTTGTACAGGTTTACGTCGATGATATCATTTTTGGTTCTTCTGATGAGAATATGTGCAAGGAGTTTGAGCAGAGCATGAAGGCTAAGTTTGAAATGAGTGCTATGGGGGAACTAACTTTCTTCCTTGGACTACAGGTGGATCAACTGAAGGATGGGTTCTTTATTCATCAAACCAAGTATGTTAAAGATCTTCTTACTAGGTTTCGGATGACTGATTCTAAAGATGCAATTACTCCCATCAAGACTGCTCATGGGCTGTGTCCTGATAAGCCTAATGATCCACACGTTGATGCAACTCAATATCGGGCTATTATTGGATCCTTGATGTATCTCACTGCTTCCCGTCCAGACATTATGTTCGCTGTTTGTATGTGTGCTCGATTTCAGGCTAATCCGAAAGAATCTCATTTGAAAGCTGCGAAAAGGATTCTTCGTTATGTGAAGGCCAAGCCTCGACTAGGGCTTTGGTATCCCATGCATGGTTCCTTTGAATTCAGGCTTATACTGATTCGGATTATGGTGGTGACAATTCGGATAGGAAATCTACATCGGGTGGATGTCAGCTTTTAGGGGGGAGAATTATTTCGTGGCAGTGCAAAAAGCAGACATCTGTTGCACAGTCTTCCTGTGAAGCAGAGTACATTGCTGCTGGCTATTGCTGTTCTCAGGTACTTTGGATACAGCAACAACTGCGCGATTATGGTATGAATATCTCAAACTCTCCTATTTGCATTGATAATAAATCTGCCATTGATATTACCAAGAATCCGAAAAATTTTAAAGTCACCAAGCACATAGACATAAAGCATCATTTTATACGTGACTGTTTTGAGAAAAAGCTTATTCATTTGGAAAAGGTTATTACTGATGATAACCTTGCTGATTTGTATACTAAAGCTTTTGATGGACCTCGTCATGAGTTGTTATATCAACTCAATGGTATGAAGAATGCCGAGTAGTTTCTCTCAAAGAACTTAAAATTTTTTCAAGTCTTTGTAGTTTAAGTCGTACATAGATAGAGTCATTAAAATACAAAAAGAGTTGTTTTAGTATAAGTTTGTACATATCTAGTGTCTGAAAAATCCAAAAACATCAAAAAATTGGAAAATCCAAAAATATAATAAATGAAGTACGGTCACTGCACTAAATGATTAGACGTGACGATACTTAGCTTTTAAGCCTGTTTAATCGTAATATAACTGCTCAGTTCAGTGATTACAATTAAGGATATATCGGTAGGCACAAAGTACCAAGGTTTCCTTCAATCTGAACTTAATTTATACAATGTTCTTGTGGGAAACACGTCAGCATATGGCCTTGAATATGGACTTTTCAAGTGAATTGTGCCATCCTTAAAACTTGAAAAAGATTTAGCATTTGGTTTGAGATTGGATGTGTTTGTAAACCATAGGGGGGATTCGCATGCATTCGTGTATGTCAATCTAAACAGAACAAAATGGGTTTTAGCTTCTAAAGCAACTATTAAAACCATCATGATCTCGATTGGCTAAAACAAAGTACCAAAGAATAAAGAAATAATGAAGAATAATTCTGAAGTATCAAATTGCTGCACATCAATGAAGTTAATGTCAAAGAAGCAATGAAGAATAGCCAATTCGAATCATGCACTAAGCATCAAATGTGTTTGTTCTGACCCTTGATCGTAAGATCATTAACCATGGTGACTTCGAAGTTGTAACGCTTATAAACACATCTGGTTAAGGACTTTAATGCTCTGTCGATTTTAAGTGTATGCTTGACTGTGGGTCACATAAGTTCGCAAATCTATAATTGTGGCATGAGTAACTTACTAAGTTACATGGTGACTGTCCTTGGCTCAAGTAATACGAAAGTGTCACAAACCATAAAGGAAACTGGAAGTACCGAGTGTTTAAGAGGACAAACATACCGGTAATCGTTGTTGAGTCACTGTTCATAACTAATAATAAGAGAATTATTTCTCACCCACAGGCTTATGTAATTGCTAAACTGATCTAGTCAGCAGTAACCAAGCATCATGTAAATAATGAATAAATGATGAATAAATTCAAGTTAATTAGTGTATAGCTTAGTTTATTACTCTGTTATTTTTATTCTAATTTATTTTTCTTTTTATTGAGTCAACATAGTATTTTCATAAGTTCTTATTGCACGAGAGATTCTATTCCAATTCTGAGTATATGTTTTACTGAATTCATTCATGAGAATTCTTGATGAGGTTGTGTGGTTTGTTTCAAAAGAAGATTTTCTGATATGAACATTAATTTGTTTAAGTTTAGAAAATGATCTTTTAAATATTATGTGAAAAGAAGATTTTCTGATATGAACATTAATTTGTTTAAGTTTAGAAAATGATCTTTTGTTGTCTTGCCACTGAGAATTCTACTGGTTTTCTGGGTGTGTCCCTCTCATAGGCCTTTGGATTTTCTTCGAGGGTAGGAGTCTCCTTGTGGTTTTCCATTTCGAGCTCTTTACTGTGATGTGCGCATTTGAAATTGGTGTCTTCAATTTGGCGGGATAATAGAAAATGATATTTTAAGTGTTTTGTGAAAAGTCAATGTTATTTGAAATCTCACAATTTTTAGTTGTTACAAGTTAAGAATTTAATTTATAACTTGGTGACATTTTAGGGTTTGACGATGAAATGACCTCCCTTGATCTTTTGTTAGATTCATTGTTATTTCGTATTTGTTAACCCTGTTTTTGTATGATTTTAGCTTGAAATTTTCTGCATTATTTTGTTATGCTCTTAATGCGTTAATGAGTTTTCATTAAGTGTGCAGTGTTCAGGTTAAAAAGATTAAGTTGAAGTGCTATATTCTGCAAATACATTGTTATTCGTATGGATGATATCCTAGAGATAAGATCCTTGCTGTGTGATGACAATTTTTGTGATGCAGATATGAGCATGTGAAGGAAGAATACATGAACTTGATATTGGTGTATTTATTCATCTTATGATTCATGTATTTAGTGAAAATAATCAGATCTGTTACTTTTAATCTTCGTACCATAATTTATGATATGATTTCGGAAACTTTATAAGGTTCTTAATTGAATTTTTGGACTACTCATTGTTTGACTGTTTTGTAGACGGCATTTCATATGGGACTTAAGTGTTTCAAGATCATTTGTCGTTAAGCATCTCAATGATTAGTGGAAAGTTCTTCGTTTCATGGTCATGATTGGTAACGTTGTTCATATGTTAATTGATTATTTTCAGGTTTGTTGATGATTTGGTTTGAGAGATGTGGAGTTTTGTTTTTATTCAAGATTATAATGTTCGTTGAATACTTACATTATGATGATGATTATGTATGATGGAATTTCTTTGTACAAGGCATGAACAGGTTATTTTTAACAAGTTTTTGCGATGTACAGGATTAGGTAAAAGGTCGAATCATGGTACATTTCGTGATGGATATTCTGAAATTTTCTAAGTCCAGAGTTAGTTCTTACGAAGATATACTTATCTTCGTTCAAATCGTTCTTACGAAGATAACATTTATCTTCGTTCTGGAAGATAGAATATGTATGGTCCGATTAGTTCTTACGAAGATTAACTTCGTACGAACTTAAATTTAGGTTGATAAGTTACGAACTTAGGATTTCTACAAGTGTTTACGAATTTAAGACTTAATTGTAATTTACGAATATATAGTGTATCTTCGTTCGTTTTTTAACTTACGAACTTAATGTTATCTTCGTACACTTTGTTCTTACGAACTTAATGTTATCTTCGTACACTTTGTTCTTACGAACTTAATGTTATCTTCGTACACTTTGTTCTTACGAACTTAATGTTATCTTCGTACACTTTGTTCTTACGAACTTAATGTTATCTTCGTACACTTTGTTCTTACGAACTTAATGTTATCTTCGTACACTTTGTTCTTACGAACTTAATGTTATCTTCGTACACTTTGTTCTTACGAACTTAATGTTATCTTCGTACACTTTGTTCTTACGAACTTAATGTTATCTTCGTACACTTTGTTCTTACGAACTTAATGTTATCTTCGTACACTTTGTTCTTACGAACTTAATGTTATCTTCGTACACTTTGTTCTTACGAACTTAATGTTATCTTCGTACACTTTGTTCTTACGAACTTAATGTTATCTTCGTACACTTTGTTCTTACGAACTTAATGTTATCTTCGTACACTTTGTTCTTACGAACTTAATGTTATCTTCGTACACTTTGTTCTTACGAACTTAATGTTATCTTCGTACACTTTGTTCTTACGAACTTAATGTTATCTTCGTACACTTTGTTCTTACGAACTTAATGTTATCTTCGTACACTTTGTTCTTACGAACTTAATGTTATCTTCGTACACTTTGTTCTTACGAACTTAATGTTATCTTCGTACACTTTGTTCTTACGAACTTAATGTTATCTTCGTACACTTTGTTCTTACGAACTTAATGTTATCTTCGTACACTTTGTTCTTACGAACTTAATGTTATCTTCGTACACTTTGTTCTTACGAACTTAATGTTATCTTCGTACACTTTGTTCTTACGAACTTAATGTTATCTTCGTACACTTTGTTCTTACGAACTTAATGTTATCTTCGTACACTTTGTTCTTACGAACTTAATGTTATCTTCGTACACTTTGTTCTTACGAACTTAATGTTATCTTCGTACACTTTGTTCTTACGAACTTAATGTTATCTTCGTACACTTTGTTCTTACGAACTTAAATTTAGGTTGATAAGTTACGAACTTAGGATTTCTACAAGTGTTTACGAATTTAAGACTTAATTGTAATTTACGAATATATAGTGTATCTTCGTTCGTTTTTTAACTTACGAACTTAATGTTATCTTCGTACACTTTGTTCTTACGAACTTAATGTTATCTTCGTACACTTTGTTCTTACGAACTTAATGTTATCTTCGTACACTTTGTTCTAACGAACTTAATGTCATCTTCGTAAAGTTTATGCTTACGAATTTAACATTATCTTCGTAAACTTCCTTCTTACGAACTTAATGTTATCTTCGTACACTTTGTTCTTACGAACTTAATGTTATCTTCGTACACTTTGTTCTTACGAACTTAATGTTATCTTCGTACACTTTGTTCTTACGAACTTAATGTTATCTTCGTACACTTTGTTCTTACGAACTTAATGTTATCTTCGTACACTTTGTTCTTACGAACTTAATGTTATCTTCGTACACTTTGTTCTTACGAACTTAATGTTATCTTCGTACACTTTGTTCTTACGAACTTAATGTTATCTTCGTACACTTTGTTCTTACGAACTTAATGTTATCTTCGTACACTTTGTTCTTACGAACTTAATGTTATCTTCGTACACTTTGTTCTTACGAACTTAATGTTATCTTCGTACACTTTGTTCTTACGAACTTAATGTTATCTTCGTACACTTTGTTCTTACGAACTTAATGTTATCTTCGTACACTTTGTTCTTACGAACTTAATGTTATCTTCGTACACTTTGTTCTTACGAACTTAATGTTATCTTCGTACACTTTGTTCTTACGAACTTAATGTTATCTTCGTACACTTTGTTCTTACGAACTTAATGTTATCTTCGTACACTTTGTTCTTACGAACTTAATGTTATCTTCGTACACTTTGTTCTTACGAACTTAATGTTATCTTCGTACACTTTGTTCTTACGAACTTAATGTTATCTTCGTACACTTTGTTCTTACGAACTTAATGTTATCTTCGTACACTTTGTTCTTACGAACTTAATGTTATCTTCGTACACTTTGTTCTTACGAACTTAATGTTATCTTCGTACACTTTGTTCTTACGAACTTAATGTTATCTTCGTACACTTTGTTCTTACGAACTTAATGTTATCTTCGTACACTTTGTTCTTACGAACTTAATGTTATCTTCGTACACTTTGTTCTTACGAACTTAATGTTATCTTCGTACACTTTGTTCTTACGAACTTAATGTTATCTTCGTACACTTTGTTCTTACGAACTTAATGTTATCTTCGTACACTTTGTTCTTACGAACTTAATGTTATCTTCGTACACTTTGTTCTTACGAACTTAATGTTATCTTCGTACACTTTGTTCTTACGAACTTAATGTTATCTTCGTACACTTTGTTCTTACGAACTTAATGTTATCTTCGTACACTTTGTTCTTACGAACTTAATGTTATCTTCGTACACTTTGTTCTTACGAACTTAATGTTATCTTCGTACACTTTGTTCTTACGAACTTAATGTTATCTTCGTACACTTTGTTCTTACGAACTTAATGTTATCTTCGTACACTTTGTTCTTACGAACTTAATGTTATCTTCGTACACTTTGTTCTTACGAACTTAATGTTATCTTCGTACACTTTGTTCTTACGAACTTAATGTTATCTTCGTACACTTTGTTCTTACGAACTTAATGTTATCTTCGTACACTTTGCTAGTTTGTTTAAGCAATCGTAAAGCGGGTTTTGATCAACTTTCTGCTCAAATAGCATCGCAGATGGTTGCATTTGTCTACAATCGCCCGTATCCATTTTCAGTCTACTTTTATCAGGAATTTCTTGAACAACTTAGTGCCAGAGGACGAAAGCGATTTCTGCTTTATCCTCGCTTTGTTATGGCCATAGTCAGACACTTCTGTCCAGACTTAGTTTATGATCAAGGTCTTCGTTATAATCTGCATGCTTGGCCTCTACGTCTCTTCGCTGACTTAGAAGCAAATACACGCAATGTAGAAGGTCTTACAGATCCACCACTGTTTGGTCACTTGATAAATCCTGACTATCGTTCTCGTCTTGAGGATAATATGTTTGTGGATGATGATGAAGAGTCTGATGATACAGAAGATTCTGAGGATGGTTCAGATGATTCTTCAGATAATGATTCCGATGATGATTCTGATCATGGGAAAGACGATGATGAAGCTAGTACCAGTGGTTCAGATAATGTTGTTGTCTCGGAAGACACAGGTGAATATGAGCATCGCACAAAGAGGGCTCATGATGTTCCTGTAGCTTCTGCAAGTGATCATTCTTATCACTTATCTCAAGAAGGTGTATCTGGTGAGCTACGTAGAGAACGTCGAAGCAAGGCATGTCATGCTTCTCCGGTAGTCTCTGATACGGCTCAATCTGTTCATGATAAGGTAAATTTTGAACATGAAACTTTGCAGGATTATTATGTTTTACTTAACCAATCTTTGGATGCTTTGCATGATGTTTCTTTACAGTATGATGCACATGTTTTACTTCCTCCTGAGGTTGCGGCTCAATTAAATCCTGAATTAGCCAGCCTTTTTGACGATATTGATGATCCGGTCAATGCACCAAGTTCAGGTGATACCGGGAGTTCTAAAAGATCAATGGATGCTACTCTTACTTATCAAAGAGTTAAGCGTGCACGTATCACTGAAGCTACATCAGTTTCGATTCCTGATCCTCCAAGTTCAACTGCTGCTGCTATTCCGGTTATATCTACAGCACCAGCTCATTCTATTGCTGTCAGTGTGCCGTTACGACCACTGTTGCCTCCCAGAGTGCCTGTTATTCCTCCTCTTCCTTCAGATTCTCCTCTGGTTCGACGTATTGAGGTTTTAGAGACTCGTGTTCACACGTTAGAGTCTGATCTCACAGATGTCCGAGCTGCTCTGACCTTTCTTGTCAATTGGGTCAAGAATCAAGGGGGAGATGTGCCTGAAGAGATATGCAGATTATCAGTGCCAAGACGTCAAGATGATGATGATGATGCTGATAATGCTGGTGATCGAAGTGATTCTCGCCCAGTTCTTGACAAAGGAAAGGGTGTTGAAGTTCAGGGGGAGATAGGGGGAGATCATACTGAGGTTGGTACATCTGGTGCTGGAGAATCAAGTGCTCCTCGTGATGCTGAGGCTATTGAAGCACTTGACTCAGGTAATTCTTCAAAATCAATTGATTATTTAAGTGATGATCAAGTTGAAGCTGAAACTGATCGATTAAAGCGTGAAGTTGAAGCAAAATTTGGACATGACTATTATTCTGAAGAAAACGCCTTTCATGATGTGTTTGATGTTTTATTAGATAAACAACAACATGCAGAAAATGAAAGAGAAAAAGAATTACAGATTCAAAAGCAAACAGCTTTGGAATCTGATTCTGATTCTGATTCAACTTATGATGTTAATAATGATTAGATGAATTGTATTTTAGGTTGCATGTAATAAGTTATGACATGTAAATGTAATTTATCTTATTTCAATGCAATTATATTTCATCTTTATTATCATGATTAATCATTGTATTCTGGTGTTATTTTGTGTAATCTTATCAGATGATACAGATGATACAGAATTACTCTTTAATGGAAATGAGCTTGAGGAAGGTGAGATTGTCCCGGAACCAGATGTTAATTTATTCAAGAAACCTTATGGGTTTGATGATATTTGGGACACAATTCCTAATGATCCATCTATTGAAGAAAGGAATGTGTTGGAATTGAAGAAGAAAAGATATAAAGGAAAGAATGGTTCAAGCTTCATTTAGTAGCAATACAAAAGTTTTAAACTTTGTGGTATATGCTAAGGTTGAAGATAATTTGATTCCTTTTGAGTATGAGATAAATTTAACAAGACCTTTTAATCCAAACGATTATCCAGTTCCTCTCAGAGATGATGATCCATTACAAGAGGTTGATCGGCTTGTGCCTGGACAAAGACTTGGTGAATATATAGTCACTAGGGATACTTTGAAACCTATCATGTATTGGACTCACATTTCAGATAAAGATGCTGCGAAATATAAGACAATAATCTGGAGTTGGTTCTATGATGAAGAATTGAAGTTGTTCATTCTTAAAAGACCAGAAGGTTGTCAATATTTAGCATGGCGTGAGAGTCACTTCAGAAGTTTGTGTGAAGAAGACTTACATGAACTTGGAAATAACTGGATTATCAATCCAAGTGGATATGGTCTTGCTGATGTTATTGGTAAGAAACTTCATGAGGATTTCAAGTTGAGATTGAATATGAAAGACTCAGAGAAACCGAAGTTTCATATTGAACCAAGAAAGAAGAAGAAAGTGGTTAAGCCAGATAGAAGCGTTGAGTATATTCAACGTGATATCAAGTGTATGATCAAAGTCCCTGCAAAGAAATGGGAACAAGATGTTCTGAATAAAATGGACAATTGGGAGATTGATCGAGATTCTGGTGAAGCCAAGATGTATGCAGATTCGGAAAAGAAGATTTTGCTGAGAAGGATGTATGATCCAATGCAGTTGGTCAACTTCTCAAGAAATGATCTGAGGAAATTATACGATACAGAATGTTCATTTTTGCCATTTTGGAAATATGAAGAAAGTCGATATCGTAAGATTCTCCAAGTCTGCTTACACGAAAATATTCATGCAAATAGCAAGCGATTGTTATTTGATGGATGACGATTTTTTAAGACTGAAGAAATCGAAGATGCTGCTGTCAAGGGGGAGTTTGTTGATGCACGTTGATGTGACAACAGCAACTTAGATTTGATTATGTCTTATTCATATATGTAATTGATAGATTATGAACATAATGTTTTGGTAATGATCGATTACATGTTTAGGTGTTATATATGTTTATATATGATGTTTGTTATGTATGTTATACAAGTACAAACATAATATACGTTAGGATTCCTTGTACGTGAAATACTAGGAATATAACCATAAAGCTGATTTACAACTAACGAAGATAATCTTCGTTAGGCACTAACGAAGATAATCTTCGTTAGGCACTAACGAAGATAATCTTCGTTAGGCACTAACGAAGATAATCTTCGTTAGGCACTAACGAAGATAATCTTCGTTAGGCACTAACGAAGATAATCTTCGTTAGGCACTAACGAAGATAATCTTCGTTAGGCACTAACGAAGATAATCTTCGTTAGGCACTAACGAAGATAATCTTCGTTAGGACTAACGAAGATAATCTTCGTTAGGCACTAACGAAGATAATCTTCGTTAGGCACTAACGAAGATAATCTTCGTTAGGCACTAACGAAGATAATCTTCGTTAAGATGGGCTGGGCTGCTAAGTTCGTAAGAACAAAGCCCAGCGAGCCCCATATCATCAGTAACATATAAATACGAACGAAAACCCTAAAATGGGTATCATCGTTCAGTTTAACACACCTAAGGCAACTAAGTTCGTTTGTGATCTATAGCAAACGAATATAGAGCAATATAAGGCTGATTATACACTTGTAATTAGCAATATAATAGATAACTAATCAAACAGTTATCTCGTGAGGATTCCGCACTCACGACATAACCATAGACGATCTCGAGAGCGATCCATAGCTATCAAGGGACTCACAAAAACCACATTGGGTGTACAGACTGAACAAAGCATTATATGGTCTGAGACAAGCACCCAGAGCCTGGTATGATACTCTTACTAAACATCTTAAAAATGGTCTTAAAAGGGGTACAATTGATAACACTTTGTTCATATTGCATGATAAAAGTGATATCTTACTTGTACAAGTTTATGTTGATGATATTGTGTTTGGCTCTACAAATAACAAAATGTGTGAAAAGTTTTCCAAAATTATGTCATCTGAGTATGAAATGAGTATGATGGGTGAACTAACATATTTCTTGGGTTTACAAGTGAAACAAACCAGTGATGGTATTTTTATAAATCAAGAAAAATATGTTAGAGATTTACTAAAGAAATATCAATTTGATTCAGTCTCATCAAAAGATACTCCCATTTCTGCACCATTAACTTTGGATTCAGATCCCAATGGAAAACCAGTGGATCCTACAAAATATCGTGGTATGGTAGGATCCCTCATGTACTTAACTGCAAGTAGACCTGACATAATGTTTGCAACATGCCTTTGTGCAAGATTTTAGTCTGATCCCAGAGATGCACATGCAAATGCTGTAAAAAGGATTTTCAGATACCTTAAAGGTGTCCCCAGACTTGGTCTTTGGTATCCCAAAGGCTCAAGTCTAGATCTAATGGGTTATTCAGATTCTGATCATGCAGGTTGTAAGATAGATAGGAAAAGTACCACAGGTGGTTGTCATTTCCTAGGTGGCAAATTGGTTAGTTGGACAAGCAAGAAGCAAACTGCAGTATCACTCTCCACAGCTAAAGCTGAATACATTTCTGCAGCCAGTTGCTGCGCTCAGATTTTGTGGATGAAGAACCAACTAACTGATTATGGTGTTAAGTATACAAAGACTCCAATATTTTGTGATAACACCAGTGCCATTGCCATCTCTCATAATCCTGTCATGCACTCCAAAACCAAGCATATCGACCTCAGGTATCATTTCATAAGAGATCACATTATTAAAGGTGATATTGAACTTCATTTCATTCCCACTGATAAACAACTCGCTGATGTTTTTACAAAACCCTTGGATGTCAAAACGTTTAAACATCTCATCAGTGAGTTAGGTATGCTAAATCCTGAATAGCATCACCTCAGGGGGAAGTGTCAAATATTTTTGTTCTTAAAAAGAATTTTTCTCTAAGGGGGAACTTTGTTTTCAGAAAAATATTTTGACTGAAGTGCCTTAGATTTTCTGAAATGCGCTTCAACTGAAAAGAATTGTGTAAACTGAGATGGTTCAGATCCAATAGTTCTGATCATGCTCAGATTTATCGAGTCCTTTCTGAAATAAGTCAGTCCTTTGTAATGTCTTTTGGATACTAGGTCGTTGTGTGTACACGTGAAAGTTACTGTATAACGTTGAATAATGATGTATTTTCTGACGTGGCATACAAGTGGCGCCGTAAATGTAAAAGTAATCATCACTTTTTATAAATGGTAGTTGAATTGTTTTACAAAAGTGGGGTCCATAACCGTTTTGCATTTAATGCGGACTTTTACCCAAAATTATTTCGGATTTCAAACCCGATCAAAATTGATTTCAAATAAAATATTACTTTTGTGGGTTTGAATTTCAAAATCATTTTAATTTTATTTATTTTGGAAACTCTTTGCATTCCACCATAAATATAAATAGTTTTCCCAAAAACAATTCCTTCATTTACTTCGTTTTTCATCACTCCCAATCATCATTCTCTCTCATTCTCTCATTCCTTCAAAATTCCAAAACCCTAAAATCATCATCATTTTCAGTTTCAACTTGTAGAAAATATGGCAAAAACATCATCATCTTCTCAAATCAAATCTTTAATTAGTTTTGATTACAATCCGCCAAGTGCAGTCAAGCCATCGCCTATATGGCCAAAGGGTTTCTCTCCTTCAACCCTTCGTTTCAATATGAACAACTTTATTGCCCTTCTGAACATAAAATCAAAAACCTTAATGGGGAGGATCAATAAGTTCTGGGAAGAGTCTTCTCTCCATTTTGCTTTGACTGCAAATCCTCAAGCATTGTATCATAGATACTTGCTTGAATTCTGGTACACTGCTGTTGTTAGCAAGGATGAAAAATCCATTGCTTTCACTTTAAATGATGGCACCTTGCAGTGTGTCCTTTCTCTTGATGGGTTCAGGGAGGCCCTTCAATTGAATTATCTTCAACCACCTTCAGTCTATGCCAAAAGACTGAAAGGAATCAACTTCAGAGAAGTTTTACTGGCTATGGGCCATGATGGCATGGTTGATGCCAACAATGAATTGAAGACCTCCGGACACATATTTCTGTCTGGGTTTGGCAATTGCTGGAGGTTCTTCTGGACTCAAATTGTTGAGTGCTTGGGGGGGACTCATGGTGGTTTAGACCAGATTTCGCTACCCCAAGTGGAGATGGGTTATTATCTATGGCATAGTTTTCAGGTAGACTTCGCTGATATACTCTTCTCTCAGTTAGTTGGTAAATTAAAGGGCAAAAGAAGTCTACACATTGCCTTTGCACGATTTCTGAGCATCTGTTTCATGAATATACTTGGTGATGCTTACAACAATGGAGGGCCTGAGCTTTCAGCACCAGAGTTCTGCAGAGATTTCTCTAAGGCATCTACTTCAGAACCAGAACCAGAACTCTCTGCTGCTATGCTTCAGGTAATTCTAAAACTGAAACAGCACGACCGGCTGACTCAGAAAGGTCACCGAGCGGGTCGCAAAAGAATGCGAGACCCATTGGTGCACCTGGTGGTAAAATGATTAAGTTGTTCAAATCCCAAACAACTTCTTCCACCCAACCACCAATTACCTCCTCCATTGACCAACCTGAGGATCTCCCAAAAGATCCCTCAGGATCTCCAAAGGGCTTGTTAAAACGGCGTAAATATAAGCAGTCCTCACAGCCCAAGGACATAGATACCGAAGCTAACCCTTCTGGTTCTTCCCAACAAGAACCAGAAGAATCGAGTCAAAAGGGAAACCCACAAGCAGCCATCTCCAAAACTTCTTTAGGAGGAGATGGTGAAGAAAATATAAGTGTGTCCGCCCAACACACAGTAGAGTCCATGTCTGCACGCGCACCCCCTGAAACTTCACAAATCTTACACTCTTCTGAAGCACGAATTAATGAAGTCTTTGGTGTGACACCACCTGAGACTGAGATTCCAGACTCTACGACCGATGAAGTGACTCTTGATGATGGTACGAGAGTCATTAAGGCAACCCCCGTGTCTACTATCACTGGTGATGAAGCTATGGCTGAGCCAATTTATAAAGCTGGTGACGATGCATCTGCAGCAGCAGTTGTTGAACCAGTATCAGGTTTAGGTACCAGCGATCTGAACCTGGGCATATCTGATCAGATTGCAGTTTCGACTGACCTCTGGGATGACGATGAGCCAACTCAAGGGAATCTTGATTCCTTTGCTGACTTTGAGTTTGGCGAGGGTTTACTGGAGGAGAATCAGTCTTCTGATTCTGAGCCAACCTTCAGCCTCGCAAACGTTCCACCTCCCCCAGAAATCCAAATTATTGAACAACCATATCGCCAACCACAAATTTCACATAATCATCCTTACTTTCCACATGGCTCAACACCTGCCTATGTCACTTCACCAGTATTTCAACCACAACTACATCACCTTCATCCACAAATTCATAATGTTCCAAGGCCAAGGAGTTTTGATGAGCCAGAGCAAAAAGAGTTGGACTCTGAAACTGAATCTGAGGGTCCAACTGAAAATCAATTGGAAAAGACTCTGGCTGGCCTTAGAACTCTTCCCTTCATTGCTTCTGCTTCTACACAACCACCTCCTCCTTTGAGTGTGGAAGCACAGTTAGAGAAATCAAACGCCGAAGTTCAGAACCTCCTTGTTCAGGTCGAGAACTTATCAAAATCTCTAACTGCCAACACTAAGTCCCTAGCTGATTTGAAAGGTGCTCAGTTATTTCTTGGAACTGAGTTGACCAAAGTTGCTGGGAATGAGGGATTAGTGGCTGGGAAGCTAAATGAATTGGTCTTTGCTTGCAATAACATCAGTTCTGCAATCAGGGACGCCTTCAGACTGACCAAAAGGGATGTTCAAGCTTCAGTTGTTGCGAACTTGACATCCAGCGTTGAATTAATGAAACAAGAAGTCATGGCAGTCGGGAAGGAAGTGAATGAGTTGGTAAAGAAGCCCAGTGTTAATGAAAAAGAAATTGGGGCTTCTCTAAGTGTTGGGTTGGTTGAGAAACTAAAGGCTGAGCTATCTCAGGATTGGATTGCTCAGATTTCTGCTTCAGTTTCTGAGAAGGTTGAACAGAAGATTAGATTGATGGTTGAAGAGGCTGATAAAGATACAAACAAAAAGGTTGACAAAGTTGTGGAAGAAATTCATACATCTATCTCAGCCCTTGATACCTCAGTAAAGAACCAGTCAAAGCAGTTAGATGAAATTCTAACTCTTCTGAAAAAGGAAAGTGTAGTTGCCCCTCCTCCCCCTGCTTCATTCACTGAAGACGATAGAAAAATGTTGAAGGACTTGAAAGATCAAGAAGCACTGAACCTTAATTCATCATTCAGATTAAGGGCTCAGTTTGCTACAATGGCAAAGGGTATATGTGATTGCCTAGAACAACAAAGTTGGGAACCACTGAAGGCAGTTAAAACTGCAATTGAGCTTTATGCTAAAATGCCTTCAGAGATTCCCAAAGGGGGAAGTGTGCCTATTGGTTTGCTGGCTAGTACTCAAGAAATGATTGAAGCAACCAAGAAGCAAACTGAGGTGCCATCTGGTAGTGCCTCAGTTCAGGGGGAACAAATCAGAAACCTGAATCTGAATCTGGTAAGAAAGATAAGGGCAAGGCCCAAGTGGTGGCAGAACCAACAAAGAAAAATGCTAAGGGTTCTGGTTTGATTGTTGGTGAAAACGTTGATGAACAAGGCTATCCACTTCATGATCCTAATACTGATGGCAAGAAATTAGAGGCTTTGCAGAAGCAAGTTTCTAATCAATTTATTATGTGGGGAGAAAATAAGGAAAGAGAAAGGGTTCAACATCAGAAAATGGGAACCCTTGATCACATTGATGCTGCAGCTCTTGGTCTCTCACTTGAAAGATATCTGAAAATCAAAAATGATCCAAGAGTGCAGAAGGCTGTTGTTGATATGCTCGAATATGAATATGGGGTGAATTATTCTCCCTTAGAACAAAAGCTGGACCATCTCACATTTAAAATGTCCATTGAGGACTTGGTGAAAAACAGAGTCTGGCTGGAGTTCTGAAGGTGGAGAAAGAGTTGTCCAGACCACCAGTTAAGCCCAAAGTGACTGGACCAAGATCATCAAGGAAGAACATTCGTGATGCTGACCTTTCTACTTTTAAGCCAATATCTGATGATGCTACTGAGATCCAAAGGAAACATGAAAAGGACCAGTATGATCATTACATGAATCATCGATCGCATCCAGCCAAAATCATTGATATGGAAGTTACAAAGGCTGATGGATTGAAGTTGTTTGATTTGATTGTGAAAAGAGAAGGTAGGGCAGCTGAAGAATATAATCAAGTTTCAGTACACAAGTTTGGCATATCTGAGCATAGGGAGATGATCCAAATATTGAAGGGAAAGCCGAAATCTGCTTTGAGTGGTGCATGGTTATCCAGAATACAACAAAAAATGCAGGCCAAGGTAGAGATTGAAGACAGATTGTTTGGAAAGAAGGATCATTCTCCACTGAAAAGGAAACCTACTGAAGCACCTTCTGGTTCAAGGCCTGCTAAGAAGTAGTTTCTTTTTCAGATTATCATGTACTTGTATTTAATTTCAAGTTATTTACATTTGTAACAAACATTTCAGTTTGTATATATATGTTGCAAATTGTAACCAACAAGTAGATGATAGGTTTAAGTTAGAAAAATCACAAGTAAAATTCTGAGACATCAATGATCTATAAGATGTACTTAGAAAATTTTTACAACTTAAACAAAACCTGCATTTCAGACTTACAAACATGTATAGATAGAAGTCTGAGATGCATGCACTATTTCAGAACAAATAGGGGGAATTTGTTAGGTCGAAAATCGACCAAGTATAATTTGTTCAGAAATAGTTGAAGTTCTGAGAACAACACTTGTACAGAATTCTGAAGTCATTCAGAATTAGTTCTCAGAAGCTTCACTTCAGTTCAGATCAACGTATCAGAATACCGTTCAGAATAAAGTCAAAGACTGAAGTCTGAGGAAAGAGAATCAAGCTCAGATGTGGAGCTCAGAAGATTGATTCTACCTGATCGAAGAACTGAAGCATCTCAGTGTAAAGTACTTACAACACTTTACACTGATTACGAGGAAGACTTTTTACTTTACATACCTTTACCCGGTTAATAGATTTATCTATTAATAAAAGGTACAAGGTTAAAGTAAAGGTTGGGAATAACGTAGAATAAGTCACATCAACTGACTTATATACTTTACCTTAAATCAAGCATGTAAGGAATTAGGTTTAATTCCTTAAATGCTCCCAACCACATTTGTACGATCTAGTCCACATCATCATGGACTTTGTCTATAAATACAAAGTCTTCTCACAACTTGCAAAGAGAGCTTGAAACTTTAGTATTGCAACTTGTGAGATATACTCTAAGAAAACTTACGAGTATTTCCAAGTCATTTAGATCACTTGTATTTCGGGATTGTTTAGATATTTACACTTGGGTGTTTATCTTTGTTCCGCAACAATCCTTGTATTTGTTTATACATCAATAAATCAAATACATTGAAAAAGCACAACGTGTCTCAATACTTGATTATATATATATATCTTTATATAGTTTCTGCCATTTAGTTCTTGCATTTATTTTAAGTCATTTGTTTCTTGTTATCCATATCTGGATCGTAAACTGAACTTGTCATCAAGATCAGTTGTACTTGCCAGTCGGGTTTAGTTAATCATCTATATTTGGGACTCACAAAGATGGATGGAACTACTCAAGGATTACGACTGTGAGATCAAGTATCATCCGGGTAAAGCTAATGTCGTTGCTGATGCTCTGAGTCGTAAGGTGCAAGGTACTTCTTGCAAACTTCTATCTATGGTTGTACAGGCTGAATCTGGTTTATTGGAGCGCATCAGGGCGGCTCAAGTTGATGCTGTTCTGCCTGGAAATTTCAAAGCTGAAAGAATTGGGAAGAAGCGAGATAGATTTAAGGTAAACAGTCATGGTTTTTAGACTAACAAAGGTAGAAAGTGGGTACCTTTATTCGGTGGCAACCGCGAGTTAATACTCGAGGAAGCTCATAGATCGAGGTATTCTATTTACCCAGGTGCTACCAAGATGTTTCATGACTTGAAGCCTTTGTATTGGTGGCCTGGTATGCGGAGTGATATTGCTATGTTCGTGCAGAGGTGTGTGACTTGTGCTCAAGTTAAAGCTGAGCATCAGAAACCCTACGGTGAATTGCAACAGTTGGAGATCCCCGAGTGGAAATGGGATCATATTACCATGGATTTCGTGACTAAGCTACCGAGGACTAAAGCTGGGAATGATATGATTTGGGTTGTGGTTGATAGATTGACAAAGAGTGCTCATTTCTTGGCTACACGCGAGAATGCACCATTGGAGAAGCTGGCTGAATTGTATATTGATGAGATTGTTTCTAAGCATGGTGTGCCTTTGAGTATAGTTTCTGATCGTGATGGTAGATTTAACTCGGGATTTTGGAGAAGTCTTCAGCGGGAATTGGGGAGTAGGATTAATATGAGTACTGCTTTTCATCCGCAGACAGATGGACAGAGCGAGAGGACTATTCAGACTTTGGAGGATATGCTTCGAGCGTGTGTTTTGGAATATGGAGGATCGTGGGATGATCATTTGCCGTTGGTTGAGTTTGCTTATAATAATAGTTATCATTCCACTATAGGTATGCCTCCGTTCGAGATGCTATATGGTCGTAAGTGTCGTACGCCTAGTTGTTGGTTAGAACCCGGGGAGAGACAGTTTTCTGGACCTGAGGTTGTGCAAATAACAGCTGATAAGGTCAATATTGCTAAGGATGCTTTGAGAGCAGCTAGAGATCGTCAGAAAGCTTATGCTGATAAGAGGACTCGTCCAATTACTTTTGAGGTTGGTGACATGGTTATGTTGAAAGTCTCGCCGTGGAAAGGAGTTCTTCGTTTTGGTAAGCGTGGTAAGTTAAGCCCACGTTTCATTGGTCCGTTCAAAGTGTTGAAGCGCATCAAAAGTCAAGCATATCAGTTGGATTTACCTCCGCAGTTGGCTGGCATTCATAACACATTTCATGTGTGTTACTTGAGGAAATGTTTAGCTAACGAGACTAGTGTAATTCCTTTAGAAGATGTTAGTATTGATCCAGAGAAGAAGATGATTGATGAACCAGTTGCTATCCTTGATCGTAAGAAGACTAAGCTTAGAAGAAAACAGATTGATCTGGTATTGGTGAAGTGGAGACACAGTCGAGGTGAGAGTATGACCTGGGAGACGGAGTCTGTGATGAAGGATCGTTACCCCCATCTATTCGTTGCTGATCCGATTCTGAGGACAGAATCTCCTTAAGGGGGAGGTAATTGTAACATCCTAATCATTTTTATCTTTGACTATTAGTTGACCGTTAACTCCGTTAGTTGATCTATTAGTTGACTCTTAACTCCATTAGTTTTTAGACGACCCATTAATTGATTTAATTGAATTCTATTATAAATTAGATGTTTTATAAACATTAATTGCTCAAAAGTTGAAAATAATTAGATCGTTGCTCACTTCGTGGTTGTCGAGTCATTTATTGGTTTATTTCGATAAATCGATATATGAAAGCTTTGTTGAAAGTTGTTGATTTATCGTTGACTGAGAATCGAACTATAAGTGATTATTGTGCCTTATTTGTAGTAGAAAAAGGCCCTTATATGTTAGGCATATGATAACGGGTCATTTAGAGGTGTAATGAAGTCATTAGTTGCTTTAGGGGTTGAATTTGTTAAGTGGTCAAACTTAAAAACGGGTTTAGTTGGTTAAATATGATTTAGGGTTGGACTCCAACTATTCTAGGAGACTTTTGGCAGCCCATATCACCCCTTAACATCACATACGATCTCCAAAACCTGCAGCCACATATTCCCCCTCTTTTTCTTCCAAGTTCTTGCTTGATCTAATCGTTTAAGAGTCGTATTGATCGTGTGTTGCTTAGATCTTGAATCCTTGTCATAGAATACAGGTAATATAGGTATTTGTCATCTGAGATCTGATTATATGCGTCTTATTTTAGTTTTAATCCAGGCCATAAGGGTTTGGGTTGGGTTAATTAATTGATTGATCATTAATTTCATGTTTTCGGGTAATCAAATAAGAGATTTATGTTTGTAATGGATCAAGGAATCAATTGATGATTTGAAGTCATCAATTGTGTCCTTAAAGAGGTCAATTTGATGTCTCCAAGTCGGGGTTAAGGTTTGAGATTGAATGGGAATCGTTTAGAGCAAGTTTGAAAATTGAATTGCTGGTCGGCACCCCAGGTGCGGCGCACCAAAAGGGTGGTGTGGCGCACCACAGCCCAGTTTGGGAAAATTGGAACCCCGATATGCGACGCACCAAGAGGGTGGTGCGACGCACCTGATGCCCAGATTGCTCAGAACACTTCGTTTAGCTTATATGTCGATCTTATACTTGTTCTAGGTTCTTGGAAGCACCTAGCCATCATTATATTGTACTTGTAGCTTGTTGATAAGCGATATTGAGGTAAGATATATCATATTTGACACGCTGGGGTGCACAACGAAAATGGTGATTTTGTAAAAGTGGTTTAAAACCTTTCTTTCTCATACGCTAGTTTGGGTATTGGGACTATTGGAGGGTTTTCGCGAAATGGGTAGATCTGCATGTTTAGGCTGATTGATATTGTTGTTATTATGCTTGTACATGTTGAATTATAGTTGATGTTGATGTCGTTTTTAGTTGTAAAGTTGTTTTCGTTGAAATGCTAGTTATTGAGTTGGTTTGGCTTTTACACTAGTTCACTAGACTTGTGTAGGTTGCCATGTTGTCACTGTGCATGAATAGGGGCCCTAAACTTAAAGTTGAAGTAAAAGTTGCTAAAGTTGATATCGTTGTTGAAACTCGAGTATAAATCTAAGTTGAAAGTGGTAAGCTTATCCCATACTAGAACCGCGTAGGAACCAGTGTGATTTAGTTGGTCAGCGGGAGTAGACTAGTTGCTTCCAATGGCACGGCCTCGAAGTTTGAGATTAGCTGGGTGACTAGGTCTAGTCACTACGAGTTGTGTAACAGCTTTCTCCTGGATTTGGTTATGCCTATCCTTAATGACAATGATGGACCCCGAAAGGACTACCCATCAAGTCGGGTGCAAGGTCCCTAAAAGGCCTTATGGCTGCCTTTGCACACATTTGTAGTTGTATTCATTGTGGTGACGCGAGTCATCCACCTTTAGTTGTAATTAAAATATGGCGTAACCAATTGTTGAATAAAGTCGTTGAAGTTGATTAAGTTGCTAAGTTGAGTACGTGGACGAAAGTTGAATACTGTGGATTAAGTTGATAGGCACACGTAGGATTGTTGACCATTCTTATGTGTATTCGATTGCTAAGTATGATTGTTGTTGTTATATGCTCGACTGCGTATGATTCTTTAATAAGTTGATTTAACTTGGTAATTATTTATAAACCTGTTGTATATCTTACTCGGCTTTATAGCTGACACTTGTTCTTTTGTTGAAAATGTTGTGCCACCTCAGGTTGATGCTTAGTTGAGATGCAGATTAGAGTGAGGATGGGTAGAAGATACAGCTGAAGACTTTTACCTAGACTGCCTCATTTATTTAGACCTATTTATTATTATATCGTTATTTGACTTCATATGGGTTTCATTTGATTACGGTTAGATTCGATGAGTAACACCGTCATTTTAAATTGAATATTTTATTTTGGAAATGTAATAATTGATGGGAACTTCCGCAACACTATGTGTTTTAAGAAAAATTTTTGAAATCCATATTTTTAATAAGTTCGGTGTTTGTAACACCCAAACCTCATTCATATAGTCCACAACACAAGAGAGCTCGGTAGCTCCACTTGAACTCACAAAGAAGCGCAAGAGCAAAGGTATGCGATATACGCAATTAAAAACCCGCTCTTTTAGGAGGCTAGCGCACTCCGACTTATACCCCTCTTAGAGTTTGTTCAAGTAGGTGAGCCGGTGTATCTCAAGGTTGTAGACTAAATACCGGATTTTAAAAACTTTTAAACATTCATTAAGACCACAATGGCGGAAAAGGTCTATTTCAAATTAAACAAATGTCAACCTATTTGTCACATAAGATTGACGTTAAAATATCCAAAGGTGTTACTATCGTAACATTTATTTTACATGAAATCCGATATATCATAATAAGCAAATGGCGGCTAAGGGCAATCTTCAGATCTAATGTCTAATAGTCTACCCATTCCTCACCGCGCGATCCTTCTTCCTTGTTACTCTGCGAGACACAATCGACAAAGTAGAGACAAGTGTCAGCTTATAAAGCTGAGTAAGATAAGATTATCCAAAAATATACATGTTAAATCAAAACTGTTTATTAAAAACAATTACATATATATTTACCAATTATGTTGATCACGATCATATAAACCTGCGTATATAATATCAACATATTCATATAAACACAACAATAGGATTAGCACGAAATCCTTAAATGTGCCTATCTCATATAGGGTTCCTAAACCACAATAAGGAATCCTATCTTAATTTGCGAGAATCATCCATAAATCATAATGGACTATACAACGTAATTCTCGTCTTAATAGTTATGCCAACAATATCAAAATAAGTAGGTAGGTCTAAGGACCATAGGGTGGCCTACTATCCGACGTGACGTGTAAACATATAAATGCGGTACATCGGTGTCGTTAAGGAAATGCATAACCAAATCCCGGAATATGTGCTATGCAACGAATAGGGAGCTAACCTATACACACATTCAATCAATCGTATTCCACTTTGGGTTATGTCTAGAATACCCGTGGAACTCGTAGGTTCATAGTGTCAACAACGTAATACACTATGGGATAAGCTTATCTCTTTATCATAATTTATACTCGAGTTCATTTTCTAAAGGCAAGCTAACTCATAAGCTATCTATGTTCAACATAACAAGGCCCTTAGTAATGTGCACAAGTGATCATACCATCCTATGGTTACTAGTGTCACTATCATTCAACTCATCAACATAAGAGCTAGATCATATAATCATGCAATCAATCTTAACAACAAGTCAAGTATATGTAGCATAATAACCGTATCATTCTACTATTGTTACAAACATTACAATAGCCCATAATCACCCTCCCAACATGGTTCAATCATATAACCATAGGGTGTCAACAAATCCAAGGACCAAAGATCATTCATTTCAACCCGCAATAGATTAACTAACATAATTAAGCTATGGTTGAGTCATTAGTAATCATAAGGGTTAAACAATAATCCCACCCATATGCATACATAAAATATAGTCCCAAAGTCACCCAATATAGATTAAACCCTTCCCCCAATGCCCAATCCATCATATAGGACATGAAAGTTTGTTTAAACTATGTTTGACACTTTAAAAAGGACATTTTGATTGTGTTCGCAGGGATAACCAATATCTTACCTTAGCACGTGTATAATGGCACTTAAACAAGTTCTTCAAGCTTGTTAGGTGTTCCCGTAACCTATACATATGATATAAGATCAACTTATAAGCTACCACAAAGCCTAAGTGCAAAATAGGGAAATTTCAGCATGTTCCCAGCTTTGCGCCATCTACTTGACAACAACTTTGGGAGGTCAAGAAGACTAGATACAACAAAACTCAGTTCTAGACATTTGTTGGGAACTCAAAGACCTTTTCAAAAATGTAAGGTTTGGCTCTTGAAGAGTTTTAATGAAAGAGATATGATTTTTACAAAAACAAACCTGTAGCTTCGTCAGAAATCCGACCAGTTCTGAAGATCGTCGTTTTAAGCACTCTTATGAGCAAAACCAGAAGAAACTTCGTTCTTATGAAATTTCACCGACACTTGGACCTTTCCAAAAATATAAGATTCGACTTCTAATTTGTCCAGATGAATCTTCTATGATGTTTGCAAGATGACTGAAAATTTCAGTCTTATAGAGCTCTTAAATTCAACTTGAATCTTCAAGTGATGAACCCAAGACTTTATGAACTTGATTGTTTTGTGTTATGAATGTGAGATAGAGAGGAAAGAGTGGAGAGGGATGATAGAATTGATCATCAAAGGCTTGTTTATATAGCCCCTAAGTGGTAACTAAGTGTTAAGAAGTCAAGAACACAAGTCTTGACCATTAGGTATATTTTATAGCTACAATCCAAGTCTTTGTTAGTTTAGGTGTGGTTTATGTCAAGAACACAAGCCTTGACTTGACTATTTGACTTGTTGACCCTAGACTTTTATTCATTTAGTTATAATTCAATTACATGTATATATATCTATTAATAGCCAATTTACGTACACAATTGCATATAAACATACAAGCACAAATAATACATATATGATAACTAATCAAAATGTATACCCATATATACATATGATTAATTATATTTACACATAATTCTTATACAAAACATATATTAAATCATAACTTAAATTGATTTGTAAAGTCGAGTGGAACCTAGACAAGTCAAAGCACGGTTGACTAGTCAATCAAAGTCAACAAATAAACGAAATAAAGATTTAGGATGTTACAGTGTTACAAGTTGGTATCAGAGCCAGAGTTTAAGTGAACCATATTCTATGAGGCATAGGATTGGACTTAAACTTTTTAGTAGACTGCTTTTAGGACGGGTTGGGTTGAGTGAGAGTGTAGGTTTTGGCCTATTTAAGTTGTTGTTTGCAGTTGATATTGTCGATAGATAGGTCCATAATCTTTCTCTCTATATCCGTCTTAAACACTCGTCGTTTATCCTTTTAGGAAATGGTTTCTACTCGTGGTAATCCTAATGGTACTGGTAATGATGCATTCGCTGCTCCTCCTCCTAACCGAGAGCTACAGAGGATTGTTGCGCAGATGGATGAGATGCAAGCTCGTTTAGAGCAGTCCGAACAGCGTATAACGCAGGTGGAAGCTGAGAGAGATGAACTAGTTAGGAACCGCCGAAACAGAAACGTTGAAGGTGAAGACGCTAATTCTCACACTCGAGACACACTACCCACTAATGATGATCGTACAGGTGATACTGATGATGGGTCTGATTGGACTGGTGGTGATAATCCAAACCGTGGGCATGGTGGTAAGGTGAGGGTTAAGGAGTTTTCTCTTCGTGACTTATGGGGTTGTAATCCTTCTAAGTTCTTTGGGGAAGGAAATTCTATTGATGGTTATCGCTGGTTGAAGGAAGTAGAGAAGAGTTTTCGGATTGCTGACTGTCCTGAAAACAAGAAGGTGGAGTTGGCTACTCAGTTGTTTCGTAAGGGAGCTATTGATTGGTGGGAAATTCAGGTAGAGACTCTAGGTGTTGATGGAGAGATGCAGATCACTTGGGATCAGTTCACTGAGCTCTTTAATAAGGAGTACTTTACTACTTGAGAGAGACAGATGATCGAGAGGGAGTTCTTGGCTATTCAGAAAGGAGATAAGTCAATGAAAGAGCATATTAGGCTGTTTGCGGAGAAGCTGAGATTCTGTACCCGACTTTGTCATGATGATTTATCTAAGATTGGCCGGTTCGTTGAAAGCTTGCCTAATGAGTACCGTACACTTGTAAGGATGCAGAAGACCCTTAAGGATGCTTATGACACTGCATTATCTATGGAGGATGACTTGAAGTCCATTGTGAAGAAGGATTCTGGTTCTGGTTTTAAGAGGAAGAGTGATGGGTTTTCTGGTTCTAGCAAGAAGTTCAAGGGGAGTTCTTCTAAAGGGAAAGACGAGGTGAAGGAGAAGTCGTGGTGTAAGCATTGCCGATCTCGACACACTGGTCCTTGTACTGTCTATACTCGCCGCTGTGACAAATGTGGCAAGACTGGACATAGCTTCGCTGATTGTACTGACAAGTGGAGGTGCTACAAATGCAACTCTACTGACCATAAAATTGCAGATTGTCCATAAATGAAGGCTGAAGAGAAGAAGACAGAGGTTCCTAAAGCTCGATCCCGTGCATTTAAGATGACTACTGAAGCGGCGAAAACTACAGATGATGTGGTTAGTGGCATTTTCCTTGTTAACTCTAAATTGGCTAATGTTTTATTTGATTCGGGTGCTACTAAATCTTTTGTATCCCCTAAGTTTGCTCCTCAACTTAGTGCCCCTGTTAGTCGATTAGCTTATGCCATGGATGTTGAAATAGCTGATGGTCATATCTCTAAAGTTCGTGATTCTTATCGTGATTGCTCCATTGAGATAGAGGGCAAGACCTTCCAATCCATTTATTACCCATTTCGCTGGCTGGGTTCGATGTAGTTGTTGGCATGGATTGGTTGGGAGAAAACAATGCTACTATCTTCTGTGGGGAAAAGATCGTTCGTATCACTACCCATGATGGGAAAGTGGTCACAGTCTATGGTGAAAAGAAGTTTGATTATCCTAAATTCATTAAGTTGATGAAGACTCTTAAACATATTCGTCAAACTAAAACTCATTTCCTGGCATATGTGATTGACACACGTATGGCTAGACCTTCTATCGCTGACATTGAAGTTGTTTCCGAGTTTGCTGACGTTTTTCCTGATGATCTTCCTGGCTTACCTCCTGATCGTGAAGTTGAATTTCGTATTGATCTTGTGCCTGGCGCGACTCCTGTTGCTAAGGCTCCTTACCGTCTAGCCCCTACTAAGATGAAAGAGTTGATGTCGCAGTTGCAAGAGTTATTAGAGAAGGGTTTCATTCGACCGAGTTCCTCGCCTTGGGGCGCTCCCATTCTCTTTGTCAAGAAGAAGGATGGATCTATGAGGATGTGTATCGATTACCGTGAACTTAACAAACGAACGGTAAAGAATAAATATCCTCTTCCTCGTATAGATGATTTATTCGATCAGTTGCAGGGTGCTTCTTTCTTTTCAAAAATCGATCTTCGTTCGGGATACCATCAGTTGAAAGTAGAAGAGGAAAGTGTTGCCAAGACTGCCTTTCCGAACTCGCTATGGACACTACGAGTTTCTAGTGATGCCCTTTGGTCTTACTAATGCTCCAGCCGCTTTCATGGACTTGATGAATCGAGTTTGTAGACCTTTCCTCGACCATTTTGTTATTGTGTTTATCGACGATATTCTTGTTTATTCGAAGACTGCTGAGGAACATCGTGAACATCTACGAGCAGTTCTAGAGGTTCTACGGAGGAAAAATCTTTATGCTAAATTTTCCAAGTGTGAATTCTGGTTGCGTGAGGTTAATTTTCTTGGACATGTCATTTCTAGAGATGGAATTAAAGTTGATCCCTCGAAGATTGAAGCTGTGATGAAGTGGGAATCCCCTAAGACCCCTACTGAAATTAAAAGCTTCTTAGGTTTGGCAGGATACTATAGGAGGTTCATTCAAGATTTCTCCCGCATTGCTAAACCAATGACTGAGTTGACTAAGAAGGGTGCGAAGTATCTGTGGACCGATTCTCAAGAGAAGGCATTTCAGACATTGAGGCAGAAGTTGTGCGAGGCTCCGATTCTATCATTACCTGAAGGTACAAACGATATGGTTGTTTATAGTGATGCTTCAGTTTCTGGATTGGGTTGTGTTTTGATGCAGCGTGATAAAGTGATTGCTTATGCCTCTCGTCAGTTGAAACCGCATGAGAAGAACTATCCTACGCATGATTTGGAATTAGCAGCGGTTGTTTTTGCTCTTAAGTTGTGGAGACATTATCTGTATGGCACTAAGTGCACTCTTTTCACTGATCATAAGAGTCTGCAGCATGTGTTTAATCAGAAGGAACTGAATGCTCGTCAGAGAAGATGGATGGAACTACTCAAGGATTACGACTGTGAGATCAAGTATCATCCGGGTAAAGCTAATGTCGTTGCTGATGCTCTGAGTCATAAGGTGCAAGGTACTTCTTGCAAACTTCTATCTATGGTTGTACAGGCTGAATCTGGTTTATTGGAGCGCATCAGGGCGGCTCAAGTTGATGCTGTTCTGCCTGGAAATTTCAAAGCTGAAAGAATTGGGAAGAAGCGAGATAGATTTAAGGTAAACAGTCATGGTTTTTAGACTAACAAAGGTAGAAAGTGGGTACCTTTATTCGGTGGCAACCGCGAGTTAATACTCGAGGAAGCTCATAGATCGAGGTATTCTATTTACCCAGGTGCTACCAAGATGTTTCATGACTTGAAGCCTTTGTATTGGTGGCCTGGTATGCGGAGTGATATTGCTATGTTCGTGCAGAGGTGTGTGACTTGTGCTCAAGTTAAAGCTGAGCATCAGAAACCCTACGGTGAATTGCAACAGTTGGAGATCCCCGAGTGGAAATGGGATCATATTACCATGGATTTCGTGACTAAGCTACCGAGGACTAAAGCTGGGAATGATATGATTTGGGTTGTGGTTGATAGATTGACAAAGAGTGCTCATTTCTTGGCTACACGCGAGAATGCACCATTGGAGAAGCTGGCTGAATTGTATATTGATGAGATTGTTTCTAAGCATGGTGTGCCTTTGAGTATAGTTTCTGATCGTGATGGTAGATTTAACTCGGGATTTTGGAGAAGTCTTCAGCGGGAATTGGGGAGTAGGATTAATATGAGTACTGCTTTTCATCCGCAGACAGATGGACAGAGCGAGAGGACTATTCAGACTTTGGAGGATATGCTTCGAGCGTGTGTTTTGGAATATGGAGGATCGTGGGATGATCATTTGCCGTTGGTTGAGTTTGCTTATAATAATAGTTATCATTCCACTATAGGTATGCCTCCGTTCG
Organism: Erigeron breviscapus; assembly: GCA_034093135.1. Taxonomy (NCBI): domain Eukaryota; kingdom Viridiplantae; phylum Streptophyta; class Magnoliopsida; order Asterales; family Asteraceae; genus Erigeron; species Erigeron breviscapus. Next base: position 88,340,920 of record CM067171.1, on the reverse strand, counting down.
AGATGCTATATGGTCGTAAGTGTCGTACGCCTAGTTGTTGGTTAGAACCCGGGGAGAGACAGTTTTCTGGACCCGAGGTTGTACAAATAACAGCTGATAAGGTCAATATTGCTAAGGATGCTTTAAGAGCAGCTAGAGATCGTCAGAAAGCTTATGCTGATAAGAGGACTCGTCCAATTACTTTTGAGGTTGGTGACATGGTTATGTTGAAAGTCTCGCCGTGGAAAGGAGTTCTTCATTTTGGTAAGCGTGGTAAGTTAAGCCCACGTTTCATTGGTCCGTTCAAAGTGTTGAAGCGCATCAAAAGTCAAGCATATCAGTTGGATTTACCTCCGCAGTTGGCTGGCATTCATAACACATTTCATGTGTGTTACTTGAGGAAATGTTTAGCTAACGAGACTAGTGTAATTCCTTTAGAAGATGTTAGTATTGATCCAGAGAAGAAGATGATTGATGAACCAGTTGCTATCCTTGATCGTAAGAAGACTAAGCTTAGAAGAAAGCAGATTGATCTGGTATTGGTGAAGTGGAGACACAGTCGAGGTGAGAGTATGACCTGGGAGACGGAGTCTGTGATGAAGGATCGTTACCCCCATCTATTCGTTGCTGATCCGATTCTGAGGACAGAATCTCCTTAAGGGGGAGGTAATTGTAACATCCTAATCATTTTTATCTTTGACTATTAGTTGACCGTTAACTCCGTTAGTTGATCTATTAGTTGACTCTTAACTCCATTAGTTTTTAGACGACCCATTAATTGATTTAATTGAATTCTATTATAAATTAGATGTTTTATAAACATTAATTGCTCAAAAGTTGAAAATAATTAGATCGTTGCTCACTTCGTGGTTGTCGAGTCATTTATTGGTTTATTTCGATAAATCGATATATGAAAGCTTTGTTGAAAGTTGTTGATTTATCGTTGACTGAGAATCGAACTATAAGTGATTATTGTGCCTTATTTGTAGTAGAAAAAGGCCCTTATATGTTAGGCATATGATAACGGGTCATTTAGAGGTGTAATGAAGTCATTAGTTGCTTTAGGGGTTGAATTTGTTAAGTGGTCAAACTTAAAAACGGGTTTAGTTGGTTAAATATGATTTAGGGTTGGACTCCAACTATTCTAGGAGACTTTTGGCAGCCCATATCACCCCTTAACATCACATACGATCTCCAAAACCTGCAGCCACATATTCCCCCTCTTTTTCTTCCAAGTTCTTGCTTGATCTAATCGTTTAAGAGTCGTATTGATCGTGTGTTGCTTAGATCTTGAATCCTTGTCATAGAATACAGGTAATATAGGTATTTGTCATCTGAGATCTGATTATATGCGTCTTATTTTAGTTTTAATCCAGGCCATAAGGGTTTGGGTTGGGTTAATTAATTGATTGATCATTAATTTCATGTTTTCGGGTAATCAAATAAGAGATTTATGTTTGTAATGGATCAAGGAATCAATTGATGATTTGAAGTCATCAATTGTGTCCTTAAAGAGGTCAATTTGATGTCTCCAAGTCGGGGTTAAGGTTTGAGATTGAATGGGAATCGTTTAGAGCAAGTTTGAAAATTGAATTGCTGGTCGGCACCCCAGGTGCGGCGCACCAAAAGGGTGGTGTGGCGCACCACAGCCCAGTTTGGGAAAATTGGAACCCCGATATGCGACGCACCAAGAGGGTGGTGCGACGCACCTGATGCCCAGATTGCTCAGAACACTTCGTTTAGCTTATATGTCGATCTTATACTTGTTCTAGGTTCTTGGAAGCACCTAGCCATCATTATATTGTACTTGTAGCTTGTTGATAAGCGATATTGAGGTAAGATATATCATATTTGACACGCTGGGGTGCACAACGAAAATGGTGATTTTGTAAAAGTGGTTTAAAACCTTTCTTTCTCATACGCTAGTTTGGGTATTGGGACTATTGGAGGGTTTTCGCGAAATGGGTAGATCTGCATGTTTAGGCTGATTGATATTGTTGTTATTATGCTTGTACATGTTGAATTATAGTTGATGTTGATGTCGTTTTTAGTTGTAAAGTTGTTTTCGTTGAAATGCTAGTTATTGAGTTGGTTTGGCTTTTACACTAGTTCACTAGACTTGTGTAGGTTGCCATGTTGTCACTGTGCATGAATAGGGGCCCTAAACTTAAAGTTGAAGTAAAAGTTGCTAAAGTTGATATCGTTGTTGAAACTCGAGTATAAATCTAAGTTGAAAGTGGTAAGATTATCCCATACTGGAACCGCGTAGGAACCAGTGTGATTTAGTTGGTCAGCGGGAGTAGACTAGTTGCTTCCAATGGCACGGCCTCGAAGTTTGAGATTAGCTGGGTGACTAGGTCTAGTCACTACGAGTTGTGTAACAGCTTTCTCCTGGATTTGGTTATGCCTATCCTTAACGACAATGATGGACCCCGAAAGGACTACCCATCAAGTCGGGTGCAAGGTCCCTAAAAGGCCTTATGGCTGCCTTTGCACACATTTGTAGTTGTATTCATTGTGGTGACGCGAGTCATCCACCTTTAGTTGTAATTAAAATATGGCGTAACCAATTGTTGAATAAAGTCGTTGAAGTTGATTAAGTTGCTAAGTTGAGTACGTGGACGAAAGTTGAATACTGTGGATTAAGTTGATAGGCACACGTAGGATTGTTGACCATTCTTATGTGTATTCGATTGCTAAGTATGATTGTTGTTGTTATATGCTCGACTGCGTATGATTCTTTAATAAGTTGATTTAACTTGGTAATTATTTATAAACCTGTTGTATATCTTACTCGGCTTTATAGCTGACACTTGTTCTTTTGTTGAAAATGTTGTGCCACCTCAGGTTGATGCTTAGTTGAGATGCAGATTAGAGTGAGGATGGGTAGAAGATACAGCTGAAGACTTTTACCTAGACTGCCTCATTTATTTAGACCTATTTATTATTATATCGTTATTTGACTTCATATGGGTTTCATTTGATTACGGTTAGATTCGATGAGTAACACCGTCATTTTAAATTGAATATTTTATTTTGGAAATGTAATAATTGATGGGAACTTCCGCAACACTATGTGTTTTAAGAAAAAATTTTGAAATCCATATTTTTAATAAGTTCGGTGTTACAAGTTGGTATCAGAGCCAGAGTTTAAGTGAACCATATTCTATGAGGCATAGGATTGGACTTAAACTTTTTAGTAGACTGCTTTTAGGATGGGTTGGGTTGAGTGAGAGTGTAGGTTTTGGCCTATTTAAGTTGTTGTTTGCAGTTGATATTGTCGATAGATAGGTCCATAATCTTTCTCTCTATATCCGTCTTAAACACTCGTCGTTTATCCTTTTAGGAAATGGTTTCTACTCGTGGTAATCCTAATGGTACTGGTAATGATGCATTCGCTGCTCCTCCTCCTAACCGAGAGCTACAGAGGATTGTTGCGCAGATGGATGAGATGCAAGCTCGTTTAGAGCAGTCCGAACAGCGTATAACGCAGGTGGAAGCTGAGAGAGATGAACTAGTTAGGAACCGCCGAAACAGAAACGTTGAAGGTGAAGACGCTAATTCTCACACTCGAGACACACTACCCACTAATGATGATCGTACAGGTGATACTGATGATGGGTCTGATTGGACTGGTGGTGATAATCCAAACCGTGGGCATGGTGGTAAGGTGAGGGTTAAGGAGTTTTCTCTTCGTGACTTCTGGGGTTGTAATCCTTCTAAGTTCTTTGGGGAAGGAAATTCTATTGATGGTTATCGCTGGTTGAAGGAAGTAGAGAAGAGTTTTCGGATTGCTGACTATCCTGAAAACAAGAAGGTGGAGTTGGCTACTCAGTTGTTTCGTAAGGGAGCTATTGATTGGTGGGAAATTCAGGTAGAGACTATAGATGTTGATGGAGAGATGCAGATCACTTGGGATCAGTTCACTGAGCTCTTTAATAAGGAGTACTTTACTACTCGAGAGAGACAGATGATCGAGAGGGAGTTCTTGGCTATTCAGAAAGGAGATAAGTCAATGAAAGAGCATATTAGGCTGTTTGCGGAGAAGCTGAGATTCTGTACCCGACTTTGTCATGATGATTTATCTAAGATTGGCCGGTTCGTTGAAAGCTTGCCTAATGAGTACCGTACACTTGTAAGGATGCAGAAGACCCTTAAGGATGCTTATGACACTGCATTATCTATGGAGGATGACTTGAAGTCCATTGTGAAGAAGGATTCTGGTTCTGGTTTTAAGAGGAAGAGTGATGGGTTTTCTGGTTCTAGCAAGAAGTTCAAGGGGAGTTCTTCTAAAGAGAAAGACGAGGTGAAGGAGAATTTGTGGTGTAAGCATTGCCGATCTCGACACACTGGTCCTTGTACTGTCTATACTCGCCGCTGTGACAAATGTGGCAAGACTGGACATAGCTTCGCTGATTGTACTGACAAGTGGAGGTGCTACAAATGCAACTCTACTGACCATAAAATTGCAGATTGTCCATAAATGAAGGCTGAAGAGAAGAAGAAGACAGAGGTTCCTAAAGCTCGAGCCCGTGCATTTAAGATGACTACTGAAGCGGCGAAAACTACAGATGATGTGGTTAGTGGCATTTTCCTTGTTAACTCTAAATTGGCTAATGTTTTATTTGATTCGGGTGCTACTAAATCTTTTGTATCCCCTAAGTTTGCTCCTCAACTTAGTGCCCCTGTTAGTCGATTAGCTCATGCCATGTATGTTGAAATAGCTGATGGTCATATCTCTAAAGTTCGTGATTCTTATCGTGATTGCTCCATTGAGATAGAGGGCAGGACCTTCCCGATCCATTTATTACCCATTTCGCTGGCTGGGTTCGATGTAGTTGTTGGCATGGATTGGTTGGGAGAAAACAATGCTACTATCTTTTGTGGGAGGTCAACGAAAGTCAAAATTAAGATAAGAAGTCAAAATTGATGTGGTAATTGATGTGGTCAAGATCTGAAATGTAGATATATATTTCAAATTTGGGGTTATCCTTCTTATTTCCATATTTCAACTTGTGACTTTCTCAATCCCCAAACATATATTCTTGGTAAGCATCTTCCTCTCTTTCTCCCATTCTCTTTTGAGTTAAACTTGGTATGGTAAGATGGTTGATTGTAGTGGAGATATCACTGGAAGAATACATGGCTTTTGTGAAATTCCAGGTGGAGGACGGCTCTTGTTTAAGGCACGGCTCTTGTGCCCTGGAGGACGGCCTCAGTTAAGAGCCGTCCGAGTCAAACGGCTACAAAGTGCTTTATGGGTATAAAATGAAGACTTGGTGACTTTTGCAACTCACCTCTTGAGCTCACATTCAGAATATATCATTGGTACATTCATTTCATATCTCAAATATTTATATCATTAGCAAGAGGGTTCAAATTTGTAGTGAGGATAATATTGGTGTAATATTGAGCCTACAAATTTGTATTAAATTACACTAGTGAGTGTGATTGTGGGTGTAATCAAAACTCTAGTGGTTAGAGTTTGGCTTGATTCTTGAAGTGTCAAGAATCCATTGTTTGTAATCTCTAGTGGTTAGGGATTTGATAAATTCTTGAAGTGTCAAGAATACTTGGGTATAAACTAAACTCTAGTGGTTAGAGTTGTGAAAATTCTTGAAGTGTCAAGGATTGAAGATATCCTAGTGGTTAGGATTCATTGGTGTGTCTTGAAGTGTCAAGACTTGGTAAATTCCTAGTGGTTACGAATTGTTGGATCATCTTGATGTGTCAAGATTGTATTGCGGACTCTCCACCGGTTTTGGAGAAAGATAGTGCTACAAAATCTCGATTGTGAATCGAGGAGTGGATTAAGGCGGATTAGTTAACATCCGACCCCAACCACTATATATCGTGGTGTTCATGTGGTGATAAATTCTCTTACCCTTATCTCTTATTATTTCTCATTTCATTGTTATTATATTTGCTTCACAAGGATTGAATTGGTTGTTGATAATTACAAGTATTATCTCTTTGTTGTTCAAATGAAACAAGGTTGTAACTAGTATTGAAGTTTTCACAAAAAGTCTTACAAACCTGTGAGTCCCGAATTAACTCGATGGATAAACCCAATATGTAAAATACAACAAGTTCAATAATCACTAGATTTGGACTAGTATTACTTTAATATAAATGCAAGTATATAACAAAGTAATACAAGACTTAATGCAATAATAAAGTAAGGTGGAACACAATGTAATTTTTCGACTGTATCTTATTTATTGATGTGTAAATAAAATACAAGGTTGTGCGGAATCAAGATATTACAAATTAGTAAATATCCTAACAACCTTTGAATTACAAATGATCTATATTTGTCAAATAAACTCTTTTGATCAAGATACTTAAAGTTGTGAAGTATCCCAGTTACGATCGAGAGTATTTAGACAAATACACCTAATTGCTAAAAAGTAATTTTTACGAAGGAAATGACTTTGTATTTATAGACAAATAAATTCTTGGGGAATTTATTATGTCGTACAAATATGGTTGCATGCATTTAATGAACCGACATAGATTCATTAAATGCATTGGCTAAAGTAAAGGATAAATCCTTTGTTAACCAACCACCTTTACACACGTATGAACAATTGCAGGGGCAAGTGGAATGTTCCTTGGAACTTGTGTAAAGGCAAGAAGTCAATTCTTCGTCATCAGTGTCCAGACTTGTAAGGTCTAAGAACAGTGAAGAAAACTCCAGTCGTAGATCTGGTAAGACTTCCAGTGGACTCCGCCATTTGTCAGTCTTCTTTATTCTAACTTCAGTCTTGACTTCAGTGAGAATGTCTTCAGTAGAGTAGATCTTCTCTGGAGTGAAGTCCAGTGAGCTCATCTGGAGGAATCCAGATTTCCTGTACAAGTAAATAGCTCACTGACCTTCTCATAATTTCTGGACAAATCTTCAGAGGGCTCCAGTCTTCAAGTCTGGAGCGAGTCCAGTAAACTGGACCTAACAAATTCCCCCTATTTGTTTAGAAATTATGCAAGTGTTTTCAAACTTTTATCTATACAACTTTGTAAGTTTGAAGAACACTTGTTTTCGACTTAGTCTAAAAAGTTGTAAGTTACTGGAAATCACTTTATAGATCATTAGTGTTCCAGTTTCACTCTTAGTTCTAGCATAGACTAAATCTGATCAAATACTTGTAAATAAAATAAAAATTGCAACTAAATTTACATTCATCGATTGATAACCAGTTACAATTTTATTTACAATAAATACATTACAAGTAATATGATACAAGAGATCAAGCCCTTCTCTTTTCAACATGTCCAGAAGCTTCTCCAGTGGCCTTTTTCTTTTGTGTCCTTAAAGAGGTCAATTTGATGTCTCCAAGTCGGGGTTAAGGTTTGAGATTGAATGGGAATCGTTTAGAGCAAGTTTGAAAATTGAATTGCTGGTCGGCACCCCAGGTGCGGCGCACCAAAAGGGTGGTGTGGCGCACCACAGCCCAGTTTGGGAAAATTGGAACCCCGATATGCGACGCACCAAGAGGGTGGTGCGACGCACCTGATGCCCAGATTGCTCAGAACACTTCGTTTAGCTTATATGTCGATCTTATACTTGTTCTAGGTTCTTGGAATGTAACATCCCAAACTTTTCTTTAAGATTTGACTAACGCCGTTAGATCAACTTTATGTGCGTCGTTAAGTCTAGTGTGAATATATGCATATACGTAGTTAATGTGTGTTATGTGTGAGGCTTGAAAGCCTAAATGTTAATGTAGTATAAATGTGTTTAATATGAAGGTTAATGTCAATGTAGTGACATTTAATGAAGGGTTAATGTTGTATATGGTCAATAAAGTAGTTTGTGACCAATAATGAAGGATTAGGAAGCTTAGGGGCTAATTTTGACATAGGTGGAAAATTAAAAACGGGATTAGGGTCTTTGGGTGTGTCATTAGATCAGAATTTGCAGCCATTGCACTCTACAAGCAAGCCCTAGCCTCCCCATATAGTTCTTCCATCAATTTCAAGCCGAAAAGCTTTCCTACGTGTGATTCGAGTGTGTTTTGTCAAGGGTATTGCATCCTATTTGTCGTTGCAGGTAATAATCAATTCATTGATTATATTTTCAGATCATGAGTCGTGTATATTGAATCAAAACAGATTGAAAATGGTTTTGTGAAGAAATTAGGGTTAAAGAGGTGTTTTGGTCATGTAATGTTCAAATCGGTGTTAAACGAGTCCATAATCGATCATGATGATCAAAAGATGTTTAATTGTGTCAAAAACATGTTTGGGGAAAAGCCTAGATGGATCGTTTTCTGAAAAATCGAAGAACTTGGTCGTTTTTGTAAAAACGAACGAAATTAACGAAGCTGCTGCTAAGTTCGTAAGAACGAAGGCTATCTTCGTAAGAAGGATTTTTGAGCTAAATTCGTAAGTTATAAACTATCTTCGTAAGAACGAAAGTTATCTTCGTAAGGAGTATTTTTATGCTAAGTTCGTAAGGCAAAAGTTAAGTTCGTAAGAAGTAATTTCGTGACTAAGTTCGTAAGAACAAAATTAAATTCGTAAGAAGGATCTGCAGGCTAAGTTCGTAAGGCCTGTAGATAAGTTCGTAAGGTGTATTTCTGGACTTTCACTTGATCAGTCTTAAGGTCGTGCGAGAGTCCATTTAATGTCCCAAATGACTTATACTTTATATGATAATGTACGATAGGTGTCGGGGATTACTGATAAGCACTATTAGCTATTTGTTTGCGCGCGTACACTACTAACAGGTAAGATACACTACTTTGACACGCTGGGGGATCAACTAAAAGCTGGTTTCAAATCGTAAACACTTCCATTCGGTATCTTTATATTGCATGTGGGCATATGGGTTACTTGGGAGGTATTATGGGTTATGCAGTTGACCATGAGACCTGAGATGCAGTCCCTATTGTAGTGTAATGTAGTATTACTTAATATAATGTGTAGCTATGCAGTTGATGTAGTTTAATGAAGTATCTTGATATGCATGATATATAGAAATGAAGTTGAAAGGTGATATGCATGTTTGACCTGTACGCCTAGTTCACTAGACTTGCTAGGTTGCTATGTCACTTGCACGTTTAAGGATCCAAACGTAATGAAGTTAAAGTGTGTGAATGTCTAGGAATGTGTGTTACCTAGACTATATGTGTGTGAATGTTGAGAATGCAGGGACCCAATCTTTATGTGTGAAATTGAGCTCATAAAATTGATGCAGGGAAAGTGTTAAGCTTAACCCGTACTTGTCTTAGCCGGATGAGTGCGCAGGTGCAGTTGTTGCTTGGGTGGCTCCTCGCAACATGGTCTTTTTAACGCAGGGCGAGTAATACGAGAGGTTTGACCAACCTCCACATACGGATTACTCTGGGATTGGCTTGCCATTCCTTAACGACGTAAGATGAGAAGTCTTTTGACTGATCATCCAGTCGGGTGTGATGCAGGGCACACTTATATGCAGTTAACAAAGATACGTGTGACAATGTGTGAACTAATGCAGGATAGGCACATTTAGGATGATTATCCCTAATTGATATGAAGTTGAAATGCAGTATATGTGTGAACGTGTGATGTGTGTTGTGCCTAATAAACTTGTCTAATAATGAAGATTGTTTTAATTGGACATATGCTTTTAAATTAAGTGTTATCTTACTTAGCTATTCTTATAGCTAACACTTGTTTCTTTAACGTGGTTGTTCCCTCAGGTTTAGCTTGAAGGAATTAGATGAAGGGCGTGTGAGCTTGGGTAGATTCATTGAAGGAGCCTTAGCTATCCATAGACGATTCTTTGCTTAGACATTTATTTACATTCCGTACTTAATGTCGAATTTATGTTGTGACTTGTGAACGGTTGTTTTATGTTGGGCAACCGTTGGATTTTCATTTGAACTATTATTTGATATGGCATGTAACACCAAATGAATGCAGAAACCGAAATGTTTTTATCGGTTTTGACTTTTACAGTCTTTACTTCCGTAATTTAACACCGTTAGGTGAAAAGTTTTGAAAACCCATATTTTTAAACGACGGGTGTTACAAGTTGGTATCAAAGCAGTGGTTTAAGTGAACCAAGGCCTATTGACCATAGGATTTGGACTTAAACTTAAGATATGCAGGCTAGGTATTTGTAGGATGCCTTAGTTTTAATGAAAGATGATATAGGATGGGTTGGGACGAGTGCGAGTGTGATAGGGCTTATGAGATGTTTACGTTACGATGATATGTTTTAGCCTTATCTTAACAAGCATTTTGCTTTAATTTGCGCTTATCAACTCTACCTTTTTATTAAAGGAAAATGGTTAACACTCGCAACCGCAACTTCCGACGTGATGGAGCTACTGCTAGCATTACCCCACCTGTCCATCCAGGTGCAGGCGCTGCAAATGCTGCCAATGCTGCTGCTGCTGTTGCAGCCAATGCAAATAGAAATCGAGGAAATCCCCGCCAGGTCAATCAGCAAGGCTCATTGGGTCCTATGCCTCCACCTCCCGGCAATCCACCTAGGGTTAACGAGGAAGTGGTGGAACAAATCCCGAACACGGCTGAGTTGTACAATCTCGTACGGACTCTCCAGACCCAATTGGCCCAGACACAGGAGCAGTTGAACAACGCTCTTGCTGAAAATGCTGAAAGAACTGATGGCAACTATTCAGTGCCTTCTCACCACTCTGAGCCACCGGTCGATGATGTTATTGTTCCCCCTGCTAATGCTGTTGTGGTTCCTCCTAATGTCGTTCAAGCCCCTCGGTTTAAGTTTGAAAGTTTCCAGAAGTGTGGAGGTCAGAAGTTGATGGAACCCTTAATGCAGTGGGTTGCATGGAATGGCTCGATGATACGGAGATGGTCTTTGAAGCCTGTGACTGTTCCGAGGATAAGAAGGTGTTGTGCGCTAGTTGAATGTTGAAAGAAGGTGCTCGGGATTGGTGGAAGAGCATTACTATTTCGATGACTCCAGCTATGGTATCTGCTATCTCGTGGGCTAACTTTAAGCAGAAATTCATTGAGGAATATATTGGGGTTCATGAGCAGCGTAAGATGGAAAAGGAGTTTCGTGCCTTGATGGCTGAAGTCGGAAAGGTCAACGAGTATGCTCGTTCCTTCATGGAGAAGATGAAGTTCGTGGGTCATTTATTCCGTACTGATGCAGATCAGGTTGCTTGCTATGTTGATGGTTTGCCTCCGAGTTATCGAGGTATCTGCAGGCAGCACAAGACTCTGACTGAAGCTATCAAGGAGTCTAAGAAGCTTGACGATGATTTCGCTTCGGACAAGAAGGTTGAGAAGAGTGATGATAAGAAGTCGGGGTTTAAAAGAAGGTCAAATTGGTCCTCCAATAACAATAATAATAAGAAGTTCTGTGGAAGTGGTAGTTCGAGTGGTGACAAGGATAAAAAGAAGAATGGTTCATGGTGTACATTTTGCAAGACAATTCATGAAAGGCATTGTACCGACAAGACAAGAAGGTGCCATAAGTGTGGGAAGTCGGGACATCTTGCAACTGAATGTAGGGACAAGACTCGTTGCTACAAGTGCCAAGAAACAGGTCATCTCATTGTCGATTGTCCACAGATGAAGAATGATGGAAAGAAGACCGCCACGACAGCAACAAAAGTGAGAGCTCTTCAAATGACGGTTGATGACGCAAGGAACAACGATGAAGTGGTATGTGGTACTTTTCTTGTTAACTCAAAGCCTGCCTCTGTTTTATTTGATTCAGGTGCAAATAGGTCGTTTGTGTCCACATTATTTGCTCCTAAGCTAGAAAGAGTCACTACTCCCTTAGATTGTTCAATAGAGGTAGAAATTGCTAATGGTACGGTTAATGATATACGTGTGGGTTATGACGATTGTGACATTGAGATTGAAGGTCGTTCTTTTCCGGTCCAACTATTGCCTACTACCTTAGGTGGTTTTGATGTAGTGATTGGTATGGATTGGTTGGCTAGAAATGAAGCTAGTATTGTATGTTCCCAAAAGATAATTCGATTGCCTATATCCGAGGGTAAAGTGATAACGGTGTATGGAGACAAGAAGAGAGGAGGAATAAAGATTATTAGTATGATGAAAGCGATTAAATGTATAAGGAAAAACAAGAGCCATTTCTTGGCTTATGTCATTGATGCAAGAAAGGAGAAGTCTCCAATCGCTAGTGTTGATGTAGTATCCAATTTCCCCGATGTGTTTCCCGATGATCTACCCGGTATTCCTCCCGATCGTGAGGTTACTTTTCAGATAGATCTTGTTCCCGGTGCTACACCCGTTGCTAAAGCACCTTATCGATTAGCTCCTACAGAAATGAAGGAATTAATGACGCAACTTCAGGAGTTACTTGACAAAGGGTTCATACAACCTAGTTCCTCGCCTTGGGGAGCTCCGGTTCTCTTTGTTAAGAAGAAGGATGGATCGATGCGCATGTGTATTGACTATCGTGAGTTGAACAAACGAACGGTCAAGAACAAGTATCCTCTCCCGAGAATTGATGATCTTTTTGATCAACTACATGGTACTTCGTATTTTTCAAAGATTGATTTGCGGTCCGGTTATCATCAGTTGAAGGTAAAGAAGGAAGATGTAGCAAAGACAGCTTTCCGGACTAGATATGGTCATTATGAGTTCTTGGTCATGCCATTTGGGTTGACCAATGCTCCAGCCGCGTTTATGGACTTAATGAATCGGGTATGCCGCCCCTTTCTAGATCATTTTGTTATTGTGTTTATTGACGATATTTTGATCTATTCTAAGTCAGAAGATGAACACCGTGAGCATTTGAAAGCAGTTTTGGAAGTGTTGAGGGAAAAGAAGTTGTACGCAAAGTTTTCTAAATGTGAGTTTTGGCTCCGAGAAGTGCAGTTTCTTGGTCATGTTATTTCATCAGAAGGTATTAAAGTAGATCCTTCAAAGATTGAAGCTGTTTCAAAGTGGGAGCAGCCAAAGACTCCTACCGAGATTAAGAATTTTCTTGGTTTGGCTGGGTATTATAGAAGGTTTATTCAGGATTTTTCCCGAATAGCCAAGCCTATGACGGAATTAACAAAGAAGAGTGTGAAGTACGAGTGGACTGAAAAGCAGGAAAATGCATTCCAAACGTTGAAAAAGAAGTTGTGTGAAGCTCCTATCCTTACCTTGCCTGAAGGTACTGATGACTTAGTAGTGTATAGCGATGCTTCTATTACGGGTTTGGGTTGTGTCCTAATGCAGAGGGACAAGGTGATCGCTTATGCTTCACGACAGTTGAAGCCACATGAGAAGAATTACCCTACCCATGATCTTGAGTTGGCAGCAGTTGTATTTGCATTGAAATTGTGGAGACATTACCTTTATGGTACAAAATGCACTTTGTTTACCGATCATAAAAGCTTGCAGTATGTCTTTAATCAAAAGGAGATGAACGTGAGACAAAGGAGGTGGATGGAATTACTCAAGGATTATGATTGTGAAATCAAATACCATCCGGGAAAAGCCAATGTAGTGGCGGATGCACTAAGTAGGAAGGTGCAAAGTTCCTCTTGTAAGTTGATGAGTATGCAAGTTCAAGCCAAGTCGGGGCTACTTGATCGAATTAAAGAAGCACAAGCAAGGGCATTAATGGAGGATAATATTGATAATGAGAGTATTGGAAAGAAGAAACGTCTTGTGATGGAGACTAATAGCCGTGGGTTCAAAACATACAAGGGTCGAATTTGGGTGCCATTGCTTGGTGGTAACCGAGAATTGATCCTTGAGGAAGCCCATAGAAGTAGATATTCGGTTCATCCCGGTGTCACCAAAATGTATGCAGATTTGAAGCCGATTTATTGGTGGCCGGATATTAAAGGCGAAGTAGCTCATTTTGTAGCAAAGTGTTTGACATGTGCACGTGTGAAAACGGACCATAAAAAGCCGTATGGTTTGTTACATCAATTAGACGTTCCCGAGTGGAAATGGGATCATATCACGATGGACTTTGTAACGAAGCTACCGAAAACGCCGAAAGGGAATGATATGATTTGGGTGATTGTAGATAGATTGACGAAGAGTGCTCATTTTCTAGCTACCCGACAAGATGTGCCTTAAAGAAGATGGCAAAGATGTATATAGATGAAGTTGTCTCGAAACATGGAGTTCCATTGTCTATTGTCTCGGATAGGGACACTAGATTCGTGTCTAAATTTTGGAAGGGTCTTCAACGAGAATTGGGTACTAGAGTGAACTTGAGTACCGCCTATCATCTTCAAACCGATGGGCAAAGTGAGAGAACCATCCAAACCTTAGAGGATATGTTGAGAACGTGTGTACTAGACTATGGTGGAGCATGGGATGAACACTTGAAGTTGATTGAATTTGCTTATAATAATAGTCACCATGCAAGTATTGGAATGCCACCATTTGAGATGTTATATGGAAGAAGATGTAGGACTCCAAGTTGTTGGATGGAGCCCGGTGAAAAGCAGTTAACCGGTCCCGAAATTATTGAAATCTCCGCTGAGAAAGTTAATGTAGCTAAAGAAGCTTTACGTGTGGCCAGAGAAAGGCAGAAAATTTATGCAGATAAGAAAAGGAGACCAATGGAGTTTAATGTAGGTGACTTAGTGATGCTGAAAGTGTCACCATGGAAAGGAGTAATCCGATTTGGAAAGAAGGGCAAGTTGAGTCCAAGATTTGTTGGACCTTTTAAAATCTTGAAACGCATTAAGGATGTAGCATATCAGTTGGAATTACCTCCAGAATTGGATGGAATTCACAACACCTTTCATGTATCCTACCTAAGGAAGTGTCTAGCCGAGGAGTCAAGTGTGATTCCAATTCAAGATGTGAGCATTGACCCAATGAAGAAAATGGTTGAAGAACCGGTGGCAATACTTGGAAGGAAGCAAAAGAAGTTACGCAGGAAAGTGATAGATCTTGTCTTGATAAAGTGGAAGTATAATCATGGAGAAAGCTTGACTTGGGAAACTGAAGCAGTAATGAAGGAGAATTATCCCGAGTTGTTCCTTAATGATGAGATTCCGGGGACGGAATCCTCTTAAGGGGAGGTAATTGTAACATCCCAAACTTTTCTTTAAGATTTGACTAACGCCGTTAGATCAACTTTATGTGCGTCGTTAAGTCTAGTGTGAATATATGCATATACGTAGTTAATGTGTGTTATGTGTGAGGCTTGAAAGCCTAAATGTTAATGTAGTATAAATGTGTTTAATATGAAGGTTAATGTCAATGTAGTGACATTTAATGAAGGGTTAATGTTGTATATGGTCAATAAAGTAGTTTGTGACCAATAATGAAGGATTAGGAAGCTTAGGGGCTAATTTTGACATAGGTGGAAAATTAAAAACGGGATTAGGGTCTTTGGGTGTGTCATTAGATCAGAATTTGCAGCCATTGCACTCTACAAGCAAGCCCTAGCCTCCCCATATAGTTCTTCCATCAATTTCAAGCCGAAAAGCTTTCCTACGTGTGATTCGAGTGTGTTTTGTCAAGGGTATTGCATCCTATTTGTCGTTGCAGG
This sequence comes from Erigeron breviscapus, assembly GCA_034093135.1. Classification (NCBI taxonomy): domain Eukaryota; kingdom Viridiplantae; phylum Streptophyta; class Magnoliopsida; order Asterales; family Asteraceae; genus Erigeron; species Erigeron breviscapus. The sequence goes on along the minus strand of CM067171.1, from coordinate 88,325,478 downwards.
TAATAATCAATTCATTGATTATATTTTCAGATCATGAGTCGTGTATATTGAATCAAAACAGATTGAAAATGGTTTTGTGAAGAAATTAGGGTTAAAGAGGTGTTTTGGTCATGTAATGTTCAAATCGGTGTTAAACGAGTCCATAATCGATCATGATGATCAAAAGATGTTTAATTGTGTCAAAAACATGTTTGGGGAAAAGCCTAGATGGATCGTTTTCTGAAAAATCGAAGAACTTGGTCGTTTTTGTAAAAACGAACGAAATTAACGAAGCTGCTGCTAAGTTCGTAAGAACGAAGGCTATCTTCGTAAGAAGGATTTTTGAGCTAAATTCGTAAGTTATAAACTATCTTCGTAAGAACGAAAGTTATCTTCGTAAGGAGTATTTTTATGCTAAGTTCGTAAGGCAAAAGTTAAGTTCGTAAGAAGTAATTTCGTGACTAAGTTCGTAAGAACAAAATTAAATTCGTAAGAAGGATCTGCAGGCTAAGTTCGTAAGGCCTGTAGATAAGTTCGTAAGGTGTATTTCTGGACTTTCACTTGATCAGTCTTAAGGTCGTGCGAGAGTCCATTTAATGTCCCAAATGACTTATACTTTATATGATAATGTACGATAGGTGTCGGGGATTACTGATAAGCACTATTAGCTATTTGTTTGCGCGCGTACACTACTAACAGGTAAGATACACTACTTTGACATGCTGGGGGATCAACTAAAAGCTGGTTTCAAATCGTAAACACTTCCATTCGGTATCTTTATATTGCATGTGGGCATATGGGTTACTTGGGAAGTATTATGGGTTATGCAGTTGACCATGAGACCTGAGATGCAGTCCCTATTGTAGTGTAATGTAGTATTGCTTAATATAATGTGTAGCTATGCAGTTGATGTAGTTTAATGAAGTATCTTGATATGCATGATATATAGAAATGAAGTTGAAAGGTGATATGCATGTTTGACCTGTACGCCTAGTTCACTAGACTTGCTAGGTTGCTATGTCACTTGCACGTTTAAGGATCCAAACGTAATGAAGTTAAAGTGTGTGAATATCTAGGAATGTGTGTTACCTAGACTATATGTGTGTGAATGTTGGGAATGCAGGGACCCAATCTTTATGTGTGAAATTGAGCTCATAAAATTGATGCAGGGAAAGTCTTAAGCTTAACCCGTACTTGTCTTAGCCGGATGAGTGCGCAGGTGCAGTTGTTGCTTGGGTGGCTCCTCGCAACATGGTCTTTTTAACGCAGGGCGAGTAATACGAGAGGTTTGACCAACCTCCACATACGGATTACTCTGGGATTGGCTTGCCATTCCTTAACGACGTAAGATGAGAAGTCTTTTGACTGATCATCCAGTCGGGTGTGATGCAGGGCACACTTATATGCAGTTAACAAAGATACGTGTGACAATGTGTGAACTAATGCAGGATAGGCACATTTAGTATGATTATCCTAATTGATATGAAGTTGAAATGCAGTATATGTGTGAACGTGTGATGTGTGTTGTGCCTAATAAAACTTGTCTAATAATGAAGATTGTTTTAATTGGACATATGCTTTTAAATTAAGTGTTATCTTACTTAGCTATTCTTATAGCTAACACTTGTTTCTTTAACGTGGTTGTTCCCTCAGGTTTAGCTTGAAGGAATTAGATGAAGGGCGTGTGAGCTTGGGTAGATTCATTGAAGGAGCCTTAGCTATCCATAGACGATTCTTTGCTTAGACATTTATTTACATTCCGTACTTAATGTCGAATTTATGTTGTGACTTGTGAACGGTTGTTTTATGTTGGGCAACCGTTGGATTTTCATTTGAACTATTATTTGATATGGCATGTAACACCAAATGAATGCAGAAACCGAAATGTTTTTATCGGTTTTGACTGTTACAGTCTTTACTTCCGCAATTTAACACCGTTAGGTGAAAAGTTTTGAAAACCCATATATTTTTAAATGACGGGTGTTACATGGAAGCACCTAGCCATCATTATATTGTACTTGTAGCTTGTTGATAAGCGATATTGAGGTAAGATATATCATATTTGACACGCTGGGGTGCACAACGAAAATGGTGATTTTGTAAAAGTGGTTTAAAACCTTTCTTTCTCATACGCTAGTTTGGGTATTGGGACTATTGGAGGGTTTTCGTGAAATTGGTAGATCTGCATGTTTAGGCTGATTGATATTGTTGTTATTATGCTTGTACATGTTGAATTATAGTTGATGTTGATGTCGTTTTTAGTTGTAAAGTTGTTTTCGTTGAAATGCTAGTTATTGAGTTGGTTTGGCTTTTACACTAGTTCACTAGACTTGTGTAGGTTGCCATGTTGTCACTGTGCACGAATAGGGGCCCTAAACTTAAAGTTGAAGTAAAAGTTGCTAAAGTTGATATCGTTGTTGAAACTCGAGTATAAATCTAAGTTGAAAGTGGTAAGCTTATCCCATACTAGAGCCGCGTAGGAACCAGTGTGATTTAGTTGGTCAGCGGGAGTAGACTAGTTGCTTCCAATGGCACGGCCTCGAAGTTTGAGATTAGCTGGGTGACTAGGTCTAGTCACTACGAGTTGTGTAACAGCTTTCTCCTGGATTTGGTTATGCCTATCCTTAATGACAATGATGGACCCCTAAAGGACTACCCATCAAGTCGGGTGCAAGGTCCCTAAAAGGCCTTATGGCTGCCTTTGCACACATTTGTAGTTGTATTCATTGTGGTGACGCGAGTCATCCACCTTTAGTTGTAATTAAAATATGGCGTAACCAATTGTTGAATAAAGTCGTTGAAGTTGATTAAGTTGCTAAGTTGAGTACGTGGACGAAAGTTGAATACTGTGGATTAAGTTGATAGGCACACGTAGGATTGTTGACCATTCTTATGTGTATTCGATTGCTAAGTATGATTGTTGTTGTTATATGCTCGACTGCGTATGATTCTTTAATAAGTTGATTTAACTTGGTAATTATTTATAAACCTGTTGTATATCTTACTCGGCTTTATAGCTGACACTTGTTCTTTTGTTGAAAATGTTGTGCCACCTCAGGTTGATGCTTAGTTGAGATGCAGATTAGAGTGAGGATGGGTAGAAGATACAGCTGAAGACTTTTACCTAGACTGCCTCATTTATTTAGACCTATTTATTATTATATCGTTATTTGACTTCATATGGGTTTCATTTGATTACGGTTAGATTCGATGAGTAACACCGTCATTTTAAATTGAATATTTTATTTTGGAAATGTAATAATTGATGGGAACTTCCGCAACACTATGTGTTTTAAGAAAAATTTTTGAAATCCATATTTTTAATAAGTTCGGTGTTACAACCTTAGATCAATGTGCTTCGTTTTTGAGTGCATGACTGGATTGTTCGAGATAGCAATGGCACTGGTATTATCACAAAAGATTGGAGTCTTTGAATACTTAATACCATAATCAAGCAACTGGTTCTTCATCCAGAGTATCTGAGCACAACAACTGGCTACAGACACTTATTCAGCTTCAGCAGTGGAAAGTGAAACTGAAGTTTGCTTCTTACTGGTCCAACTGACCAGTTTGCCACCAAGGAAATGACATCCACCAGTAGTGGATTTCATGTCTATCTTACAACCTGCATGATCTGAATCTGAATAACCCATTAAATCCAAGCCTGAACCTTTGGGATACCAAAGGCCCAAACTGGGGACACCCTTAAGGTACTTCAGTATGCGCTTTACAGCAAGCATATGAGATTCTTTTGGATTAGAATGATATCTGGCACATAAACATGTTGAAAACATAATATCTGGTCTACTGGCAGTTAAATACATCAGTGAACCAACCATGCCTCTATAGACAGTGATGTTCACTGACTTTCCATCTGGATCAGAGTCCAGTGTGAGTGGTGCAGAAATTGGAGTTGGTTTAGATGGTGAAGAGTTCATATCAAATTTCTTTAAAAGATCTCTAACATATTTTTCTTGATTAATAAAAATTCCATCATTGGTTTGTTTAACCTGAAGTCCTAGAAAATATGTTAATTCACCCATCAAACTCATTTCATATTCAGTAGACATTATTTTTGAAAATTTCTTGCACATATTTTCATCAGTAGAGCCAAAAATAATATCATCAACATATATTTGTACCAACAGAATATTACCTTTTTCATGAAGAGTAAATAAGGTATTGTCAATTGCACCTCTTTGAAAGTTATTTTTCAATAAATGTTTAGTCAGAGTATCATACCAGGCTCGTGGGGCTTGTCTGAGACCATAAAGTGCTTTGTCCAGACGATATACCCAGTGAGGATGTTTTTCATCAATGAAACCTGGTGGTTGCTTGACATAAACTTCTTCTTCTAAAACTCCATTCAAAAATGCACTTTTTACATCCATCTTGTAGACTTTGAACTGATGATGAGCAGCAAAAGCTAAGAAAATTCTGATCGCTTCAAGTCTAGCCACTGGAGCAAAAGATTCATCAAAATCAACATCTGACTGGCAATACCCTTGTGCTACCAGTCTTGGCCTTGTTTCTGATGACATGACCATCTTCATCTACCTTGTTTCTGAAGACCCATCTGGTTCCAATTGGTTCTTTCTTTCCAACTGGGAAAGGGACCAGGTACCATACCTTGTTCCTTTCAAACTGGTGAAGCTCTTCTTGCATAGCAATCACCCAGTTTGGATCTTCCATAGCCTCGTCAATTTTCTTTAGTTCAATCAGTGATAAGAAACTGACATATAAACATTGTTCACTGGAGGCTCTTCTGGTCAGAACCCCTCTACTGGACTCTCCTATGATCTGATCGATAGGATGTGCCTTTGTCCACCTAGAGTATTGACCAGGATTGTTACTGACAACAATATCAGTGCAAGGATTAAGTTGAACTTCTCCTGGTGTTGATTCAGGAGGAGTATCTGTCCAGATGTTTTCAACATCTTCATCTGAATCATTCAAATCACGATTTGCATCATGAAATTCTTCATTTAAAGGAATCTCTTGAAGTACTGGTTCAGTTAGAGATTCTTTTTCTTGTTGAAGTTCTGGAAAGGTTTCAACTGATACTGATACTGGGGAAGTAGTACGAACATCTGATCCAATAATAAGTTCAGAGGGTAGTTTGAAATTTACTGAAGGATAAAAAGGAGTACTACTGGAGAGTTTCTGAACAGGTTCCAGATCAGTTTGACTAGAAACTTCTTCTGGAGAATCTTTATTGTAGTTGATAGGATCAGATTCACAGAAGATAATTGGATTTTCTAGGGGAGAATCAAGGGTTGGTTATTTATTGATTGCAGCATTTGATTCATCAAATGTGACATGAATGGATTCATGGACCTTCTCCAGTCTTTTGTTATAGACTCTGAAGGCCTTGCGAATGGCTGAATAACCTAAGAAATATCCTTCATCAGCTTTGGCATCAAATTTGCCTAGCTGACTGGAGTCGTTCAGGATGTACACTGGACATCCAAAAACATGAAAATAACCAATATTTGGTTTTCTGTTTCTCAATACTTCATAGGCTGTCTTCTTGTGTCTTTTGATGTAAATGGACCTGTTTCTGGGTTGCAAGCAGTAGCAATTGCTTCAGCCCAGAAACTGGTAGGAAGACCAGATTCAGCTAGCATACTCCTGGCAGCTTCTATCAGTGTACGATTTTTCCTTTCTACAACTCCATTTTGTTCTGGAGTTCTTGCTAAAGAGAAGTTCTGGGAGATACCAGTGTCAGTGCAGAATTTCTCCAGAGTTGCATTCTGGAATTCTGTTCCATTATCACTTCTTAACTGACACACTTTTCGCTTGTGTTTTAACTCAATCTGCTTGATAAGAGTGATGATTTCAGCAGCAGCTTCATTTTTAGACCTGAGAAAGATAACCCAACAATATCTGGAGAATTCATCGACAATCACCAGGGTATATCTTTTACCAGCACGAGTCTGAACATTCACTGGACCAAAGAGATCCATATGAAGCATATGAAGAGGTTCAGATATGCTGAAATTCTGTCTAGTCTTGAAACTGGTACGTTTTTGCTTACCCATCTCACATCATGGACATGGCCTTTCCTTTTTGAAGGAAACTGAAGGTATCCCATCTGCCAGTTGCTTTCTAGACAACTTATTTATATTTTTGAAATTTAAATGAGATAACCTTTTGTGCCATAACCAGTTTGTGTCTTCATCTGCTTGAGTATAAAAATACTGCTCTGAAGGAGAATTTTCCATGTCCATCACATACACATTTTCTCTTCTGGGAGCATTCAATACTACCTTCCAGTCTTGTTAAATACGATTCCCTGAGCAACATTGAATAGAACTTGATAGCCATCATCACACAGTTGGCTTACACTGATCAGGTTATATTTCAAACCATTCACGAATGCAACTCGTCTGAATTTGACTTGTCCATTGTTCAGGACACCATATCCCTCAGTTTTTTCCACAACCATCATTTCCAAAAGTAATGGAGGGTCCATCAGAAATGATGAATTCCTCCAGCAGGGTCTTACATCCGGTCATCGTCCTGCCAGCTGCACTGTCAAGATACCAGTATAATTTCTTTCTATCGCCCTGCACATCACCAGATTAATTAATTATTTTTAGGAACCTATCTGGTGATGGGTTCACTGGAACCTGCCAGATAGGTTCCAGGAAGTTTCTGGTTGAGTTCACTTTCTTCAATCACAGATTTCTCTGCAAATTTCATTGGAACTGATAGTTTTGAAACCTTTTCTTTTTCTCAACTGGAGAAATAAATTTATCTTTCTTGGAAAAAGGTTTTGTATTTTGTTTAGGGCCAGATGATGTACCCTCAAAATTGTTTAATCTTGCATTACAATTTTGAAATTGACGAGTCGGTAATTGAAACTGGCTCTCAAATCTTAACAAAATGCTTTTTTCAGATGACATCTGAGCCTTTTCATTTGTTTGGGCTATAAGCTTAGGTCTGAAGACATTCTTTTTCTTTGGAACTGGACGTTCCTTAGAAGAAGATTGAGGCAAAGGTTTCTTCAGATTGACCTTTTTGACCAGAGCAGCCACCTGAGGTGCTCCAGTTTTGACCTCTGGGGATTGAACTGGAAAAGTATTGGCCTTGGGAGTAACAGGCTCATCATATATGGTGATGGGCTTGAGTACATCTGGTAAACGGTCAATAACTGGTATCAAGGATGCAACATGAGTATTTCCATCTAAATATGCTCGTTTTGTGAGGGAAATTGATTTACTCCAGCATCATATGGCTTTCTTGTTTCTAGCCATGTTTTAATAACCTGTTTTTCTTTTTGCAAAATTATTTCCAGGTCTTTGTTTTTCTTGAACCAGTTGTTCAGTTACCAGAACTTGGGCTTGAAATGCCAGTTCAATGTCTTGAAGTTCTTTTAATTTTGATTTTAAAATTGACATTTCAGAAAAATCTGTTTCTAGACCATATAAACTTTCAGATCTAACAGTTTCTACAAAAATTAAATCAGAATTAAGAGCTTCAGCAATGTCCAATTTTAGTTCAAGGTCAGTCTCGAGATCATAATTACTAACCTTTTTGATCACTATGGGTTGTGACATCTTCTTTTACCAGATGCTCTTGATCTGCCAGAGCCATGTAACAGCAATCTCTTTCCTCTTCTTCATCAACTGATGAATCATCAGAGGGAACCCACTTTTCTTCAGTTGTTGCAATCATGCATTTATTATTATCAATTTGTTGAGACATGAGAGCAATCTGAGCCTTAAGCTTTTTGTATTTAAATTTGTAGCTATCATCAGGCTTTTTAATAGAAGAAAAAGGACCAGGCTGGGATATAGGCTGACTGGACCTGCATTCCTTCATGAAATGACCCTTTCTGCCACACTTAAAGCATGTCAGATTAGTCTTATCAGTGGAAGTACCAGATGCAAATTGTCCATTTGGCCTTTTTGCTCTTGCTTTGAAACGGTTAAACGTTTTAGCAATCATTGCAACCAGGTCATCATTGTCAGACTCATCACAGTCTGAAGAGATACTGGTAGATTCTCCAGATTCCATTAGTTCAGACATCATCTTCTTCATAGAAAATACATTCTCAGAAGATATCAATGTTGTACCTTGTGTTTCAGTATGACTGACCACACTGGAACTACTGGAGGCATGGTTAAAGGCATCTTTTTCTGCCTCAATCCTCTGGGCTTGATTTTCTTCAGTGAATCTGAAGGCTCCATACAATGTTGATAAAGTATGGGAATGCAAGGTTTTTCCTTGCCTCAAGACCAGAATCATGTGAGACCATTTGTTGGAAGAATATCACAAAATTTCTCCAGAAGTATATCCTTGTCTTGTTTACCCCAGTCCTCTCAACTGGTTAATAATGCTCATAAAACTAGTGTAAGTACCAGTGAGAGACTCATTGGGTAAAGCAAAAAATGACTCATACTTCTTGTTTAAGGAGACCTTTCTGGTGACAACTGTGTCATCACCTCCTTCATACTGGTTCACTAGTTCATCCCACATGGTTTTAGCACTGGAAAAAGAACTAGTGTGGGAATTAGGGTTTCTGGAACAGCTCCGAGGATCATGTTTTTGAGAAGGGTATCTAGATTTACCAATCTCCTCTCCTCTTCAGACCAATGTTCCTCCCTCTTTTCCCTTCCAGATCTAGATCCTGTAGGATCAAGAAGTGGATTGAGAGGAGATCTAGGAATATAAGGACCTTCATTTAAAATTTTGATCATATTCCTCTCAATACCAGTAATATGCAAAATAATCCTAGCTTTCCACGTACCAAATTGATCACTGTTCCCATTGAATTTAGGAACAGGATTATTTGAGTAGTGCACATGCACGTGTGGTTGAGCAGGATTAGGAGGAGGTGGGGGATTTGAATTGACAATAGGTGGATCATTATTTTGGTCATTAATAGTTTCATTAGGATCAGGACCAAGATCGAAAGCTTGTGTATTTTCTGGGTTGGCCATCAAGAAAACAGATCTAGGTTATTAGATTAACCTTCTGCTCTGATACCAAATGTGAGTCCCGATTAACTCGATGGATAAACCCAATATGTAAAATACAACAAGTTCAATAATCACTAGATTTGGACTAGTATTACTTTAATATAAATGCAAGTATATAACAAAGTAATACAAGACTTAATGCAATAATAAAGTAAGGTGGAACACAATGTAATTTTTCGACTGTATCTTATTTATTGATGTGTAAATAAAATACAAGGTTGTGCGGAATCAAGATATTACAAATTAGTAAATATCCTAACAACCTTTGAATTACAAATGATCTATATTTGTCAAATAAACTCTTTTGATCAAGATACTTAAAGTTGTGAAGTATCCCAGTTACGATCGAGAGTATTTAGACAAATGCACCTAATTGCTAAAAAGTAATTTTTACGAAGGAAATGACTTTGTATTTATAGACAAATAAATTCTTGGGGAATTTATTATGTCGTACAAATATGGTTGCATGCATTTAATGAACCGACATAGATTCATTAAATGCATTGGCTAAAGTAAAGGATAAATCCTTTGTTAACCAACCACCTTTACACACGTATGAACAATTGCAGGGGCAAGTGGAATGTTCCTTGGAACTTGTGTAAAGGCAAGAAGTCAATTCTTCGTCATCAGTGTCCAGACTTGTAAGGTCTAAGAACACTGAAGAAAACTCCAGTCGTAGATCTGGTAAGACTTCCATTGGACTCCGCCATTTGTCAGTCTTCTTTATTCTAACTTCAGTCTTTGACTTCAGTGAGAATGTCTTCAGTAGAGTAGATCTTCTCTGGAGTGAAGTCCAGTGAGCTCATCTGGAGGAATCCAGATTTCCTGTACAAGTAAATAGCTCACTGACCTTCTCATAATTTCTGGACAAATCTTCAGAGGGCTCCAGTTTTCAAGTCTGGAGCGAGTCCAGTAAACTGGACCTAACAAAACCAAATAAAAATCGGGTACAACCTATTCACCCCCCTCTAGGTTGCACTTACAATTGGTATCATAGCGGGGCTCTATAAATCGATTTTTGGAAACTATTGATGTTGTGTCAAAAATCGTTTTAGAGTAAAATGGAAGATTTTAAATTTGGTTTCTCCATGAAAAAACCTCCCATGTTCCTAGATCATAATTTTTTGCATTGGAAAAATTTTATGATTACTTATTTGAAATCTATTGATTATGACATGGGATGTATTTTAGAAGAAAATGATTTTGATGAACATAATGTACAAATTAAATCTTTGAACAACAAAGCTTTAATGATCATCCAAGAATCCTTGGTTGGAAGCAAAATTAAGAATTTGATGTTTTACACTTGTGCAAAGAAGTTGTGGAATGATTTGGAAAAGATGGAAGGAATGAGAAGAATTGAATTTGAAAGTGACGAAAACTCATCTAACAAAGATAAGCAAGAAGCTACATGCCTTGTGTGCTTGACTTCTTGCAACAATGATGATGGTGACAATGATGAGGTATTTTTCGAGACTACTTACTCTCATGATGATTTAATTGATGACTATGAAAAGCTTGTTGCTCTAAGTGAAAAAGTTAGTGATAAAAATGAACTTTTGAAATTAGAGAATAAATCGCTGAAGGATGAAATTGAAGAACAAAAACATTTGATTGCTATGTTGATGAAAGAAAATAGTGATTTTAGAAAAGAAAAAATGCAATCATGTTTGACATGTGAAAAACTCACTAAAGAGAACACTACTTTGCAAGAAAATGAAAAATACTTACAAAAGTTTACATGTTTTGAGAAACTTGCAAAAAGTGAGGATTTGATGAATACTAAGATTAGTGAGCAAAAATTGGTAAATGACAAGGGTGGAATTGGGTGTACAAATCAAGAGTCAACTAGCACGACCAAACCCATTAGACTTGTAAAGCATGAAATTTCACCCAAGTCTTATAAGGACCATTCGATTACTAAATCGTGCCTTGACCCATGTAAAGCCATGAAAAAATCCCAAACTCCAAGTAATCTTTATAAAACTTCGTTGAAATTTGGTAGTGGTTTCTCAAAAGTTCAAAAGATATCTTCAAACAATAGACTATGGTTGTCAAATAAGAAAAGAGTTCAAACATGCAAGTCTTATCATAGATATCATAGTAATGACAACCATACGAGCTTTTACAACTATTATGAAGAAAACGATATTTACACAAAAAGATCAAGTAAAAGTTTTCATAACAAACGGGTCGTGCAAAGATGGGTAAAGGTAGGAGTCTTTGATGCTAACAATCCCGGACCCATGAAAAGATGGGTACCGAATGGATAGCATGTTTGTTCTTGAAATATAGGTATATGTAGCAATCCATACTCAAAAGGAATGAATGAAAAATCAATGATGGTTGCTCACATGGAGATGAAGTGTGGTGAAAAATGTTACAAGTGGCAATATGTGAAGAACGAGCATAATGATCAAAACCGAGCTAAGCAAGCTAAGTCCGCTTTGACTCAATTAATCTTTAGTTTGTGAAATTTGTGTTGATCGATATGTTTGTGTGCATTCATGTTAAAATAAATAGCTTTTGTATGAGATTTATGTTTAGGGTTGCATTATCTTTAAACTTGTGTGAATTGCATGCATAGGTGTTGAATTTTAAGTCGCTATAAAAATAAAAAAATAAAAAAAAATAATTTTGTTAGTTATAATATGCTTATGAAGTAGACAAGATTTGGTGTCTTGATTTTGAGTTCTAAATCACTAAGATGAATTATAAGCATTTACCTTAAAAGTGTAAAAATGACTTTCGGGACTACTTTGCGGACACATAAAGTTCAATTGATTATGCATTATGGAAAACCAAAGATTTGATTAGAAAATAAGAATAATAGGCTTTAAAAATGGATTTGGATGTTTAAATATTTGACATGTCTAAAATGGTCGTAAACGATCATAAAAATGGGTATGGAGAAAGTGTTTATTAGAGATGCTAAAAACATTGACCATTGACGGATCATCCCCCAACATTGATTGAGAATTTCATATCTCGATATTTTTTAATGCTCTTTTGGTCTCGTTAAGCCTATACTCATAATTATACTTCCAAATTATTCAGCATATTCAATCAAGAGTATGCATATTTAATCAAGAAAAGTGTAGTTTGAAAGGAAAATAAAACGGTCAAATATTTTCATGTTTAAAGTGATCATCTATCATGTGCATACTTGTTTTAGGGTTCCATGTAAACTAAGTGAAAAGTAATATCATTGATGTTCTTGACTAGTCACCTTAAGTGGTAATATTTGGGTTGGAAGTTATTTCGACACAAGTGTGATAAGTTGACAAGACTTGAGAATTGATTAAGAACTAAAATGTTACAAAACACACATTGCCTTAAAATTGATAATTGGTGACCATACTTTAATGTGTATACTTACTTCACCAAAAGCTTGAATGTGTGACATTTTAAAGTCTTGAAGCTATGCATGATTAGTTATAAAGAAAATCTTTAAAAGACATGTGTCATGAAAATTACTTGGTATTAGGACATTATGTGAATGTGTGCGTGTCTACATGTGTTACACCCATGCTAATATCGTAAGCCTTGCATGTATCCAAAATGTTTACTAAAATGATTGAACATGCTTGAATTGGAATTTTAATGATCATTGCATCAATTGATTAGTAAAAGAATTAACTAAATGACTAAATGGTGAAGAAGGTGAATTTATGGATAACATTAAATTTCATGGCATGATTGGTAGTTTGTTGTATCTTACCACTTGTAGTCCGGATAATATATATAGTGTGTGCTTATGTGCTATATTTCAAGAAAACCCTAAATTATCACACTATGAAGCGGTTAAACGAATATTTAGGTACTATGCTTCTAGGATTGTGGAATCCGAAATTTTCCGGGTTGATATTATGTATTATGCGGATTCCGACTTAGGTGGTTCACTTGTTGATAGAAACGTACTAGTGGCATATGTGCTTATGAGGGTCTTTGTCTTACTTGGTAGTTTTCTAAGAAGCAAAATTCCGTTGCGCTATCAACCACCAAAGCCGAATATGTAGCCACAAGTCGTACTTGTGATCAAGCACTTTGGATGAAAAAAAATGTTTTAGATTATAATGAACACCTAAATGAAATATCCATTATGTGTGATAACAAAAGTGCCATAGACTTAAGTAAAAATCCCGTGCTACATTCTAGAACTAAACATATTGAGATTAGACATCACTTTCTTAGAGATAATGTGCAAAAAGGTAATATCGTAATTGAGAAAGTTGATACAACCGACAATGTGGCGGATATTTTCACAAAGGCACTAAAAAGGATACTTTTAACACACTTAGATTAGGATTAGGCATGATGGAACTTGTCATTTAAGTGAAATTTTAATTTTTATGCATTCCTGATGAGCACGGCCTCTTACTGAAGCCGTCCTCCCTCTCTGGATGGCCATTGTATCAACTGAAGCCGTCCCAAGTTCCTGGACGGTCAAAAAAGAAACAGCAGCTATCCTTCTATTCTGGACGACCTCTAACTGGAGTCGTGTGTCGTCTGTCTCTCACTCTCCTTTGTGAAATAAATGTTATCCTTAGGAAATCCTCTTTTATCCTTCTCTTATCGCTACTGTAAATTTTCCCAATCTCCTTACATATCTAGTATCTAAACCGATCCATACAATCGTTTCACCAAAAACCTTCTAAATCAAAAATCTAGGGTTTCAATTATTGTGCCTGATTCATTCTCTCAAACCTTTCGTTCTCAAGGTAAGTTTTAGGCATTCAACTTTAATTCTTTCAATTCGTTATTTCAAAGATTAGGGTTTATTTGGGAATATGTTTTTGAATCCAAAGTTGGTAATTATTTCTAAAATTGATGATCAAGTCCTAGATGTAACATGTTGTATTATATGAGACTTGAAATAATAACATGATCACATGTAACATGGTTATGTGCTCATTGGTTGTGAATATGTCAAAATGTTTGTTGGCATCTAGTCACACCAAGTATACTAAATGTCCATGATACATGATGGATAATGATCATTTGAATCTCATGCATGATCACGTGCGTAAATTGTTTATATCACATATGTACCAAGCTCAAACGAAATATCTTCCTTATATGTGATCCGATGTTGTGACTTACATGGTAACAATACATAATAAATGATGCTTCTAAGTTAGTTTTTGGGACGATATGAATACTCTGGGAAAATGGTTGAATTATAACTCATGTGTTAAAAAGGGTTTGTGATAAAAAGTGGTAAAATGCTTTCGTATCTATATTGAAAGTTCATAGATAATTAACCATGAGGTTTTTAATAATAATTAATTGGTGAATTAAGAAATAGACCGAAAGACCTTATTAACTTGAAAGAAGCACATAAGTAGGTGAATTGCCAAATTGTTTAATTGATTGTCAAATTGAATTGTGAATGATATCATTTTGTTAATAGAGATTGATAATCAACATGAATGAATCGTGTTATGTGCTAACCATCCGTGTATGAATGAGACCTTATACACCTTGTATTAAAATGTTATATTTAGGTTGCATGATCAATCGTTTGCGATTACAATGTGAACAAAGTAGATGCATGAAGAGTCTTAGCATGTGTAAGAGAATTGGGTACAAATAAGATTAATTAATAGAATTACACATCGAAGTTTTTTTTTGATGAATTATCTTTGGTATCTACAATATTCATAGAAACTACATGTTTTAATTGCAAAATGTGTTAATTTCATGCCTAGAGACTCTTGAACTAAGTGTACATGAATTAACATGCTAAATCGTTAGAAGTGTGCCAATATTATCTTGTGCTAGAATACGATGAACTATTATGAAGATCAAGATAGTAAGTGTAGACATAACACAATGATTGCCACTATATGACTAGGTGTATTAGTGTGCTTAAATGATAAATATTCATGTGGCTATGTCTAGAACGTATTCTTATACATGAACAAGTGTATATGCCCTATGCTTATATGTCAAAACTATAAGTGGTGCATACCTCGATGACTCAAGGAATTTTAAACAATGTGTTTGCCCATACTTTATTGATTGCATACTTCATAAAAGAAAAATTGGTTTAACAATCAAGAAAAGTGAGTATCTAAGCATAATGTAATTGCCACGTGTCTCATATGTAAAAATCTATCTTGGTGCATACATTGTTGATCATGTACATGCTTGAAAAATATATTGAGAAATAATTGTGCGCATATTTGAAAACGTGGTCATGTCATACTTGAACCTTGAATCTCTATAAAGAAATAATTGCATAATGGGATATAGTTTGAAAACACAATTCATGCATTGTGCTCATATTTGAAAACGAATTGGCTTCTCCATTTACTTATATGAACCCTTCGTAATTTGATGCGATAATATGTTAATATGAGGGAAACAAAATATGAGAAGCAAATGTTGTGGGACCTTGGCATATCATGACCTAAAATGTATGATCAAAATCATTTTCGTCTTCCTTATATGAGACTTGTCCACCAAAGTGTATTAAATGAATTGTGACGATTACGATTGATGTATAATTTGAGGGGGAGCTACAATCTAGGGGGAGGTAAAATATTATTGCATGTATACTTCTATGCATATTCACTTGCCTCTAAATGTGTTGTGTTAGTATGATATCTTGATCCATGCTTCATGATTTATGACTTATTTGCACATCGGTGTCATTAATTGAATATGTGTATTGCGCTTCTATCACTTTCATACTTGTATGTGCTTCTTATATATATATATATATATATATATATATATACAATGCTAGATATATATAATTCAACCTTTAGGCTCTGATACCAATTGTGAGTCCCAAATATAGATGGTTAATTAAACCCGACTGGCAAGTACAACTGATCTTGATGGACAAGTTCAGTTTACGATCCAGATATGGATAACAAGAAACAATTAACTTAAAGTAGAATGTAAGAACAATTGGCAGAAACTATATAAAGATATATATGTATAATCAAGTATGTAGCATTGAGACACGTTGTACTTTTCAATGTATTTGATTTATTGATTTATAAACAAATACAAGGATTGTTGCGGAACAAAGATAAACACCCAAGTGTAAATATCTAAACAATCCTGAAATACAAGTGATCTAAATAACTTGGAAATACTCTTAAGTTTACTTAGAGTATATCTCACAAGTTGCAATGCTAAAGTTTCAAGCATTTTGCAATTTGTGAGAAGCCTTATATTTATAGACTAAAGTCCATGCTGATGTGGACTTTAGTTTGTATAAATATGTTTTGGAAGTATTTCAATAAGTATATTTGACTTCTTGAAATACTCCATAAAGCTTTGGGTAATGCGAGTGGCACTTCTCCCAAAAATGCTTTATGCACTTTTGTACTTTATACATGGACCCATGCTGTTGTCCGATGAATAGTACATAAGACAAAAGGCTTCCTTAATCAGTGCAAAGTGGTGTAAGCACTTTCCACTGAGATGCTTCAGTTCATTGATCAGATGGTTTTCTGATTCTGAGCTCCGCGTCTGAGCAGAATCCCTTTCTTCAGTCTTCAGTCTTTGACTTCATTCTGAACGATATTCTGAGGTGTTGATCTGAACTGAAGTGAAGCTTCTGAGAACCAATTCTGAAGAACTTCAGAATTATGTACAAGTGTTGTTCTCAGAACTTCAACTATTTTTGAACAAATTATACTTGGTCGATTTTCGACCTAACAAATTCCCCCTATTTGTTCTGAAATAGTGCATGCATCTCAGACTCTATCTATACATGTTTGTAAGTCTGAAATGCAAGTTTTTGTTTAAGTTGTAAAAATTTTCTTAAGTACATCTTATAGATCATTGATGTCTCAGAATTTTACTTGTGGTTTTCTAACTTAAACTTATCATCTACTTATTGGTTACAAGTTGCAACATATATATACAAACTGAATGTTTGTTACAAATGTAAATATATTACAAGTAAATGATAATGAAAAAGGAACTACTTCTTCGCTGGCCTTGAACCAGAAGGAGCTTCAGTAGCCTTCCTTTTCTGAGGAGAGGGATCTTTCTTTCCGAACAATCTTCCTTCTATTTCTACCTTGGCCTGCATCTTATTTTGGATTCTTGATAGCCATGCACCAGTCAAGGCAGATTTGGGCTTTGATTTCAATGCTTGGATCATCTCTCTATGCTCAGTGATCCCAAACTCGTGAACTGAGACCTGAGTATATTCCTCAGCTGCCCTTCCTTCTCTTTTCACAATCAAATCAAACAACTTCAATCCATCAGCCTTGGTTATTTCTACATCAACTATTTTTGCTGGATTGGATCGATGCTTCATGTAATGCTCATACTGAGCCTTTTCATGTTTCCTTTGGATCTCAGCGGCATCATCAGAAATAGGTTGGAAGGTGGAGAGATCAGTATCACGAATATTTTTCCTTGCAGTCCTTGTTCCAGTTCTGGGCTTTGTGGGTGGTCTGGACAACTCCTTTTCTACCTTCAGAACATTGGCCAGAATCTCTTTCTTCTTTCTTGCCATCTCAGCTTCTCTATTTTTCTTTAAGTCCTCAATTGATAACTTAAAGGTGAGACTTTCCAACTTTTGTTCTAGAGGAGAATAGGCCATTCCATATTCATAGTCCAACATTTCCACCACTGCATTCTGCACTCTTGTATCATCTTTGATTTTCAAGTATCTTTCTAATGAAAGTCCAAGAGCTGCAGCATCAATGTGATCAAGGGTCCCCATCTTCAGATGTTGTTCCCTTTCCCTTTGCTTGTTTTCCTTCCACATTATAAATTGGTTAGAAACTTGCCTCTGCAAGGCTTCTAACTTCTTGCCATCAGCATCCAGATTATGCAAGGGATAACCAAATTCATCAACATTTTCACCAACAACAATCCCAGAACCCTTAGCATTTTTCGTCTTGGGTTCTTCCACCATTTTGGCCTTGCCCTTATCTTTCACAACAGGTTCTGCCCTGTACTTCAGTTTTCTGAAGTTGTTCCCCTTGAACTGAGGCACTACCAGAAGGTACCTCAGTTTGCTTCTTGGTTGCTTCAATTATCTCTTGAGTACTAGCAAGCAAACCAATCGGCACATTTCCCCCTTTGGGGACCTCAGAAGGCATTAGGCAGTATAATCAATTGTTTTCATTGACTT
The DNA here is from genome assembly GCA_034093135.1 of Erigeron breviscapus. Taxonomy (NCBI): domain Eukaryota; kingdom Viridiplantae; phylum Streptophyta; class Magnoliopsida; order Asterales; family Asteraceae; genus Erigeron; species Erigeron breviscapus. The sequence continues at coordinate 88,307,397 of CM067171.1, read as the reverse complement.
CAGAGGTTCCCAACTCTGCTGCTCTAGGCATCAGACATACCCTTGGCCATTGTAGCAAACTGAGCCCTTAATCTGAATGAAGAATTAAGGTTCAGTGCTTCTTGATCTTTTAAGTCTTTCAACATCTTTCTATCTTCTTCAGTGAAAGAAGCAGGGGGGAGAAGGAGCAACAACAGGTTCCTTCTTCAGAAGAGTTAGAATTTCATCTAACTGTTTTGATTGGGTCTTGACTGAAGTATCAAGGGCTGAAATAGAAGTGTGAATTTCTTCAACAACTTTGTCAACCTTCTTGTTTGTATCTTTGTCAGCCTCTTCAACCATCAATCGTATCTTCTGTTCAACCTTTTCAGAAACTGAAGCAGCAATCTGAGCAATCCAATCCTGAGAGAGCTCAGCCTTCAGTTTCCCAACCAAACCATCACTAATAGAAGTCCCAAGTACTTTTTCATCAACACTGGGCTTCTTTACCAACTCATTTACTTCTCTTCCAACAGCCATAAAGTCTTGCCTCATAAGCTCAACACTCGATGTCAAGTTGGCAACTACCGAAGCTTGCACATCTCTCTTTGTTAGCTTGAAGGCTTCTCTGATTGCAGAGCTCACCTTATTGCAAGTCATCACCAGCTCATTCAGCTTCCCAACTACCAGTCCTTCATTTCCAGCAACCTTGGTTAACTCAGTTCCAAGGAACATCTGAGCACCTTTCATTTCAGCAATTGAACTGGTATTGGCAGTTAGAGATTTGGTTAAGTCCTCCACCCTAAGAATAAGGCTTTGGACTTCGGTTTGTGTTTTCTCTAACTGTGCTTCTGCATTTAAAGGAGGTGGGGGTTGTGCAGAAGCAGGAGCAACAAACGGTAATTTACCAAGTCCTTTAAGTACATTATTCAGTTGTGTATCAGTTGGGCTTTCAGATTCTGTGTCAGAATCTAAGTCTGTTATGATTGGGGCATCGTAATTGATAGGTGGTGGTACTTGGTGAATTTGGGGGTGAAGAAATTGAAGTGGCGGTTGAAAGGTTGGATCGGTGACATAAGCGGGAGTAGTGCCTGGTGGAAAGATTGGATTTTGATGGGATGGAGGTGGTGGAACATAAGGCTCATTTTCTTGTTGGGGAGGAGAAGGGGCGTTTGCGAGGATGGTGGCTGGCTCAGAATCAGATTGATTCGCCTCCAATAATCCCTCGTCAAACTCAAAATCAGCAAGAGAATCAAGATTCTCCTGAGGTAGCTCATCGTCATCCCAGAAAGCATTCACTTTTGCAATCTGGTCAGATATGCCCTGGTTTGGGTCACTAGTACCCGCACCAGTTTCTGGTTCAACAGCTGCAGAAGCAGTTGCATCGTCACCAGTTTCAACGATTGTCTCAACCGTAGTATCATCGACAGGGACAATAGATAAAGGTGCTGGACTTTTGATAATGTTCAGCAACTTATCTCTAGGTCGACTAACGGGTCCTACATTCTTTTGTAGCCCACTTAGTGACCTTTCTGAACCAGCTAGTGTGGCTGAGACAGTTTTATTGAATACCTGAATCATTTCAGAGGAGAGTTCAGGCTCATCTTCAGCAGTAGATGCCTTTGAGAAGTCTCTGCCATATTCAGGTACCGAAGCTTCAGGTCCAGCTTCATTATAAGCTTCTCCAAGTATATCCATGAAACACAAGCTTAGAAATCTTGGAAAGGCGATGTGCAGGCTCCTATTTCCTTTTAACTTTGTGATTAGCTGAGAGAAAAGAATCTCAGCAAAATCTGCCTGTATCCCATTCCAAATGTAATACCCCATCTCAACTTGGGGTAGTGAAAGTTGGTCCAATCCTCCATGATTGCCACCAAGACTTTCCACAATCTGGGTCCAGAAGAACCTCCAGCAATTTCCAAATCCAGACATAAATATGTGTCCGGAGGTCTTCAGATTACCATCAGCATCTTCCATATCGCCATGACCAGTGGCGACTAGAACCTCCCTGAATTGACTCCTTTGAGTCTTTTAGCAAACACCTGGGGAGGTTTGAGGTAGTTCAGATGAAGGGAATTTCTGAACCCCTCAAGAGTGATGACACACTGCTTGGTGCCCTCATTGAGAGTGAAGGAGATAGATTGTTCATCTTTGCTCACCACAGCAGTATACCAGAATTCAAGCAAGTATCGATGATACATTGCTTGAGGATTTGCGGTCAACGCATAATGGAAAGGGGACTGCTCCCAGAAGTTGTTAATTCTTCCCATTAACGTTTTGGATTTCACATTTAACTGAGCCAAGAAATTGCTCATATTAAAACGGATTTGTGAGGGAGTGAAATTCTTTGGCCATGTGGTAGATGTTTTTACATCACTCGATGGAGTATATTCAAAATTGATGAGTGATTTGTGTGAAGATGATGATTTAGACATTTTGAGAATCGAAAGATGAAATTGAAAGGAATATGAAGAGTTAAGGAATTTGAGAGTAAATATGAGAGAGATTGATGATTGAGGAGTAAATGAAAACGAAGTAAATGAAAGAATGAAAAGGAATTGTGAATTTAAGATGGAATACAAAGTGATTTTCCAACTAAAAACAATTAAAATTAATTTTTGAATTTCAAAACCCAAGACACATAAAATATTTTATATTTGAAAATGATTTTGGTTGGGTTTGAGATCATAAAATAATTTCGGGGGTCAGGTCAGCATTAAATGCAAAACCGTTTGTGTGACCCCACCCTGTAACATTTTTCAGAAAAAGTACTCATTTCTTTCCCTTTTACGGCGCAACTTGTGTGACACATAAGCATGACCAACGTAAGTTAAAAACATAGGATGCAGTAGGTCACGTGCACACACCATTTACCAAGTATCAAAAAAAATATCTTGAAAGGATTGATGTATTTCAGAAATGACAAACCAAATTCTGAGCCTGGTTAGCTCCAAAGGGATCTGAACCATCTCAGTCAATAAAATTTATCTGAAATAATTTTGATTTTCTGAAGTGCTTCAGTTAAATACACTCTTCTGAGCAACAAGTTCCCCCTCAGAAATGAAGGTTTATTTTATAGTTTGAAAAATATTTAACATTCCCCCTGAAGTGATGATCCATGAATTAATAAGTGCCAAGATAGTATCACAAAGGCGTTCGATAGCTAGGCGAGCAAAAATTACATGGATCGCTCAGAATGGTGAACCAGATCAGTGTCACTGAGGCGTTCATAACCAGATTACCAGTCTAAGGATTTAACATACCCAACTCACTGACTAGATGTTTAAAGGTTTTGACATCTAAAGGTTTTGTAAAACGTCAGCGAGTTGCTTATCAGTGGGAATAAAGTTCAATTCAATATCTCCTTTCAGAATATGATCACGAATGAAATGATACCTGAGATCGATGTGCTTGGTTTTCGAGTGCATCACAGGATTGTGAGATATGGCAATGGCACTAGTGTTATCACAAAAGATTGGAGTCTTTGTGTAAGTAACACCATAATCAGTCAACTGGTTTTTCATCCATAGAATCTGAGCACAACAACTTGCTGCAGAAATATAATCAGCTTCTGCAGTGGATAGTGATACTGCAGTCTGCTTCTTACTGGTCCAGCTTACTAATTTGCCACCAAGAAAATGACACCCACCAGTGGTGCTTTTCCTGTCTATCTTACAACCTGCATGATCAGAATCTGAATAACCCATTAGATCTAGACTAGAGCCTTTGGGATACCAAAGACCCAGTCTGGGGACACCTTTAAGGTATCTGAAGATCCTTTTAACAGCATTGGCATGTGCTTCTCTGGGATCAGACTGAAATCTAGCACAAAGGCATGTTGCAAACATTATGTCTGGTCTACTTGCAGTTAAATACATCAGTGAACCAACCATACCACGATATTTGGTATGGTCCACTGGTTTTCCATGTGGATCAGAATCCAAAGTTAATGGAGCAGAAATAGGAGTATCTTTTGATGAGACTGAATCAAATTGATATTTCTTTAATAAATCTCTGACATATTTTTCCTGGTTTATGAAAATACCATCTTCAGTTTGTTTTACTTGAAGTCCAAAAATATGTCAGTTCACCCATCATACTCATTTCATACTCAGAAGACATGATTTAGAAAATTTTTCACACATCTTCTCATTTGTAGAACCAAACACAATATCATCAACATAAATTTGTACTAAAAGGATATCACTTTTATCATGCAATATGAATAAAGTTTTATCAATTGAACCACGTTTAAAACCATTTTTAAGAAGATGTTTAGTGAGAGTATCATACCAGGCTCTGGGTGCTTGTCTCAGACCATATAAGGCTTTGTTCAGTCTGTACACCCAATGTGTTTTTCTTCATTGATGAACCCTGGTGGTTGATACACATAAACGACTTCTTCTAGTTCTCCATTCAGGAATGCACTTTTGACATCCATTTGATAGACTTTAAAATGATGATGAGCTGCAAAAGCTAAGAAAATCCTGATAGCTTCAAGTCTAGCAACTGGTGCAAAAGTTTCATCAAAATCTATTCCCTCTTCTTGTGCATATCCCTTTGCAACAAGTCTTGCTTTGTTTCGAATTACGTGACCATCTTCATCCATCTTATTTCTGAAGACCCATCTTGTCCCAATTGGTTCTTCTTCAGGTTACTGGGACAAGGAACGAGTTCCCATACATCGTTTCTTTTAAACTGGTTGAGCTCATCTTGCATGGCTTCAACCCAGCTTGGGTCTTTCATAGCCTCGTCAATCTTCTTCGGTTCTATCAGTGATAAGAAGCTGACATTTAAGCATTGATCGCTTGTGGCTCTTCTGGTCTGAACCCCACTAGTGGAATTCCCAATGATTTGCTCGATAGGATGTGCTTTAGTCCACTTAGTGTATTGACCAGGATGAGAAATGATATCAGTGCAAGAATTCTCTGAGTAACTTCAGGAGGAGCTTCAGAAAATACATCTTCAGCTTCTTCTTCTTCCTGCAGATCATGACTTGCATCATGAAATTATTCAGATTGAGGTTGCTCAGTGGAGCCTGATATCTGAGGTATAGCAGCACGTACATCAGATCCAATAGTCAGTTTGCTGGTTCTGAACTGAGATGTTCAGAAACTGGTTCAGGTGACTGATCAGATTGGGCAACAGGATCAGAATCACCAAAACTGATTGGATTTTCTGAGGGTGGTACAGGAGTTGGTTTATTGAAGATTGCAGAATTGGATTCATCAAAGGTAACATGAATTGACTCATCAACCTTTTCAAGTCTCTTGTTAAAGACTCTAAAGGCTTTGCGAATGATGAATATCCTAAAAAGTACCCTTCATCAGCTTTTGCATCGAACTTACCAAGCTGATTGGAATTGTTCAGAATGTATACCGGACATCCAAAGACATGGAAATATCCAATATTGGGCTTTCTATTTCTGAGTACTTCATAGGCAGTCTTCTTGTGTCTTTTTACATACACAGATCTGTTCTGAGTGTAGCAAGCAGTTGCAACAGCTTCAGCCCAGAAATTCTTAGGAAGACCAGATTCATTAAGCATACTTCTAGCAGCTTCAATCAGCGTTCTATTCTTTCTTTCTACAACACCATTCTGCTCTGGTGTGTGAGCTGAAGAGAAGTTCTGAGATATGCCAGTTTCAGTGCAGAAGGATTCCAGAGTGGCATTTCTGAATTCAGTGCCATTGTCACTTCTGAGCTGACAAACTTTTCGCTTTTGCTTGAGTTCAATTTGTTTGATGAGAGCAATGATTTCAGCAGCAGCTTCACTCTTGATCTGAGGAAAATTACCCAGCAATATCTTGAATATTCATCGACGACTACAAGGGTGTACTTCTTTCCTGCTCTTGTCTGAACATTCACTGGTCCAAAAAGATCCATGTGAAGCATGTGAAGAGGTTCAGTTATACTGAAACTTTGTTTTGTTTTGAATGAAGCTCTTTTCTGCTTACCCATTTCACATCCTGGACATGGCTTATCTTTATTGAAAGATATCTGAGGTATCCCATCAACAAGTTGTTTTCTAGACAACTTATTAATGTTTTTGAAGTTCAGATGGGATAATCTCTTGTGCCACAGCCAGTTTGTGTCTTCATCAGCCTTTGTGTAGAAACATTGTTCAGTAGGTGAACTATTCATATCAATGACATAAATGTTTCCTTTCCTTGGTGCAACCAACACTACCTTCCAATCCCTGTTGAATATGGTGCCTTGTGAAATATCAAATAAACCTTGAAGCCATCATCACAGTTGACTGACACTGATCAGGTTATATTTCAAACCATTCACATATGCAACTTGTGTGAATTTGACTTGACCATTATTCACAACACCATATCCCTCAGTTTTTCCATTCTTTCATCATTTCCAAATGTTATTGAGGGCCCCTCTTGCACCCTATATTCCTCCAGCAGGGTTTGATAACCAGTCATGGTTCGGCCAGCAGCACTGTCCAGAAACCATATGTTCTTCTTTCGGTCTCCCTTTTTCATCACTATATCCACCCAACGACCGGATTCCACATCAGATTTGACCAAATGACCTTGATCTTCACGAGCCATGAAGCACATGTCCCTAACTTCTTCCTCATCATCAGATGATTCATCAGAATCGTCCCATTTTTCAGTTTTGGCAACCATACAACTGTTATTGCTTGAGTTGTCTTGTGCCATGAGAGCCATATGTGCCTTCAACTTCTTGTATTTGGCCCTGTAGCTGTCATCAGATTTCTGAAAAATTGAATGATTAGGGGCAGATTGTGATGAAGAAGGTTGACTAGATCTGCATTCCTTCATGAAATGTCCTTTCTTGCCACACTTAAAGCATTCAAGATTGGACTTATCAATAGAGGCGTTGGAAGCAAATGGTTTGCCAAATCGATTAGATTTGGCCTTAAAACGATTGAACGTTTTAGCCAGCATGGCAACCAGATCATCATTGTCATCCTCATCACAATCATGAGTGATATTACCAGAAATACCAGTTTTCAACAGTTCAGAGACCATCTTCTTCATCGAGTCATCACTCTCTGAAGATAGTAAAGCAGTACTATGTGGTTCAGAGTACTGAACCATACCAGAACTGGTAGAAACATGATTTTTGGCGTCTTGCTCAGCCACAGCTCTCTCAGCTTTGTTCTCTTCAGTGTATCTGAAGGCTCCATATAGAGAAGCAAGAGTGTGACTGTGCAAGGTTTTTCCTTGTCTCAAAACCAAGATCAAATTTTCCCATTTAGAAGGAAGGATGTCACAAAACTTTTCTAACAAAATTTCTTTGTCTTTAGTTACTCCCAGGGCTTTCAGTTGATTTACCAGATTTGTAAATCTGATGTAAGTTTGAGTTAAAGTTTCACCAGGGATAGCAAAGAAAGACTCATATCTTTTGTTTAAAGCAACTTTTCTTGTGACAATTGTTTCAGAAGTGCCTTCAAACTGTGTCATTAGTTCCTCCCACATTAATTTGGAATTTTCAAGTAAAACAAGAGTGGGCATAGGGTTTCAGGAACTGCATATAAAATCATATTTTGTAATTTTGTGTCCAGGTCTACAAGTCTATGATCTTCTTCTGACCAATGATCCTTCTCCTTTGGTGATAACCTAGGAGTCCCATCGGCATTTCTGACAACAGTAGAAGCATTCATGGGGACAAAGGGTCCTTCTTTTAATATATTGGGTAAATGTCTTTCAACACCAGCAATATATTTAAGCATACAAGCTTTCCATGTTTGAAAATTTTCACTGTTCCCATCAAACTTGGGAACAGGATTGTTTGGAAAGTGTACATGCACATTATGCAGTGGTATATTGTTGTTGATGATAGGAGGGGTAGGTGGAGTATTAGCATTAGTATTGACATTAGGATTAGGACCTGCTTGTTGTTCAGTGTCAACCATCTTTGCAGATCAAAGGTTAAAGAATTAAAAAGTAATTCAACCTTGCTGCTCTGATACCAATTGTAAGTCCCAAATATAGATGGTTGATTAAACCCGACTGGCAAGTATAACTGATCTTGATGGACAAGTTCAGTTTACGATCCAGATATGGATAACAATAAACAATTAACTTATAATACGAATGTAAGAACAAATGGCAGAAACTATATAAAGATATATATGTATAATCAAGTATGTAGCATTGAGACACGTTGTACTTTTCAATGTATTTGATTTATTGATTTATAAACAAATACAAGGATTGTTGCGGAACAAAGATAAACACCCAAGTGTAATATCTAAACAATCCTGAAATACAAGTGATCTAAATAACTTGGAAATACTCGTAAGTTTACTTAGAGTATATCTCACAAGTTGCAATGCTAAAGTTTCAAGCATTTTGCAATTTGTGAGAAGCCTTATATTTATAGACTAAAGTCCATGCTGATGTGGACTTTAGTTTGTATAAATATGTTTTGGAAGTATTTCAATAAGTATATTTGACTTCTTGAAATACTCCATAAAGCTTTGGGTAATGCGAGTGGCACTTCTCCCAAAAATGCTTTATGCACTTTTGTACTTTATACATGGACCCATGCTGTTGTCCGATGAATAGTACATAAGACAAAAAGGCTTCTTCGTAATCAGTGCAAAGTGGTGTAAGCACTTTCCACTGAGATGCTTCAGTTCATTGATCAGATGGTTTTCTGATTCTGAGCTCCGCGTCTGAGCAGAATCCCTTTCTTCAGTCTTCAGTCTTTGACTTCATTCTGAACGATATTCTGAGGTGTTGATCTGAACTGAAGTGAAGCTTCTGAGAACCAATTCTGAAGAACTTCAGAATTATGTACAAGTGTTGTTCTCAGAACTTCAACTATTTTTGAACAAATTATACTTGGTCGTTTTTCGACCTAACAATAATCTATCTATATAAATAAATATATATATATATATGATATATATATATATATATCTACATTTTCATACTTGTATGTGCTTCTTATATATATAGATACAAATGCATGTATGCTTGTGGTTTGCTTGCTTGTGGTTCTTGTCGGTAGGTAACTTTCAAGGGGGAGCTATCTTTAGGTACCCACATGTCCCACGGATCGAAACCTAGGCTCTAATACCTATTTCCCTTCTTTTTGATTCGACAAAGGGGGAGAAGCATGTAGGTATGTTATGTAGTTAACATGATCAATTATATAGTACATTTACCTACATGTGGTATATTGTTGTCATCATCAAAAAGGGGGAGATTGTTGGTGCATACATGGTTTAATAGATTTATAACATTTATAATGCACTCCTTAGTTTTGATGATGATTGAGAACATACCACATGAAAGTAAGTGTTAATATAATTGATCATACGTATATTCTTACATGCTTGGACATCCTTCTTGTAAGTCCCAACTCAATAGATGGTACTAACTGAAGACACCTCTATGTCGATGGTGAGTTAACTTTGCAATATAAACACTAAACTGGAGACGACCAGTTATAGTGAATGTATACCAAGTTCTGGATAGTTTACTTATAAAGGTGATAAACAAATATAAGTAAAGAACAATGCAATAAGGTAAATACTTGTAAAGTAAATGGTGAGATGATATGTATTTTTCAAGTGTAATTTATTTATTGATATTAAACAAATTACAAGGTTGTTGCGGAACCAAGATAATACACAAATGTAAATATCCTAACAACCTATGAAATACAATCGATCTAATACTTGGAAATTCTCTTAACAATCGAAACACTTAAAGTTGTGAAATGTTCCTTTTTGCGATTGAGAGAATATTGCACAAGAACACCAAATATCTTGTTCCTTGTAATTTAAATCTTGTGGTTCATACTCTGTATTTTGATTAAAAACATATGATACTCTTTGCTGATATTGTATCATAACTACTTGACATTGCGGTAAGGCAATGATCACACTGAACTCTGGTATTTTTGAAAACTATATTTTCTATATGAAAAACTTATGGAACTCACCAACTTTATGTTGACATATTTTAGCATGTATTCTCAGGTAACTAGATGACACACTGTGTATGGGACCACTTTCCGCTGCATACTACATGAAGGACCACGGCCCACCCTCAGACTTTAATAAAGAATCATCAATTTGCAAAAGTCTCTATTTACTGTTTAATATTGAATAAATGTTTTCTGAAAGTAATATCTATTTCAAAATCTTGAAATATAGATTTTTAACAATGTAATTTATAAATGTATTTTTAAAACGACAACGTTTTGTGTCGTTCATTATATCTTGTGTTGTGAATCCATGTAAGTCATATTCCGTCTAGGGCGGGGTGTGACAGATTGGTATCAGAGCCCAAGTTATAGTGAACTAGGTTGCAAATTGACGGACCTAGACTATAACCCTATTTAGAAATATCCGCTGCATAATCCTACTTGTTATAATCTTTACCTGACTACTTGATATAGGATGCTTTATGGTAGCATATGAAAGTATTTAATGAATTTAACTCAAGGCGTTGTAATATATAATCACAATAATGACTGCAGCATTATTATGATCATATATTAGAAAATCTTAAGTTAAATGCGTTAAATAGAAGTATGC
>CM067171.1:88230368-88295903 GCA_034093135.1 Erigeron breviscapus | reverse complement strand
AGAGTTTGACAATCCGACTTTATATCGCAGTCTTGTCGGGGCACTTCAATACCTTACCTTTACCCGGCCCGATATTACATATGCGGTACAGCAAGTGTGTATGCACATGCATTCTCCTCGTATGCCTCATTGGAATGCCTTGAAACGAATCATTCGCTATTTGCAGGGTACCACTTCATTTGGTCTAACTCTTGGCACTTCTAACGATTTCTCCTTACGGGCCTATACGGATGCGGACTGGGCCGGTTGTCCCGACACTCGTCGTTCCACTTCCGGGTATTGTGTCTATATGGGTCCTAATCTATTGTCCTGGTCTTCTAAACGACAGGCTGTCATCTCCAGATCCAGTGCAGAGGCCGAATATAGAGGTGTTGCTAATGTTGTAGCCGAAATTTGTTGGATTCGCAATCTTCTGTTGGAGCTACACAAACCTATCTGTTCAGCCAGTTTGGTCTATTGTGACTAGGGATGGCAACGGGCCGGGTATGTCCGGGTTTAGGTAATCCCGGACCCGGACCCGATTAAAAAAACCCGTCCCAGACCCGCCCCCATACCCGACGGGTACCCGTTTACTAACTAACTGTCGGGTTAACGGGTTTCCCCGCGGGTACCGGGGATCCCCATTATTAGTCATTCATATGTTAACAATTCTAAGATCAAACAATAATAAACTTTCAACATTTTCAAATTTCCAACTGAACCTTTAATTTAAATTATCACAAAATATGACAACATTGAAAACCAAAAATAATCCATATGACAAAACCAAAATACAAAACATAGAAGTAAGTAACACTGATCTTTATTCCAATATGTCATTGAAGTCTCAAGTTCAGCAAACTACTTTTTAATTTTTTTTTCAAAAAACACTATTACTATAAAGAGGTAAAATATAAATATGTAGCTTCTGGAACACAATGTTAAAAACATCAATAAGAATTTCATTATATGTAGCTTCTGGATTTACCCATTTAATACAAACTAGAAAATAAAATATATAATAGAAAGAATGATAAAACATTAAACAACATAACATGCTTTTTCAAATCAAATAGATGTTAAATAAATAGAAAGTCGTTAATAAGGAAGACTTGATATACTATGTTAGAATATTAAAGCAACAATATTATAGATTTACATGCCTTATTCTCAAACAAATATTCAGAAAATTCGGATGGTCTAGACAAGTGGACAGAAAGCTTGAGGTTGGATTTATAATCCATTGATTATTAGAAATTTGGATATGGAATGGATTTTGGGGGAAGCAAAACTTAGAAGAATGGAAGGTCACGAGTAAGGATTGGGGGGAGATCAAGGCTAGTAATGATTATAGACAGACTCAGAGAGTGAAAACTTTATACCTTGGGAATATGGGAACTATTAATATTATAGATAGATGTAATTCTTCCGGGTCGGGTATACGGATACGGGTCGGGTTTCGGGTATACGGGTTTTTGACCAAAACCATACCCGGACCCGGAAAAAATTTTAAAACCACCCCCATACCCGGCCCGAGACCCGCATACCCGGACCCGAACCCGGACCAAAAATGTCGGGTTTCGGATTCCCCATCGGGTACGGGCTAGTTTGGTCTATTGTGACAATATCAATGCTGTTTATCTCTCTGGTAATCCTGTACAACATCAGAGGACGAAACATATTGAACTAGATATACATTTTGTTCGAGATCTTGTCCAACGCGGTACTGTTCGAGTTATTCACATTCCATCACAGTACCAGATAGCAGATATCTTCACAAAAGGATTACCTCGAGTCCCATTCATTGATTTTCGATCCAGTCTCAGCATCCGGCCTCCTCTTGCTTCGACTGCGGGGGTGTAATAGATAATAGATATACATGGAATATATTTAATATATATTGTAATTAGTATTAGAGATATGATGTAATTAATGTAATGTATATCTATACATAAAAATAGGATCTGTACTCTATAAATATTATTGGCTATCAATGAAACGATCATGGGAGTTTTATAATCTATCATTACTGGGCTTATGTACATGTCACCGACCTTTAAAGCCCATTCTTGGATGGTACGTCATCGTCATTAAGGTTGAGACAGCTGCCTCGAAGACAGTTACCTGAGCAGATGAACCTCTAGCAAAAGACAAGACTGAATAGATACATGGTAATGGACCAATGGTATAAAACAATTTTATTATATAATAAAATTAGGGCCCTCAAATTATTTGGACAATTTTATAATTTGAACCTTAACAAGTGTGCATGCTTGAGTTGTCTCACCTATGTTTCCCTTCAATTCTTATATATATGGCAGCTCATCTAATATTAGTATGATGATAATATTTAATCATGCTACTTTACATTAGGATTTGTGTTGGGAAAAACGGTCTCGAGGAATCCCCAACAACACAGTCAATGAGAACAGTAAAAAATATGAACACAAGAATATACGTGGAAACTCCAAAACCGGAGAAAAACCACGGGCCTCCAAAGAGAAACAGATTCCACTATATGAAAAATTGTTACAATCATATAGACTAATCTCTTAAGCCTACAGCCCCACCCAATACACTTGAAATCAATACAGATCCTACACCGTAAAACAAAGACCCCGGCTTATCTTCTACACATAAAAAAGCACCCCTCTTTAGTTTCACTCAGACCCTCCCAGATTTCCTCCCGTATTATTGTGACTAGCTGACCCCCATCAGCACCCGATATTATTTGTGACTTGCAACTATACCCGCTGTCCACACAAATAACACTCACTTTCTACATGTCTCTCGGCTTTCTCTCTTTGATATGCACCTTCTGCACACATGCAAAACTATACATATATAGCATGCATAATTAAACAAGGACAAAGTATAATGACTCATGTGGGGCCCACATGAAGACTAAAGAAACAAAAAACCAAAACTATGTTAGTTGGGGTCTAATAATTATTTGATTAAATAATAACAAATCCTCCCTTAATCAAATAATTAACAGCCACTGGGACTACCACCGGAACAACCACCGGTACTGGAACCGTTGTCTTGACCGACAACCATTGTCTTCACCGACAATCCATTGTCTAAACCGACAATCATAATTCTAACGAATTATCATACTCCACCATAAAGAGTATCACCACTCAGAACAACCCATTCCAAGCATTTCATTTCGGCCATGTCGAAAAATACCTGCTGAAAATTTATGGTGCAACTTCCCTGTTTAGCTTTCCCTGGAAGTTTCATCAGCCATCGACATCCTTTCCACCACACACCTTGCATGTTCTGCCAAACCAATGCCCGCGTGCAATTGTGGACCAGCTAACATCCCCTTCCATGATGGTGCAGACACCATGAGGATATCACATCTCAACAGAAATCACCGTTCACCATGAGATCACCTCTCAACAGAACTCTTCATTCACCGTGAGAACCTTGTCAGCTGCCTTGTTGGAGCAATTTGCCGAACCCGCTCCCACTGGACATCTTGTCTTGCCCAGCATTCCCTGCACTACCATCATATTTTTTCACAGTACTAGTGTTGTTTGTGACTTGCAAATCCCATTGCCCACGCAAACCAACACCCACCATACCAACCTCATTAGACTGAACTTTAACCATCGTATCCGTATCTAAAACAAAGTATTGTATACTAGAAAAATATGACACCAGCCAAAACACCAGGCTCACATATAATTCTACCGTGTACAAAACAAACCAATAGAAAATTCGTTTTTCTGATGTGGAAGCTCAGACAAAGCTGCAACCACAGAGCATACAACGAATATCTAAAACCAAGATACCTTATACGATACCGAGACCTCCACCAAAACCTCTGACCAGCCTTGGCTAACCATAGCTCTGATACCACTTGTTGGGAAAAACGGCCTCGAAGAATCCCCAACAACACAGTCAATGAGAACAGTAAAAAATATGAACACAAGAATATACGTGGAAACTCCAAAACCGGAGAAAAACCACGGGCCTCCAAAGAGAAACAGATTCCACTATATGAAAAATTGTTACAATCATATAGACTAATCTCTTAAGCCTACAGCCCCACCCAATACACTTGAAATCAATACAGATCCTACACCGTAAAACAAAGACCCCGGCTTATCTTCTACACATAAAAAAGCACCCCTCTTTAGTTTCACTCAGACCCTCCCAGATTTCCTCCCGTATTATTGTGACTAGCTGACCCCCATCAGCACCCGATATTATTTGTGACTTGCAACTATACCCGCTGTCCACACAAATAACACTCACTTGCTACATGTCTCTCGGCTTTCTCTCTTTGATCTGCACCTTCTGCACACATGCAAAACTATACATATATAGCATGCATAATTAAACAAGGACAAAGTATAATGACTCATGTGGGGCCCACATGAAGACTAAAGAAACAAAAAACCAAAACTATGTTAGTTGGGGTCTAATAATTATTTGATTAAATAATAACAAATCCTCCCTTAATCAAATAATTAACAGCCACTGGGACTACCACCGGAACAACCACCGGTACTGGAACCGTTGTCTTGACCGACAACCATTGTCTTCACCGACAATCCATTGTCTAAACCGACAATCATAATTCTAACGAATTATCATACTCCACCATAAAGAGTATCACCACTCAGAACAACCCATTCCAAGCATTTCATTTCGGCCATGTCGAAAAATACCTGCTGAAAATTTATGGTGCAACTTCCCTGTTTAGCTTTCCCTGGAAGTTTCATCAGCCATCGACATCCTTTCCACCACACACCTTGCATGTTCTGCCAAACCAATGCCCGCGTGCAATTGTGGACCAGCTAACATCCCTTTCCATGATGGTGCAGACACCATGAGGATATCACATCTCAACAGAAATCACCGTTCACCATGAGATCACCTCTCAACAGAACTCTTCATTCACCGTGAGAACCTTGTCAGCTGCCTTGTTGGAGCAATTTGCCGAACCCGCTCCCACTGGACATCTTGTCTTGCCCAGCATTCCCTGCACTACCATCATATTTTTTTTCCACAGTACTAGTGTTGTTTGTGACTTGCAACTATACCCGCTGTCCACACAAATAACACTCACTTGCTACATGTCTCTCGGCTTTCTCTCTTTGATCTGCACCTTCTGCACACATGCAAAACTATACATATATAGCATGCATAATTAAACAAGGACAAAGTATAATGACTCATGTGGGGCCCACATGAAGACTAAAGAAACAAAAAACCAAAACTATGTTAGTTGGGGTCTAATAATTATTTGATTAAATAATAACATGTGTGTGTGTGTGTATCATGGTCAGATTATGTATTATAATGACTTGTATTCTATTGCTTTGATGGAAATAATATTAACAAGTAGGAAGTTCGGATGTTTTTCTTTCAATTTTATGAACAAAGATTAACTCCTGACCATTTTGGAACATGGGCTGCTGTATTTTCTGACATTTTGCATAGATATGTTTTGGTGCAGAATCCCCAACAACACAGTCAATGAGAACAGTAAAAAATATGAACACAAGAATATACGTGGAAACTCCAAAACCGGAGAAAAACCACGGGCCTCCAAAGAGAAACAGATTCCACTATATGAAAAATTGTTACAATCATATAGACTAATCTCTTAAGCCTACAGCCCCACCCAATACACTTGAAATCAATACAGATCCTACACCGTAAAACAAAGACCCCGGCTTATCTTCTACACATAAAAAAGCACCCCTCTTTAGTTTCACTCAGACCCTCCCAGATTTCCTCCCGTATTATTGTGACTAGCTGACCCCCATCAGCACCCGATATTATTTGTGACTTGCAACTATACCCGCTGTCCACACAAATAACACTCACTTGCTACATGTCTCTCGGCTTTCTCTCTTTGATCTGCACCTTCTGCACACATGCAAAACTATACATATATAGCATGCATAATTAAACAAGGACAAAGTATAATGACTCATGTGGGGCCCACATGAAGACTAAAGAAACAAAAAACCAAAACTATGTTAGTTGGGGTCTAATAATTATTTGATTAAATAATAACAAATCCTCCCTTAATCAAATAATTAACAGCCACTGGGACTACCACCGGAACAACCACCGGTACTGGAACCGTTGTCTTGACCGACAACCATTGTCTTCACCGACAATCCATTGTCTAAACCGACAATCATAATTCTAACGAATTATCATACTCCACCATAAAGAGTATCACCACTCAGAACAACCCATTCCAAGCATTTCATTTCGGCCATGTCGAAAAATACCTGCTGAAAATTTATGGTGCAACTTCCCTGTTTAGCTTTCCCTGGAAGTTTCATCAGCCATCGACATCCTTTCCACCACACACCTTGCATGTTCTGCCAAACCAATGCCCGCGTGCAATTGTGGACCAGCTAACATCCCTTTCCATGATGGTGCAGACACCATGAGGATATCACATCTCAACAGAAATCACCGTTCACCATGAGATCACCTCTCAACAGAACTCTTCATTCACCGTGAGAACCTTGTCAGCTGCCTTGTTGGAGCAATTTGCCGAACCCGCTCCCACTGGACATCTTGTCTTGCCCAGCATTCCCTGCACTACCATCATATTTTTTTCACAGTACTAGTGTTGTTTGTGACTTGCAACTATACCCGCTGTCCACACAAATAACACTCACTTGCTACATGTCTCTCGGCTTTCTCTCTTTGATCTGCACCTTCTGCACACATGCAAAACTATACATATATAGCATGCATAATTAAACAAGGACAAAGTATAATGACTCATGTGGGGCCCACATGAAGACTAAAGAAAAAAAAACCAAAACTATGTTAGTTGGGGTCTAATAATTATTTGATTAAATAATAACATGTGTGTGTGTGTGTATCATGGTCAGATTATGTATTATAATGACTTGTATTCTATTGCTTTGATGGAAATAATATTAACAAGTAGGAAGTTCGGATGTTTTTCTTTCAATTTTATGAACAAAGATTAACTCCTGACCATTTTGGAACATGGGCTGCTGTATTTTCTGACATTTTGCATAGATATGTTTTGGTGCAGGTACCGGGCAAAAACACATTATGTGCATTCTAGAAGATGATAGAAACAACAGAGTAGCCAAATAGTATAATTGTTGATCATATTTAAGTAAGCACAAGATTTGTTACATAGTAATTTCAAGAGGTAAACTGGGTGGGTTGGATAACTGATAGAAACAGAGTCAAGTCAAAATGTTTCGGGTTAGGCTGGCGTGAGAGGGAGACCATTTTTTTGTCCATCTTTTAGTCAATTTATTAGATAGATTTAAGATGTAGTAAGCCTAGCTTAAAGATATAGAGTTTGAGACTTCGAACAAGTTTCCTTTCCAATTTTTTTGGTTTTTGTACTAGTTTGATTTACTATATGTTAAGCTACAACCCAACTTGACCCATTCACATGTAAATGTATCAAATCTGGAAGGGTTGATCTGATGATGTCTATTAAGATCTAGTTGATTATGATGATGTTACCGTAGAAGGGAAGTCGTCAAGAACTCTTCATCAAGGATGAATTCATCCATGCTGATTTAGTGATTGCTGATATTGTTGCTTCTGTTTTATCTGATGCAAATAAATAACTGATAAAGTATACTTCACTACTCTATTCCTTTATTTTGCTTATATATAAATATTTATCGATATAAGCAAGCTTCTTAAACACAACTAAAAGTCTAAAAACATGTCATTTTTTTACATAGATTTTAGTTTATGTTGTTAAATTAAACTACACATCAGGGACATTGTCCCCATTCATTTGGTGCACCGTGCACGCATCAAAATTGTTGGTGTACAGATCAACTCCCGTATAAAAGAAGTGTCTACATTGATGTATGCAAGAACAATGAAGTAATGGTGATAAATAACTTAAAGTTGAACTTATATTTACTGTAGGTTTGTGTCACATGTACATAACTATTGAACAGATAAAAATGGATCGCTTAAAAGTATCGAACTAAAACTTTCGATGTCTATGCAGAAAATCAAAATGCACTTCTAATTTTTACTGAGAAATGATGTTGAGCAGAGAGGCTCTGGTTCTAATCAATTGCCTAAAAACACACTCCACTCGGGTTTCCATGGACTCAAGCCGAGTTTCCAGTCTTTCCAATCCACATTTTGCAACTTCCATCTTGTCCCCTTTTGTTGATGATTGATTTTTGCTTAGAATTTGCAATGTATCATCTATGAGTTCAAATTCATTCACAATCTCTTGTTGTTGGTCTTCACATGCCACTAAGGCTGGCATAACAGGTCACACGAAACCTGTTAAGACACGAACATGTTAAGACACGAACCTGTTAAGGTCAAACACGAACACGACCTGTTAACTAATCGTGTCATTTTTTTCAAACACGAACACGACACGAAAATTAACAGGTGCACCTGTTAAGACATGTTAACATATATTTTATAGAATTCTTGACTAATATTAAAAAAAAACTTAACGATACAAAAACTCTTACAAATCTCAACTATTATATAACGCTAACAATCCTTACATTACAAAAGTTCATAGACATCTTACCTTATAAAAATCATATATAAAATCATAATAATCAATTCTTAGTATTTTATATATACGTATAACCTTAACAGGTCTTAACATGTCCTAACATGTCCGGATCTGTTAAGACACGAATCTTAACAGGTCTTAACAGGTCCGGACCTGTTAAGACACGAAACCTGTTAAGGTCAAACACGAAACCTGTTAAGAACAGGTCGTGTCGTGTCGTGTTAACAGGTTTCGTGTCAAAATTGCCAGCCTTACATGCCACCATTCCTTTGTGTATCAACTTTGATACCACAATTGACCATTTGTTTGGCTTTGTACTCGGCATTGAGAAGAACAACAACAAAGATTCGAATATAGAAACCGTCGTTTCACTAACTCTTATTACCGCCTTAATCACCGCTGCAAGATGGTGGTTATCTGAATCAACCACAACCAATCCACCACAAGTGATCATGTGATCAACTTGCTTCAAACTTGCAACTAATAATCTAACATCTTTTTTCATTTTCTTTCTAAAACAAACGTATTTCGCGATACTAGTTTCAAAACTCGAGTCTCCTTTTCTTCTCCTTAGAGCACAATGAAGATCTACAATGTGTTCTTTAATTTGTGTCACCATTTCCTTTATACTCCCACAAATATCCAAGAATCTTAAAGATTCTTCGATTAGCTCTTCGACCCATTTCTTGTTTTGCTCGTGAGAGATCAAAACTTGCGTAGCGGACGAATTTAAAAGATCGTCCATGCATTTATACACTTCTACAAGGTGAGACAAGCCATTGAAGATATTCTCGACAGATGGCTTGGATGCTGCAACCGATGCTGCGGTTGCAGCATCATTAAGCTCTTGTTCGATTCGGAGAGTGGTTGGATGTGATCTACTAGGCAAGCTAATAGATTTAACTTGGACTTTGGTTATGTTAAGTTTTGAAGACACAGCCATTTTTCTTGGAGGATCTAAGGCAAAGTTTGGTTGCTTTGAACTTCAAGTTTGAGGGCTATATATATTTGCATATTTGTATATGGGCTAATTTGGAAAAACATATAAATTTATTGTAGCTTCCCACGTAAGTTTATAGGTGAGTGGGGCAGGAACAATAGTATCGGTACATGTGTATACATGTATATAAAATATATAATAACATGTGATGAAAGTATGGGCTTTATATTTGTGTTGGATGTTTGGCCAACGCAACAATTTCCCCAATGATATATGTCAATTTCTTGATTTATTAATGTAACACATAATTATGGTTCGTGTATAATACTCAGATTAGGATATTGTGAGATTTCATAAGCAAAAAGATTGTGGGCTAAGTGTGGTTAGGTGTACAGACTTACAAAAGTAACTACTTGTTTACCCCGGCGTTGCCCGGGGTGGTAGTTTTTGTGGTTCTCATAATTTTTTTGCGTCACCCAAAGACCGAAACTTAAATGCACACATCACATACAAATTAACAACAATAATAGTATGCATTAAGTAAGTTATTTATTGTTTTTTTAGATATGTATACTATTTCATACCCTTGGTGTTTGATTATGATGTGTCAACATTTACATAGATTTATACATACATCCTACATATTTAAGCATCTACATATTTGTTTCTTGGTTTGTACATATCAACCGATAGTTATTTATTGTTTTTTTAGATATGTATACTATTTCATACCCTTGGTGTTTGATTATGATGTGTCAACATTTACATAGATTTATACATACATCCTACATATTTAAGCATCTACATATTTGTTTCTTGGTTTGTACATATCAACCGATAGAGCCATAACCTTTAGTATTTAGTCGTTTAAATTATAAAAATTAAATAACAAATATGTATATGTGTATTGAGGTGTATGGGATGATGGAGTAAAACTGTAAAACCATAATCTTTAATATTCGAGTTATTGAGTAATAGTATGTGTCTGGCCCAAATAAGCTTAAACATAAAATGGGCCACCAAAAGTCTACCAATATATCAGTTCAAATGAAAACATTATTTCATTTTATTATTAGGTAAATGTATATATGTTAAAGTTGTTCTGGTGATCACTGCCACGCGCCAGTATTTACCCCCACCCACCTGTCCACATTAGCTTTACTGATATCAATATATCATCATACATACCTTTTTTTTTTCTCTACATCTCTTTCTTTCTTGAGTTTTTCATTTCTTCCAAATTTATTTCTCATTTCTCTATATCCTCAAAAAAGTAATATAATATTTATGTTATTTACACCAAGTTAACCTTTTCTTTATACCAGATCCGGATATGTGTGTATATATGCGGTGACCCGCCACTTAAGCCGGATTGAAGTGGTAGTTGCTACCGCCGCCATTGTTCCATTGTGATGTCGTTACCGTCTTCGTCATTCCACTGATAATTATTTGTTTGATTATAGGAGCAGGTATTGGAATTTTGATTTTTGTAACGGTGGAACATTTTTTTCAGTTAATTTATTTGCTTGTATTTTATGTTACATATGTGCTTAAAATTTTTAATAATATGGAGAAGGGATATACCGGTTGTTCCTATTTGATGACGTACCCACCCAGACGTAAACACGCAGGGTACACAGGATACGCAGGATATACCTCAAGGGTACGTTTCACTTTCGGTAAACAAGGAAAGGATTTGAGTCTATCAAGAATCCTATATATTAGGAAAGAAGATCAGAACGAATCCCCTATTCCCGGAAGTGATATGCACGACCCCTAAAAAACCCTACTTGGGGAGAAAGTCACGAACCCCCTATAAATAGGGGGAAGAATGGCTAGATCAAGGCATGATCACAATCACGATCACACACATATACAACAGAGATCATTCTCTCAACAATATCATACATTAATTCTTGGCGTACAAAAGGTTCTCACACCTTACCGGAAGGCAATCGCCAACGAATCACCACAAACACCCCCATTCCCCTCTTCTAGGCTAACGGATTGGTTGTACAAACAATTGGCGCCATCCACGGGACACACTCCGAACAACAAAATCTGCAAAATTTTTTGTTTTCCCAAACCCTAAAACCTAGAAGATGAGCGAAGAAAACAGGCCGCCACCAGGTTTCGGAGACGCAAGCATAGATCTGAACCGAAATCAAGGCGGCACACCAATAACACTTCTATCAACAGGGGCAACATTTGCCTCCACATCCGCCCAACCACAGATCGACGAAGCCTACGTCCAACAGAACCATGCTAATATCCTGAGCATCCTGCGCCGTCTTCAAGATGCAGGAACACTATCAGGAAGGGCAATCAATTTCGACGAAGAATACGACGAATATGATGGTGACACACCACCACATGGAAGAGGCGTAGGCAGCCATCGGATCCTCGATCAAGGGTGCAAGAAAACAATAACCAGCAAAACAACACCCCAGGGTCCAACACCCAGGGACAATCGAACCTGGGGACAAACACCCAGGGGCAATCCAACCCAGGGTCCAACACCCAGGGACAATCCAACCTAGGGTCCAACACCCAGGGACAATCGAACCTGGGGACAAACACCCAGGGGCAATCCAACCCAGGGTCCAACACCCAGGGACAATCCAACCTAGGGTCCAACACCCAGGGACATACAAATCCAGGGGTACACACCCAGGGACAGGGAAATCCAGGGCTGCATACCCAAGGACAAACCAACCCGGGGCTATACACCCAAGGACCAAACAACCCAGGACAGCAATACAATGCGCCGGGATACACACAGCAAACCCACATCCCTCAGTATCCGGTGAATCCACCACCACAATACCATGTACTAGGGATAGGGAACCCAGGGTTCAACACCCAGGGAGCACCCTTCCAAACTTTTCAAAGTGAAGGCCAAAATATGGGATTCTGGGCCAACACTCAAGCAGGACCGCAGAACCATGCTCAGAGGGCGCAACCACAAAGCAACAATCAAACCTACGGGCAGCAAGCAAACCAGACAGGCTTCACCCAGGGTCAACCTTTTCAAGGATTGCAAACAGCAGGACAATATCCAGGACCACATTACCAAAACACAGGGCCTCACACGGCAAATACAGGTCAGGGATATAACCAACACTATTTGAATAATCAAGGATTTATAATCAAGGGCATGAGCAATATTACAACGCGGGGGGACCAAATCTAAATACCTGGGGACCCAATGTGTACCAAGCTCAACCCACGTACCAGCAAAATACACCCAGACCATTCAGTCTTAGCAGAGCACCAACAAAGTCACCATTTGCAGAATGGATAAGAAATTACCCGCTACCACCAAACATGAAATACCCAGCCCACCTAGGGACTTACAACGGCAAAGACGATCCAGATGATTTCTTACAAAGATTCGAAGGATAGCAGAAATGCAAAATTGATCGAACCAGTGGCATGCAAAGCATTTAGAATGGGATTAAATAGCGATGCAAGAGAATGGTTGGGTAGCTTAACAGAAGGATCGATAAATAGCTTCGATGAGCTCAAAACAAAGTTTTTATCACACTTCTGTCAACAGAAGAAGCATAAAAAGACACACGTGGCAGCCCATAACATCAAGCAAAGAGAAAATGAAACTTCAAGAGATTTCATAGAAAGATTTACCATAGAATCACAAGAAATCACAGGATTACCAGAATCACAAAGGGTTTCAGGACTCATACATGGCTGTCGGAATAGAGAATTGGTTGAATGTTTAAATACAGACCTAGCTGAAACATTTGACGAAGCAAAGAAAAAAGCCCACAAATTCCTAGACACAAAAGAAATTGGAGCAAGTAATCTGGATGATACGAGGCACAAAAAGGGAAAGTGGCAACCAAACAAAGATCAACAAAGATATAGCCCGTACAATAGGGAAGAAAAAAGAAGAGATTATAATATATCACTGCCAGAAATGACAAAAAGTCCAAAGAAATACTGCTGACAGAGGCAGTAGGGAAAACATTCCCCACCCCACAAAATTAAGCGAAAGGGGAAGAAGGGACAAAGATACAAGTATTGTGATTTCACAATGACATAGGACATGATACAAATTCATGTATACAACTGAAGAAAGCCATTGATGAAGCCATTAAAACATGAAAATTGGCACATCTGGTAAAAGGAATCCGACAGCAAGGAAAGCCAAAAGTAGATGACCCTGGGGAACATAAGAACAATAACACCCAGACAACAATCTATACAATCAGAAGGGAAAGACAAGTCGAGAAAAGAAAGGGAGCTGATATATTAATTCAGAACGTAGGAGAAATCTCATTTCCACCAATACTGGGAACAAACGTCTCGGACAATCCAATAACGATCAAAGCAATACTGCACGAAAGATGGATGGACAAAATCCACATCGATGATGGAAGTGATTGTAACATACTATACGAGCACGCGTTCCCAGAAGACAAATCGTTCCTACGAATTCTAACTTCAGCCCCAGGGACTCAACTAATAAGCTTCGCTGGTGATAAAACAGAACCTGCGGGAAAAGCTAACTTAGCAATCACAATTGTTGCAGGAACACGTAGGAGGACAGAGGAGCTAACGTTTATGATGATCAAAGGACCCTCACCCTACAATGCAATCCTAGGGAGGCCAGCACTGCAAAAATTTGGAATGATACCCTCCGTAATACATAACATGGTCAAGTTCCAAACGGAGGATGGGATAGCAAGCATCCGGGGAAGTTATGAACCACCCAGAGTTCATGGACAAACACGCACATGTATGCCAATAAAGAAAAGGAGGCTAGAAAGAGAAGAAGGGGAACTTGCAAATACATTCCACAAAATGGGAATAAAAAAGCAAGAAGACCTAGAACTCGAAAATAGCACTCCGAAAGCAGAATAAGTCTCTTTATTCCATGTATTTAGAAGCTTTTTCTGTTTAATATACAATTATGATTCATGGTGAAGAAGGTTAGCAACCTCACACACATAATTTTGAAATGCCAACAAAAAAGGCAAAGCATATTATAAAGTCATGACTATAAAATACAGGCCACACAAACAATTGCCAAGGCAATCATACCTTAAATCATACTCCTATGATTTTATCAAATATATATGCCAAAATGCTGAAAAAGCAAATGCATAACCTATGCCAAAATGCTGAAGAAGCAAGCGCATAATTGCTAAAGAAGCAAGAAACCTAGGCCCAAATTGCTGAAGAAGCAATTGGGTAAAAAGCACACAAAATATCTCAAAGCCTGAAGAAGGTAAGCAGATAATAAAGCTAAAGTGCATAATATAAAGCATAATACAAATTGTCCAAATGACTCGCAGGCCCAAAAGAAGAAACCCAGATAGTCTGGGGGGCTAAGGAAGATTATATTGTTTTACAGACCAAGGCTAAAAAAAGCCAAATGTTTCATCAGTTCAAACTTCCAACGACAAGAGTTGATCCACTGACAAGTCAGGATGGGCAGCAAAAGAGGCAATTACAGGAAACTTTGCATCCTCCCAGTCTTTAGCAGCAACCTCGACCTTCTGGGAAGCATCTGCATCATAGTCAAGACGGGAAGCCAGATCCACATGGCCCTCCTGGCTGAATTCCTCCAATACCTTCGCCCTTTCCTCTAATCGGTTTGCTGAGATCCCATCACCTACAGCCTTCAAAACATCAGGATGTGCCAACAGAGACCTGCACACATGAGGGACATACTCTGACACAATCCTGTTACGATCAACTCTTAGCTCCTGCAACTGCTTTGAAAGGTCTTCAATCAACAACTTATCAACTTGAGACTGGGACAATACCCTGGCACTCTCAATGGACTTGGATTGTAGCTCCGCTTTTAACTTGGCAATCTCTTCATTCCTGGAATGCAAGGTAGTTTCCTGGGACTTCAACAGGGCCTCCTTCTCCTTCAATAAATCAATGGCAGCAGCAGCTTCACCATAGTCTGCTAATTTCTTCTCCAAGTCAACTACATTGTCATTCAACAGAGATTCCCGGTGAGTACTCTCTTGCAAGGCCTTTACAACTTTATCAAACCTATCGCATCTCAGTTGCCATAGTACTGTGGGCATCACAATCCTCATCATATAAGGCCAAGAACTCCTGGGGCTCCATCGACCTAATTTCATCAGCAGCATGCTTAGGAACCTGAGACCTGAATACCCAATTTGATTCATAAAACTCTGCATATGAAGTTAACAGAGGCACAAGTAAGACACTCAAATAATAATAGCATTAAACAAATTATAAGCAACGGAAGCTGCAGAAACTCAAATACCCATACCTGTTTTTGGAGAATCTTTGGCAGAAGCAGACTTCCTGGACTTCTTGTTTGACGCACGGGTTTTCTTGTTTCCCTCCTCAACATCATCAGCGGTGGTATGAGCAGTAGCAGCAACAATTTTAGCCCTCTTCAAACGGGCACCAATGGAACCACCTGGGGGGAAAACATTGGCTCTCTTTTTGCCAACATCAGGTACCAAGTCAACATCAATAGCTTGCAACACAAGAGGAGGACGACTAACAACCTCACAAGTTTCACCAGTTTTCTCACCCAAACTGCCACCAGCAGCAGACATGTTGGGATTTGGTGCTTGGGATACCTCCTTTGTACCCTTCCTCACGAACTTTAGATACGACATCTCTGCAAAAAACAAGAGAAACATACAATGACAAAGCATGCAGACAGTGCATAAAGATCATATAAGAAGAGCATACCATCAAATTCTTCCTCTCCTTCAGCAAGAGCAGGAATAAGATTTGGCCCTAAATAACACCATCCGGATACTGATGAACAAAAACCCCTCCTCCTCCAAAATATCATATATTTCACCAACATCATCATCCGGAATAGGATCACCAAAGAAGCCCTTTTTCTGAACCCTAAGCCTACTCTTTTCGTATAAACACTCACAATGTTAGGGAAACAGACTATGGTGCATGAACACAAACTTATCTTTCCAATCACGAATATCGACCCCACCTTTAACGACACATTCAATACCTGGCCTATTAGCGATGGTAATCCAATCACCGCGGCTGATATATTTACAAGTTTTCTAAACAAAGTCACAGATGGTTCAACACCATAAGCTCGACAAACAACTTCGAAAGCTATTATTCTAGCGATTCCTAAAGGATGCATCAAAGATATGGCACTTATAGTTTCAAAACCTCAAGAAAGAAACTGGGAAACGGATACCTAAGATTTCCCATGGTGAATGATTTCACATATATAGTAACAAACCCATTTGGGGGTTTTAACGCACTCTGAGAACGAGTGGGTAATCGGAAAGATGCATGACGGCCGGGAAAGAATTCATCAACAAACTCCTTGAGTGTGTCAGCATCAACAACAGATTTAGTAGTGGCAATACCACGTTTTGCAGTCATTCCTAGGGATTATTCTACAAATAAGAACAAAGGAAAAAGATCGTACCTTTGAAGAATATTTTTTCTCTTCGGAACAGCGGAGTAATCTTTTTGATCGAATGAAGAATTTGATCGAAAACTAACTCCACAAAAGATATTTATATGGAAATTACTCGAGAGAACCGTCGATCAAAGGGATTAATTTTCGAGATACGCGACCACTATCTCTCAAATTAAATACCCGAAACCTAACACCAATATTTTCATAAAAGACCCTGGACTTTGCGTACGATTACAAGAAAGGCGCAGAAAAGGGCAGCTATGAGTCTAATACGATGATCTTCGCAGAGTCACCCCATTAGACTGGGGGCTTGATGACGTACCCACCCAGACGTAAACACGCAGGGTACACAGGATACGCAGGATATACCTCAAGGGTACGTTTCACTTTCGGTAAACAAGGAAAGGATTTGAGTCTATCAAGAATCCTATATATTAGGAAAGAAGATCAGAACGAATCCCCTATTCCCGGAAGTGATATGCACGACCCCTAAAAAACCCTACTTGGGGAGAAAGTCACGAACCCCCTATAAATAGGGGGAAGAATGGCTAGATCAAGGCATGATCACAATCACGATCACACACATATACAACAGAGATCATTCTCTCAACAATATCATACATTCATTCTTGGCGTACAAAAGGTTCTCACACCTTACCGGAAGGCAATCGCCAACGAATCACCACAAACACCCCCATTCCCCTCTTCTAGGCTAACGGATTGGCTGTACAAACACTATTCTTTCTTACCGATGTCATTTGCTCTCGATGATTGTCAACAGCGATGAACGGAAGCCACCGATCTCAGTTGATTTGTTACTGTAAATTGTATACTTCTATTAAATTTCTTGGCTACTTGCTTTCTTTCTGAATCTTTGTTAGTTAGCAAAGAAGAGAAAAAATGAAGTCTCAAAAAAAAAAAATTGGGTGGAAGAATATAAAAGTTTTAGAAGGGCAGGGGTACAAAATGACAAACAGGAAAACGTTTGTGTGAGATGGAAATGAAAAAAATAATAAAAAAATGAAGGCTTGTGAGAAGGCATGCAAAAAACACGCACGCAAATATATATATATAGGGAATGTCATTTGGATATTCATTAATTAATTGAGCATTAGCTCAATGGTTGAAAGACCATCATTCATGAGGTCTTGTGTTCAAGCCTTGGAGAGGACATAAGGAAGTCCTTTTTATGAGGACTTGACTTGGGTATACCCAGGTTCAAGTCTGAAGGGCAGGGTTTACCCCTATTAATCGTCGTGCCTTCGGTCGGATTAGTAGGGGTTTTTCCCCCCATCGGGTATTTGAAATAGACATTTATACTTTGAGAGAGCTCTCTAGCGCGGATCCGGTTAAGACAATATATGCTAGACTTCGATGTCGAATCGCGACACGAAGTTTTCAACGAAATTCACCATTCAAAGAAAAATTTTTTAATATGATTTCATAAGCAAAAAGTTATAGTTGTATCTATATTTAAGTTAAAACTTATATACGTGGCATGTAAAGATGATATCTATGGCGAAGGAATTAGATATTTGCAAGAAATCGGAAGCAAGAGGAAGACGCAG
This sequence comes from Erigeron breviscapus, assembly GCA_034093135.1. NCBI lineage: Eukaryota > Viridiplantae > Streptophyta > Magnoliopsida > Asterales > Asteraceae > Erigeron > Erigeron breviscapus. The sequence goes on along the minus strand of CM067171.1, from coordinate 88,277,445 downwards.
CACCAGATGTTGGGAAAAATGGCCTCGAAGAATCCCCAATAACACAGTCAATGAGAACAGTAAAAAATATGAACACAAGAATTTACGTGGAAACTCCAAAACCGGAGAAAAACCACGGGTCTCCAAAGAGAAACAGATTCCACTATATGAAAAATTGTTACAATCATATAGACTAATCTCTTAAGCCTACAGCCCCAACCCAATACACTTGAAATCAATAGATCCTACACCGTAAAACAAAGACCCGGCTTATCTTCTATACATAAGAAAGCACCCCTCTTTAGTTTCACTCAGACCCTCCCAGACTTCCTTCAGTATTATTGTGACTCACAGAACCCCATTAGCACCCTGTATTATTTGTGACTTGCAGCAACCCGCTGTCCACACAAATAAAAACACACACTTGCTACATGTTTCTCTTGGCTCTCTTTTTTCTGTGGCTCTCCGGCACTTCTTCCCACTCCATGCACAAATATATATACTACATATACATTTACGGAGCAATCATAGAAAAAGGCAAAGACAAAAAACATAAGACACAAGTGGGGTCCACCCACTAACTAGTGGGGCCCACCACTTAATCAAAAAACAAAAGCAAACAAAAGATAATGGGGCCAAGTTAATTATTGTTCAACTAATCCTAACAAATCCTCCCGTGAACAAATAATTAACAGCCACTGGGACTACCACCGGAACAACCACCGGCACCGGTACCCGTTGTCTTGACCGACAACCATTGTCTTCACCGACAATCCATTGTCTAAACCGACAATCATAATTCTAACGAATTATCATACTCCACCATAAAGAGTATCACCACTCAGAATAACCCATTCCAAGCATTTCACTTCGGCCATGTCGAAAAACCTGCTGAAAATTTATGGTGCAACTTCCCTGTTTAGCTTTCCCTGGAAGTTTCATCAGCCATCGACACCCTTTCCACCACACACCTTGCATAAACCGCTAAACCAATGCCCGTGTGCAATTATGGACCAACTAACATCCCTTTCCATGATGGTGCAGACACCATGAGGATATCACATCTCAACAGAAATCACCGTTCACCATGAGATCACCTCTCAACAGAACTCTTCATTCACCGTGAGAACCTTTGTCAGCTGACTTGTTGGAGCAATTTGCCGAACCCGCTCCCACTGTACATCTTGCCATGCTCAGCATTCCCTGCACTATCATCATATTTTTTCACAGTACTAGTGTTGTTTGTGACTTGCAAATCCCATTGCCATCGCAAACCAACACCCACCATACCAACCTCATTGGACTAAACTTCAAACATCGTACCCGTATCTCAAACGAAGTATTGTATACTAGAAAAATATGACACCAGCCAAAACACCAGGCTCACATATTGTAACACCCAAACTTTAAAAATACCGGGTTCCAAAAACTTTTATTCATCTATAGACCACAATGGCGGAAAAGGTCTATTTTATAAAACAACTGTCAACTTTAATAACAAATTAAGGTTGACCTCTTATTAATTCAAAAGGTGTTACTAACAAACTATTCCATTTTACATTGAAACTCAATAGTCACATCCTTGAACTAGGAAAATAATAAGCAACTAACGGCTAAGGGCACTTCTCTGAACTATAATCTAATAGTCTACCCATTCCTCACCGCATGCACCTTCATTCCTTGCTACTCTGCGAGACACAACCGACAAAGTAGACACAAGTGTCAGCTTATAAAGCTGAGTAAGATAAGGTTAATCCAAAATATATATGTTAAACAAAACTGATTATCAAAACAGTTACATATATAATTACCCATCCAATTGGCCACGATTCCATACCTGCACAATTAGGTCAATACATACCAATAATAGGATTTAACCCGCATATCCCATACATATATCAATCCAATATTATCATATATAGGTTTCCTAATAATCAATAGAAACCTATCTCGTATCACAATTCTTTATCATGATAGGATTCTTAAACACAAGGAATCCTATTTCATTATTTAAGGATCACTATATTACCATATAGTTTACACATATCCTTAAATATTATAGGCTAGAGTCCATCAAACCACCTATCGATTCATTAGTCAACATATCCTAACTAAAACAATTAATAACATATAAGCATTTAATCCTAATTATAAACATTCAAATATCACATAACAACCAATCATCTAATACATTCACAAGTCCCAAACACCCCCCGCATAGTTCATAAGCTTTATGTGAACTTAGGGTATCTATCATCCCAAGGACAAACAATCAATCATAAGCATGTACATATGACATCAATATACACAAACAATAGGATTTAATCATGAAATCCTAAATGTGCCTATCATATATAGGGTTCCTAAACAACAATAAGGAATCCTATTTCAATTTGCGAGAACCATCCACCACCATTATGGACTTATACAACGTAATTCTCGACTTTAACAATTGTGAGGACATCCATCAACATTATGGACCATCGTATCCTCAGAACATGTGCTATACAACGTATAGGCAGTTAACCTACACACATATCATCGTAATATGTGCTATACCACATATAGGTAACCTTTCCTATACACAAGTTCATTCAATCAATCGTATTCCACTTTGGGTTATGTCTAGAATACACGTGGAACTCGTAGGTTCATAGTGTCAACTCCGTAATACACTATGGGATAAGCTTATCACTAAATCCTATATCATGCTCGAGTTCATTTTCTATAGGCAAGCTTGATGGTCCACGAATGCACACTAAGGTTTGTTTATACAAGAATGCAAAGTAAAGAACAGAAAGTAAATGACAAGAACAAGAACAAGTTCAAGTGCAATAATCTAAGCAAGTCTAATCATATGTATCATTGATTAAACAGTGAATACACGGTCGATATTACAACTTGTCTTACAAGAAAACAAATGAACAAATAATTGCTAAGTCTAGACAAACTAAAAACTTGAACAATTACAAAGTGACACACACTTAGGTGACAAACACACTTAATATGATGCGGCTGTGTTGCTTTATATAGGGGGAGAATTAGGGCAACACAGCCTTACAATGATAGTGATATGATGGTGGTTGTCGACGTCCCATTGGCTCTAAGTACTTGCATGCAGGAGCCTTTGTCTTCTTTACCAAAACGGGTATGAAAGAGAAACCTTCATGTTTTGGTCCACCTGCATCTTTGCCTTACAAGGTAAAAAGTAGTTGGATAAACCACCATGTGACTCTTGTCTTCTTGTAGTTTGAAATCTTCCCACCTTGACTAACAAATTGGAAATTAAACTACCCGCTGAAGAGAGTCACTGGACTCGCTGATGGCTCGCTGACGACACACGTCAGCGACCAAGTCTGGTCAGTGAATCCTTGACTCAACAATCTCCCCCTATTCGCTGAGAAGACTTGCTGAGTGAACTAGACTTTAGAAAAGAATAAATAAATGATAGAATGATGTCTTTTATATCATTAGGAAACATTACAATCTTACAATGTAAGACATCTAAAGGTTTTCAGCCTCGAACTCCCAGACTTGTTCTTGCTTGGCCGCCTTGACTGCTGGGTCATTGCATCTATGAGGTTTGACTAATTCCTCATCTATCCTGCTGATGAACCATCTATCGTTGGTAGTCTCACCACATCTTCTTCTTATGTCCAAGAGAAACTTAGTCGACGCCTTTTTCAATTTCTTCCAAGCGAAAGAACAATTGATTGTTCTGGAAGTTAGTGAAGAAGATGCCAGCAGGTACCTTCAGCACTCTCCCTTCCTCAAAGAAGCATCTTGGAGGAAGTCTGGTGTTCAGTAGAGCATCACCAGTGACAGGAGGAAGGTCCATTGTTAAGGTGCTATGCTCCATCTTTCTTTTCCTTTGAACTCTTTTACTTGCTGATGTGGAGATAGCAGCTGGAGTGCCGAATACTTGCCTCAGCATAGGCAGGTCAGCCTTGAACTTTGTTTCATATGCTAGTGCCTTCTCAAAATACTCCTTCAACATATTTTGAAGCTGAGCATAGCTGGGAGCTTTCTTGTCCTTAATTAGCATATAAACCTCAGACCATTCAGAGGCACTAAGAGTGGTTGCTTTGACACCTTCAAGTTTGACTGGCTTGGCAGCACCTTCTCCTAAGATTTTTAAATTTGTCTTAGACCCATTTCAGCCTTGAAAGCTTCAACAGCAATAATCTTTTGGGGTCTTTTCCTGTCCTCCATATTCTTTATCCACTTAGCCTTTTCTTCTTCGAAGGCTTTCCTCTTTTCACTCATCTGCTTTCAACTTCAGCATATAAGGCTTCAGCGCCACCGGCCTTCAAAATCATTTGCTGTTCAGCATCCATTTGATCCTTTTCAAGAGAAGGCAGCTGCTTGATGTACTCAAGATTTTTCCTTTCATTTTCTTGATTTTCCTTGAGTCTATCCAGCTCCTTGATAGCTTCTTCTTGTGTCTTTCCTTCAGCAGTCTGAGCTAGTATATCAATCATTTGATGTTGGTGACCTGCTGAGGATTGAATGGATAGCTGGGCAGCAGAGGGTTTCTTGAAGAACCCAGACTCAGTGAGCTGCCTTCTTCGTTCATCTGACAGTGGAGTTATTTGAGCATGTGCAAGGTGCGTTTTGTCAAAGATCCCCACCATCCTCTTTGATATGTCATCGGCAGCCATGTATGTAGCGAAGCCAGTTTCCCATACATCTTTTTCTTTGGGATCAAACTGCTCCTCTACGTCAGCAAAAACTTCTATGTGCCCCTCATCAACAGCAGCATGTGGCATATCAGCAACAACAATTTGTTTCTCCCCCTCAACACCAGCAGCGGGGGAGCTTCAGTCATTTCCTTTTTCAATCTCCCCCTCAACACCAGCACGGGGGACTTCAATCACTCTTTATCAGTCTCCCCCTCAACACCAGCAGAGGGAACTTCCATTCTTTCATTCATTTCAATCTCCCCCTCAGTACCAGCAGGGGGAACTTCAACAGTGGCTTCATCTTCATTCATGACCTGCTCAGCAGTTTCGTCATAAATGTCTTTTACTGCTTTATTGACAGCTGCAGAGACCAAATTTAGAATCTCAGCATCAACTTTCTCCCCCTTAGAAGTGTTATCATTGATGACTACTTCCACAGTGGCCGCTGGTGCTGATTGCTGAGTAACAAGTTGAGATAGCATATGTTTTATCTCCCCCATTTCTTGTTCTAGCTTCTCTTGTCTCTTGCGATCTTCTTCTGTAAAGGAGACTTGAGGAGCAGGGAGATTTGCCACTTGTGTTTTTAAGGCATTTATGGCCTTGGTGTTGCTTTCAACTCTGGTGGTCAGAGGGGAGATGAGATCTGCCAACTTTTTTACCTCAGCCACAGCAGAGTTACAGGTGGAAGCTGCCTTTTTAGCTGAGTAGCTGATGGTATTACCAATTTTGTACAGCGACCGAGTAAAACCTTTAATGGACTGCTGATCCTTTTTAATGACATTGTTGTAAGTACGAATTTTTTCTTGATCAGCAGCCATTACAACACATTTTTCTTTAATGGTCTCGATGCTGGCAGTGTTCTCGCTTTGTTTTGTGTACCAGCTTTCCAATACCTTCACCAATCTGCCATCTTCTTTGTCTTTGAGATCTACAGCGAGTATGGAAGCCTTGGTAAGATCATTTAGCTGCTTCTCCATCCGTGCCAACCTATCAGCAGAGTAGGTAGAATATGATATACCCAAACTCTTGGCTGTTGGAAGCTCAGTATCAGGTTTGGCAGCAGATGAGCACCCAGGAACACTCGAAAAGGAAGAAGGCATGCAAAAAGATGACATGGTGTTCACTGGCCTCGTGGGTGGAGTTTTAGGCCTGGCAGTAAGAGTAACTGCCTCAATTTCTTCATTATTTTCACTTGCTGCTGCATTTTCATCAGCAGCAGTAACAAAATCACTTTCACCAGTACCAACATTTTCATCAATGTCTGCTGCATAATCACCAGCAGCAGCAGCTTTCATTTCATCAACCTCCATGTCACTTGCTTCAATTTCATCAGCCTGGTTGGAGGAGTCCAGCTGGAATGCATCAGCCATAAAGTCACCCACCTCCAAATCACTTTCCTCATCTAAAAATTCAACCTCAACATCCTCATCATTTATTTTATCACCAGCACCTTCAACATTTTCCATGATATTTTCTTCCAATAGTGCGACTTCATCAGCACACCCAACCAATTCATCATCACCCCTTTCACCAACATCAACATGCCTTTCCTCCAAAGAGAAATTTAATGGGGTAGGGGAACCTGGTGCCTCAGCTTCAGTGTGTTGTGTCACCAAAGCATCATCGGCCGTAGAATGTGTTGTCTCTAGCATCACCTGTGATATGGCTGCTGACAACGACTCAGAGGGTTGAGAAGAAGAGGGAATTATTTGGGTGGTTGACTCAACTCTAATGGGCTGGGGTGGCCCTTGTTCTTCACCAACCTCTCCTACAGAAGATTGAGGTGGCTGCTTGCGGTTACCCTTTTTCTCGTCAGCAACCTTTTTTGAGGCTGCTGATGGGCTGGCTGGGTTTCTAATGTCCTTGGGCTGTGAGGACGTCTTAGCCTTAGTGGTTAAGCCCTTTGGTACTCGCTGCTTTTGTTTTGGGACATCAGCAGGAGGTGAAGTGGAAGTAGATGTAACATGTATTTTCTTGGTCTTTTTGGGAGCTTTGGAGGCTGCTGGGGGGTTTACCAGCGAACCAGCTCCAGAGGGTTGAACAGGTGAGATCCAGCCGCCACATGAGTTGGTGGTGCTGAAGCATCAACCTTTTTATATACATCAGGGTACATTGAGTAAAGTACCTCTTTCATGGCTGGAGTGAGTGCAGCATACTTTGTTTCAAACATTGAAGTGTCACAAGCAGGAGTCTTGTACACTGTGCTGGCAACCCTTGGTGCATGAAAGATATTTGCACCATCTGGAGATATTCTCCTTCAGCTCTCGTTTAAAAATTAGCGAGAGAAAACGAGCGAAGGGCACAGAACTCGATCTGTTTCTGCTAGTAACCTTTGCCTTTAGATCTTCAAAAATGACACTGGCAAAGTCAATGAAGCGACCAGTTGCCAGTGCATATATCATTTGCATTTGGGCAGCAGTGGCCTGATCAAATGATCCACTGTTCCCACCAAGGCATTGAATAACATGTGTAAACAGCAACCTCCATACTCCAGGTAAAAACTTCTTTTGGGGGTTGCTGTGAACAGGTTGATGAGGTACCACGTTTGTTCCATACCCAATGGTAAGCAGCCATTTCTTCCACACCTCAGGAAGTACCAGATCATCAAACTGTCTTTCTTCAGATTGAGAAGGAAGACGAAGAACATTTCTCAACAAATCAACAGAAATGTTGATGGTGCGAGTCCCTTTCAAAACAGTACCAGATATAGTACTGTTGGCTACCTTGTAATCACAAGTCCACCAGAATTCCCTCAAGAGATGGACACACATCTCTTGTGGGTCTTTGTAGATAGCCCTTCTCACTGAGCATGCTTTAATGAAATCAAGCATTGAGTAGTATCCTTTAACATTTTCAGGAATTTCAAGAGACCCAAGATAGTTGTTTGGCTTAATAACCAACTTCTGGGCTTGGAAAGAAACTTGATCAGAAGGACGGATGCCTTCTGGGTCATAAACTTCCGAGGTAAGATAGGCAGGGATTTCTACCAAGTTTTCTTGGTGTTCGGGAGTGATTTCTGGATTTTCAGATGGGGAAGCCATTGATAATATGAGAAGGAGGATAAAAAAAAAAAAAAAGAATATGAAGAGATTTGAGGAATAGAGAGAGAGAGAGTTTAGGATGTATATGCGAGAAAATGAACGTAAAAGGTGGAATAGAGGAAAAGATTTGCATATATACGGCATGGATATGGGACCCATATCTGCAAGAGTGAACTGTCATCATTTTCTCTTTCATACGTAATAAGTACATTTGAGTAGTTTTATAAGAAGAAAATACGTTTAATTATACGTATGTATGTAACGTATATAAAAAATTGATGTGACAACTTGTACCCTAATTTCAAATGTACTCGAGTAATTACGGCGTGTACAGTGTACAAGTTGTCCATTTGGGAGAAAACCGAGGTAACCGTTTTAAATATCATAAAATAAGTAAAAAAAGTACTTAGTGGATATGCTCAAAATATTTGTAGTGTATCCACTGACTTAATTTGAAGATTTGGCTACCTAATCGACAAGAGAAAAAGACAAGGAATTTTTAGCCAGCAACTACTCACCAGTGATAGTCGCTGACCAAACAATTTTTGGCAAATTGTCAGCCATCAACGGATTTGAGATGTCTTTACCAGCAGCCGTTTGCTGCTGGACTAGATAGAGACTTTTAGCTCTCTATTGCTTTTGTTATGCTTTTTCCCAAAGCATCAGGGATTTGAACGGATTTGAGATGTCTTTACCAGCAGCCGTTTGCTGCTGGACTAGATAGAGACTTTTAGCTCTCTATTGCTTTGTTATGCTTTTTCCCAAAGCATTAGGGATTTGAACGGATTTGAGATGTCTTTACCAGCAGCCGTTTGCTGCTGGACTAGATAGAGACTTTTAGCTCTCTATTGCTTTTGTTATGCTTTTTCCCAAAGCATCAGGAATTAACGGATTTGAGATGTCTTTACCAGCAGCCGTTTGCTGCTGGACTAGATGAAGACATTAAGCTCTTCATTGCTTTTATTTTAGAGAGTAAGACACACTTGAACTCACTGAAGGGAGTTTTGACCATAAGGTCACTTTTCAACTTATGAGACATAAGTTGAAGCATCAGCAGACATGACAAGTCAAGTTGCTGATTCACCATTCAACATTCCCAACTTGCTGATCAGATACTTGAATCTAGTTTCATCCAAGGGTTTTGTGAAAATGTCAGCAAGTTGGTCATTAGTGGGGATGAAGTAAATTTCGACATCCCCTTTCATGACATGGTCACGAATGAAGTGGTACCTAATGTCTATGTGTTTGGTCTTTGAATGCTGAACAGGATTGTGTGTGATAGCAATTGCACTTGTATTGTCACACATTATGGGAACCTTAGAGAAATCTAAGTCATAGTCAGCGAGTTGGTTTTTCATCCAGAGGACTTGTGCACAACAACTCGCTGCTGATACATATTCTGCTTCAGCAGTGGAAATGGAAACTGTATGCTGTTTCTTACTAGACCAACTAGTCAGCTTCCCCCCCAACAGTTGACATCCCCCACTGGTGCTTTTTCTGTCTAGCATGCAACCAGCATAGTCAGAGTCAGAATATGCAACCAAGTCAAAATTTGAGTCTTTGGGATACCAGAGACCCAAAGTGGAAGTACCTTTGAGATACTTGAATATTCGCTTAACAGCGAGAAGATGAGACTCCCTAGGAGAGGCTTGATATCTTGCACATAGCAAGTAGCAAACATGATATCAGGACGACTCGCTGTGAGATACATCAGCGAGCCAATCATACCCCTATAGTAAGTAGGGTTCACATGCTTGCCATCAGGATCAGCATGGAGATTATTTGGTGGAGACATAGGAGTGGGCTTGGGAGTGATATTGGACATGTCAAACTTAGCCAGCATGTCTCGAATATACTTTTCTCCTGATTAATAAAAATGCCATAGGGAGTTGGCGAATTTGAAGACCAAGAAAGAACGTCAGCTCACCCATCATGCTCATCTCAAAATGAGAGGACATCAGTGAGCTGAACTTTGTACAGAGTTTCTTGCTGGAGGATCCAAAGATGATGTCATCGACATAGATTTGAACATATAGGACAGCAGCACCCTTTCTAAAGATGAAAAGAGTGCTGTCAATGGACCCTCGCTGAAAGTTGTTGGAGAGAAGAAATTCAGAGAGTGTGTCATACCAAGCTCTGGGAGCTTGTTTAAGACCATAGAGAGCCTTATAGAGACGATAGACATGGTGTGGCTTGGCTGGATCTTCAAAACCAGGTGGCTGCTCAACATACACTTCCTCATCGAGTTTTCCATTTAGGAAAGCACTCTTTACATCCATCTGATATACAGTGAAGTTTCTGTAAGCAGCATGTGCCAAGAATAAGCGAATTGCTTCCAATCGGGCCACTGGTGCAAAGGTTTCATCATAATCAACACCTTCTTCCTGAAGGTAACCTTGTGCAACCAACCTAGCCTTGTTACGTGTAACAACACCATCTTCGTCCATTTTATTTCTATAAACCCATTTGGTTCCAATGGGTTCTTTTCCAGGAGGTAGAGGAACTAAGAACCAGACATTCTGTCTTTGAAATTGGGTAAGTTCCTCTTGCATGGCAGCAACCCATGAAGGATCAACCATTGCTTCTCCTATATTTTTGGGGGTGATCATGGACAAGAAGTTGACATATAGACATGTGTTTCTTGTCGCTGATCGAGTTGTGATTCCCTGCTGAAGATCACCAATAATTTGGTGAGCTGGATGACTAGAAGTCCATTTGAGTGCAGGGATACTTGATGAACCTAATTGAGTGTCAGCGGAAGTCTGAGAGATGGGTCCAGCAGAAGGATTATTATAAGAGGAGAGATCAATGGTTAGAATTGGTTCAGGAGTATGATCAGTAGAGCCATTCGACTGATTTGAGTTATCATTGATGTTGGAGTCATCAGCAGACTCCATATCATCAGCATTCGCTGATGCATCATGAAACTCTTCTTCAGCAGAGTCATCAGCATGCACATCATCAGCCAGTGATCTAGGTTTGGCTGATGCTGCATGGATTGATCTTAAGATAGGCTCAACTGGCTCAATCGAGTAGATATGAGCAGCGACTTGCTCTAGTTCAGCATCAGCTGAACTATCCTGAGATATGCTGAATTTTCAGGCAGTGAGCAAGATGCATCAACAAATGAGTCAGCTTCCTCAATATGAGGATCAGTGAGCTCATTAAAAATGACTTCAGAGGAAGAGGATTGAATGTCCTTTAGTGCTGATGAGCTTTCATCAAAGGTAACGTGAATGGACTCATCCACTTTCTGAAGGCGAGTATTGAATACTCTGAAGGCCTTGCTGATGGAGGAATAGCCAAGAAAGTATCCATCATCAGCCTTGGGATCAAATTTTCCTAGGTGATCCTTGTTATTAAGAATGAAGACAGGGCATCCAAACACATGAAAGTATTTGATTTGAGGTTTCTTACCTTTCAACACCTCATACGCTGTTTTGTCATGTCTTTTGACAATAAGACAGCGATTTTGAGTGTGACAAGCTGTGTTAACAGCTTCTGCCCAAAATTTGCTGGGCAAAGAGGACTCACTGAGCATAGTGCGTGCTGCCTCGATGAGAGTTCTATTTCTCCTTTCAGCGACACCATTTTGCTCAGGAGTTCTAGTAGAAGAGAAATTTTGTGAGATCCCTTGATCAGCACAAAAAGATTCAAGAGTGTGGTTTCTGAACTCAGTACCATGGTCGCTCCTGAGTTCTTTAACCCTTATGCTGTTGAGATTTTCCATTTTCTTAATGAAATTGATGATCTCTTCAGCAGCATCACTCTTGGAATGAAGAAAGATGGTCCAAGTATATCGTGAATATTCATCCACGATTACTAAAGTGTATCTGCTACCCTTTAGGCTTTGGACATTCACTGGACCAAAAAGGTCCATGTGAAGAAGATGAAAGCAGCCAGAGATAGAATTGGCCTGCTTTGTTTTGAAGGTAGCTCTGTGGCTTTTACCTTTTTCACAAGCACCACAAAGCCTATCCTTTTCAAAAGAGAGATGAGGAAGGCCACGAACAAGGTTCTTTTTGGCCAGAGAGTTGATGGTTTTGAAATTCACATGCGACATACGCTTGTGCCATAACCAATTTAATTCAGCTGCTGACTTGGCAAAGAAACATGTCTCACTATCAGTTTTGATAGGAGTGAAGTCAACAAGATAGACATCTCGTTTTCTTGGAGCAACCAAGACGACTTCTTTGTTTATATTTACCACAGTGCCTTGATGCTTATCAAGAATCACTTTGTAGTCAGCATCACAAAGTTGACTTATGCTGATGAGGTTATGTTTTAAACCATTTACATAAGCAACCTTGGAGAACTTTATGAGACCATTAGAGAGATGACCATACCCTTCAGTTTGACCAGTGGAGTTATCACCAAACACTACAGTAGGGCCAGCAGCCTCTACGTAGTTATCCAGCAGGGTCTTAGAGCCAGTCATGTGTTTTGAACATCCACTGTCCAAGTACCACACACCTTTTCCTAGTGAGCCCTGCATGGATATAACAGAAGGATTTAGGCAGGTTCACTGTTAAACTCACTGACAGCCATGTCAGCAGGATTAAAGAAGGGTGCTTCAGGAATATTAGTGGTTTCTTCTGAAGAGAAAGCAGATTCAAGAGTAGGAAAGTTTCCCGAGTTAACATAGCCATTTGTCAAGTCATCACTGTCGTAGGACGTGATGTTGCCAGTGCTAGGAAGGTAAACTATACTGCTGACAACGTCATCAGCACTGTATTCTACCAGCATAGCGGGTTCACCAAAGTCATTGGTTATTACCCTTTGTGAGTGAGGGATAGATATGTGCTGAGATAAAATATGTTCAGCGATATTTTCTTCAGTACCAGAAGAAGACTCGCTGATCCTGGTAGAGGAGGGAGCACCAGCAGAAGCAGAAGAATTGGGTTGAATGACAATCTCAGGGGCATCTCTAGAGTTCGTACTTTCACACTCAGAGGCAACATGTCCTCTTCTGCTACATAGATAGCACTTCTTGTCAGAGGTGTTGCCTTTTTTATTCAGAATGAGAAATTCTCTTAGTTGAGATGAGAGATCATTAACTCGCTGGGTAAGCTCGTTAATCTGAGGATCAGTAGAAGAAGAACCCGAGTTCTTTTGTTTAGACTTAGATTTATTCTTGTGCTTAAGTCTAGGTTGAGGCATTTGAGGAATAGGGCCAAGAATTGACTTTCCATTTGGATCATCAGCTTGAGGAGCGGAGTGAGACTGAGGACCTTGAGATCCTCTGATAACACTCCACGCTTGTCTTTCCAGTAGGTAAGGAAGAAGAGGAGGGTCCCTGCTGATGAAATTGACGCACTCTGATGGGAGTGATGGGTCTTGATTGACGATGGGGAGTAGCTGACCTCACTTGCCTGTGAGGTAGATACTGGTTATATGTAGAGGATTGTACTTGCTGATGTGGCAAGTATCCTCTTTGAGGGGTAATGGATCTTACTTGCTGATGTGGCAAGTATGCTCTCTGAGGAGTGACAGGTCACTTGCTGATGAGTTGGGACCTGTTTTGAGAATAAGGCATTCTTCCTCTTTGAGGAGTATTTTGCCTAGTCCTAGAAGGAATGGGCAAAGTTTGGGATGCCTGCTGTTGGACAGATTTATCAGCAGGTCTTACCTTAGAGGGATCTACTTGCTGGTGTCTATCGTCACAAAACCTAACACGTCTTTTCATAAGACGCTTATGCTGATCAGCTTTACTGCCAGCATGGGTTAAACGTTGCTGAGAGGATAAGGAAGAAAAAGATTTAGCAGCATGTGGAGAGCTGTCTGACATTGTTAGCACGCTGAGGCGTGCTATAGTCATGGGACAGGAACTGTGCTTCTTTTGAAGGGTTCAGCAGCTCTATGATAGTGAGCTGCTGAGGAGCAATGGTTTAAAACCATCACTGCCAATATCCCTTCAAATTCTCCCAGAGGAGTATTGAACTCTTCCATCATTTCGCATCATGCCAATAATGGGAAGATGAGGAAAGGGATTGTTGGTGCTTGCTGAAGAGCTAGCACCATTAGCTTCAGCAGAGGTAGATGGGTCGCTGGAGGTAGAAGAGGTAGTACCAGCTTCCATTTCAGTATGGTAATCGTTTTGTCCTCTAACGAAATACCATTTTCTCATCTCCTCAGGAGAGATAACAGCAGAAGGAGGAATGGAGATTTCAGGTTTCACATCATCGTTGAACAAGTCAGCGAGAGAGGCAGCGGCTTCAAAGTCACCGCCTATCACTGCCTGAACTTGAGCAGGGACTTGTTCACTTAGGCACTGATGATGAAATCTGGAAGCTTTTGACCAGGAGGTCACTATCTTCTGAAGGTTGGCAATCTCTAGCTTGAGTTTTTCATTTTCAAGCTGGACCTTTTTAGCCAGCAACTCATGAGATTGGAGTTCAACGTGAACATTCCTCAGCTCATTGAGTTTTTCAGATTTGACACTTAACTCCAAGGAAGCAGAGTCAAGCTTAGATTGGACATCAGCTCGTATAGATTCAACGAACTGAAAGTCACACAAAAGAGATTCGAAGATTTTAGGTTTATCTTCATTTGAGGCAGAGGAATGGGCACATACCTTCTTAATGGTGACATTCACCCACTGACTTGAGGAGACTTGATCCTTAGTCAATGCATCACCATCAGCGAGCGCCATAAGGCACATGGCGTCAACATATTCTTCATCATCTGACTCATCTGAGTCAGCCCAGTCATGCTCTTCAGCAACCAGCCCTTTCGCTGGCGTTTTGGCCTCTTCCATCTCAGCAACCTTAGCTTTTAGCTGATAGTATTTATTCCTGTACTCATCAGCAGGTTTAGGAAGGTTAGGTTTTGGAGCAGCAGGAGTTGGAAGAGCAACTCTGCATTCCTTCTGGTAGTGTCCCTTTCTTCCACATCTCCAGCACTCCTCTTGAGATTTATCGACAGGAGGCTTATATGGAGCAACCGACTTACGGTTGTTCCATTTTCTTGCATATCTCTTTCCAGCGACTAGAGCAAAGTCTATAAAGTCACTGAACATCTCTTGTTTCTCATCAGCATTGAGATCATTAACAAGAGATTGGATTTGAGATGGAAGATTTAAAGAACTGGCACCAACATTGAAATTGTTGGGCTCAGCAGAGACAAGGGCAAGTGGGTCGACAACAGAATAAGCAGAAGATGTAGAGGAAGAGGGCCAGGCATGATGTTTTGCATCAGCAGGCGCTCTTAAGGTCTGAGAAAGAGCTCTTTCCTCAAACTGGAGCATGCCAAAAAGAGATTCCAGGTCAAGACCATTGAGTCTCTCAGTGGTTCTAAGGATTTGTCTCAATCCTTGCCACTTTATGGGTAAAATATCAAGAAATTTATGGCACACCTCAAAATTGTCATGGGTGATACCAACAGTGGTCATATCATTCAGCAACCCTTTAAATCGGGTATAAGTGCCGTTCAGACCTTCTTTAGGAAGAGAAAAGAAATTTTCATAGGCTCTTTTGAGGTCAATCTTTTTGGTAGCTATGGTAGCAGCAGAGCCTTCATACATGCTAACCAATCTATCCCAAACTTCTTTAGAAGAGGGATATCTAATGACCACTTTCATGATATCAGAGGGAAGAGTGCTGATAATCATGTTTTTGAGCCTGGAATCAAGATTCACCAGTCTACACTCATCATCGGTCCATTGTACCTCTGGTTTGACCATGTCAATCACTACCTCAGGAGCATCAGTAGTTGCTCCTGGTGTTCTTTGTACCAGAGTGGGTACATATGGACCTTTGGTCATTATAGTCATAAGGTATGGTTCCACACCCACTATGTGGAGTAACATTCTCTCCTTCCAAGACCCAAAGTCATCGGGCTCAAATCTTGGAGGGACAGACACGTAACCAAAGTCACGTGTATTAACAAGGGTGGGAACAGCAGTCATTTTTGCTTAAGAAAATAAAAAAAAAAGAATAAGTACAAAATTTTAAGAAAAGAAATAAGTATGCAAACAGATCTTGTTTCAATGATTTAGAAACGTTGGCTCTGATACCACTTGATGGTCCACGAATGCACACTAAGGTTTGTTTATACAAGAATGCAAAGTAAAGAACAGAAAGTAAATGACAAGAACAAGAACAAGTTCAAGTGCAATAATCTAAGCAAGTCTAATCATATGTATCATTGATTAAACAGTGAATACACGGTCGATATTACAACTTGTCTTACAAGAAAACAAATGAACAAATAATTGCTAAGTCTAGACAAACTAAAAACTTGAACAATTACAAAGTGACACACACTTAGGTGACAAACACACTTAATATGATGCGGCTGTGTTGCTTTATATAGGGGGAGAATTAGGGCAACACAGCCTTACAATGATAGTGATATGATGGTGGTTGTCGACGTCCCATTGGCTCTAAGTACTTGCATGCAGGAGCCTTTGTCTTCTTTACCAAAACGGGTATGAAAGAGAAACCTTCATGTTTTGGTCCACCTGCATCTTTGCCTTACAAGGTAAAAAGTAGTTGGATAAACCACCATGTGACTCTTGTCTTCTTGTAGTTTGAAATCTTCCCACCTTGACTAACAAATTGGAAATTAAACTACCCGCTGAAGAGAGTCACTGGACTCGCTGATGGCTCGCTGACGACACACGTCAGCGACCAAGTCTGGTCAGCGAATCCTTGACTCAACAAAGCTACACCATAAGCTACCTATATCCAACATATTAAGGCCCTTATCAACGTGCACAAGTGATCATAAAATCCTATGATTACTAGTGTTACTAATATTTAACTCACCAACGTAAGAGTTAAATTAACAATTATGCAATCAACCTTAACAACATCAAGTCAAGTGAATATAGCATAATAACAATATCATTCTATTAATCACACAGGCATAACAATAGCCCACAATCACCATTTAACTCATCCACATAAGAGCTAAATCAATATTTATACAATTAATCTTAATAGCAATAGTCTTTACAACACAAGAGAGCTCGGTAGCTCCATTTGAACGCACAAAGAAGCGCAAGAGCAAAGGTTTGCGATAGACGCAATTAAAAACCCGCTCTTTTAGGAGGCTAGCGCACTCTGACTTATACCTCTCTTAGAGTTTGTTCAAATAGGTGAGCCGGTGTATCTCAAGGTTGTAAGACTCTAAAATAATGTAACACCGAAACATTAAGTCATATCATTTACTATTCAATCAAGCATTGCATTAGCCCATAATCACCCTCCCAACATGGTTCAATTAATCAAATGAACCTTAGGGTATCAACAAATCCAAGGATAAGCAACAATCATTTTATTCAACCCGCAATAGTTCAATTAACATAATTAAACTACGGTTGAGTCTTTATCAATCATAAGGGTTGAACAACAATCCCACCCACATGCATACGTAAAATATAGTCCCAAAGTCTCCCAATATAGATTAAACCCTTCCCCCAATGCCCAATCCATCATATAGGACATGAAAGTTTGTTTAAACTACGTTTGACACTTTAAAAAGGACATTTTGATTGTGTTCGCAGGGATAACCAATATCTTACCTTAGCACGTGTATAATGGCACTTAAACAAGTTCTTCAAGCTTGCTAGGTGTTCCCGTAACCTATACATATGATATAAGATCAACTTATAAGCTACTACAAAGCCTAAGTGCAAAATAGGGAAATTTCAGCATGTTCCCAGCTTTGCGCCATCTACTTGACAACGACTTTGGGAGGTCAAGAAGACCAGATACAACAAAACTCAGTTCTAGACATTTGTTGGGCACTCAAAGGCCTTTTCAAAAATGTAAGGTTTGGCTCTTGAAGAGCTTTAATGAAAGAGATATGATTTTTACAAAACAAACCTGTAGCCTCGTCAGAAATCCGACCAGTTCTGAAGATCGTCGTTTTAAGCACTCTTATGAGCAAAACCAGAAGAAACTTCGTTCTTATGAAATTTCACCGACACTTAGACCTTTCCAAAAATATAAGATTCGACTTCTAATTCGTCCAGATGAATCTTCTATGATGTTTGCAAGATGACTGAAAATTTCAGTCGTATAGAGCCCTTAAATTCAACTTGAAACTTCAAGTGATAAACCCAAGACTTTATGAACTTGATTGTTTTGTGTTATGAATGTGAGATAGAGAGGAAAGAGTAGAGAGGGATGATAGAATTGATCATCAAAGACTTGTTTATATAGCCCCTAAGTGGTAACTAAGTGTTAAGAAGTCAAGAACACAAGTCTTGACCATTAGGTATATTTTATAGCTACAATCCAAGTCTTTGTTAGTTTAGGTGTGGTTTATGTCAAGAACACAAGCCTTGACTTGACTATTTGACTTGTTGACCCTAGACTTTTATTTTTGATTATTATTTATGTAATTATTAGTAGTAACTAGTTAATGTAAGTATATTTACTTTTATCTATGTGGTTATAAATCAATTACATGTATTTATATATTTATTAGTAACTAATTTAGGTACACAATTGCATATAAACATATAGGCACAAATAATACATATATGGTAACTAATCAAAATGTATACCCATATATACATATGATTAATTATCTTTACACATATAATATTTCATTCATATAATTACATTATACCTTAATTGATTCGTAGAATTACGTGAATCTAGACGAGTCGAAACATGGTTGACTAACAAGTCAAAGTCAACTAATAAACGAAATAAAGATTTTGGGATGTTCACATATAATTCTACCGTGTACAAAACAAACCAATAGAAAATTCGTTTTTCTGATGTGGAAGCTCAGACAAAGCTGCAACCACAGAGCATACAACGAATCTCTAAAACCAAGATACCTTATACGATACCGAGACCACCACCAAAACCTCTGACCAGCCTTGGCTAACCATAGCTCTTGATACCACTTGTTGGGAAAAATGGCCTCGAAGAATCCCCAACAACACAGTCAATGAGAACAGTAAAAAATATGAACACAAGAATTTACGTGGAAACTCCAAAACCGGAGAAAAACCACGGGTCTCCAAAGAGAAACAGATTCCACTATATGAAAAATTGTTACAATCATATAGACTAATCTCTTAAGCCTACAGCCCCAACCCAATACACTTGAAATCAATAGATCCTACACCGTAAAACAAAGACCCGGCTTATCTTCTATACATAAGAAAGCACCCCTCTTTAGTTTCACTCAGACCCTCCCAGACTTCCTTCAGTATTATTGTGACTCACAGAACCCCATTAGCACCCTGTATTATTTGTGACTTGCAGCAACCCGCTGTCCACACAAATAAAAACACACACTTGCTACATGTTTCTCTTGGCTCTCTTTTTTCTGTGGCTCTCCGGCACTTCTTCCCACTCCATGCACAAATATATATACTACATATACATTTACGGAGCAATCATAGAAAAAGGCAAAGACAAAAAACATAAGACACAAGTGGGGTCCACCCACTAACTAGTGGGGCCCACCACTTAATCAAAAAACAAAAGCAAACAAAAGATAATGGGAGCAGGTTAATTATTGTTCAACTAATCCTAACACCAGACGCACCTGGTGCTTATAGCGTCGACTGCGTCTGGTGCGTCGGAAGCGGCCTAGACGTGGTGTAGAAGAGCTATAAGGAGCGGCCTAAGGAGGGGGTGTTCTTGGTGTGTCTAGAAGTGATGAATAGTGTTAGAAGTGAGTTAGAAGTAGTTCCTTATAAGGAGAGGCCTTACAGGCCCGGGCCCCTTCCGTTTTTTCGATCATTAGTATAGTTTTATCCGTAATTTGTTCGAAAAATTATTTTTCCTAATGTTATTTTTGTGTTTTCGTGACTTTCGGTTCTCTTTAATTATCTTTTTTAGTGTTATATCTTGGTCATGTCATGTGACTTTCGGCCCCCTTTTATTCAGGGGCGGAGCCATGTTGGGACTTGGATGGGCCAAGGCCCGCCCTGAACATACGAATGCTATCAAAATCTATATGTAATAGTTCACAAAATTTTGATTTATAGTGTGCTTGGCCCATCCACCTAGGCTATTTCTACTCCTCGTTTAGTTTGACCCATCCAATGTATAGATCCTGGCTTCACCACTGCTTTTATTAAATGGGTCAAGATCCGCCAGTAGTTAACGACCCATTACAAAGTTACAAATAATGGTATTAAAAAAAAAGCCACAACCGAAAATAACACCAAAACCCAACCTTAAAAGACACGTTAACACTTCACTATTAGCATCAACCGCGAACGAATGCAAAGTAGCATAAGTTTGCTTGACGACCGGCCTTGAGATGTATCTCCATTATTAACATAAGTTTGTTTTTGCATCAGTCGACTTAACAAATCGACCGAATAGCCTAAGTCGGGTCTAGTGTCTAGTTCAAGTTTTAATAGCTTTTGTACATGGACCTGAATAATTACATGTTATATTCATATAGTTTTAAGTTGATTTTTAGGTTAATGTTTATAAAAATTAATCAATTTTTTTAATAATAAATTAATTGTTTTTAAGACGACCAAGGAGAGACTAATTTTTCAACAATTAAAAAATAAAACTGCTGGTCCATTTTGAGAAATGACAACACACATCACTTACGACTTCTGTTAATTTCTTCGATTTGGGACATGTACGTAAAATCCAAATTTCTATAATACAAGTAAAATTGACTTAAATAATTATAGTAGTATGATACTCACAGAATGCGACGGTGTTTGTGGCAGTGTTAGTGTGATGGTGGGAAACGACTGTTGGTGTTGGAGGCGGCGTCGAGTGGGGTAGATAAATGATGTAAAAGTAACTAATTAAGGAGAAGAAATATTTTAAAAGATACGGATTTAAAGTGTAATTTAATGATTAAGAATATTTTATACATTTTTTCTCATGTAACTTTTAATATACGAGGCTATTCTTTTTATAAGATAATATAGATTGTGGAGAATAAAAAGATTAAAATACAACCTTTTCATCTGAATAAATATCCTCTAAAGTAGGTGAAGTTGGAAAATTTTTAACTCTTTAATTGAAATCGATAAGTAATTAATTTTGATTTTTGATTTTAAATTTTAAATTAAAAGTTGAGATCTTTCCAACTTTACCTAGGTTCATGTAAATTTAGAGGATCCTTACCTAGCTAGTTATCTTCAGTTAAATAACCGGACTAAGTATTATATTCCCCGAGCAAAAAAAGAGAAACATATAACTTTAAGCAAAATGAGGCTCCAAATCTACTTTGCTAAACATTACAATAGTATAGTATAAATTTCTACGACATATTTCCACAATTCTGTTAAATTCTTTGTAAAAATTTCAGCACAAATGCATACACATTGTCTCGCTCTTTGAGGAGTAGAGTTTATCCATTAATTTGTATAGGTATAAATTGTTGTAACATTTATTTTCTCTTTTTATTATATAACTTTCTATGCTTATTTATCACTAACAAAATAAAGTTAAAATGAAGTGAAAACATATATATATAAACACGTGTACTATGCTTTTTTCACAAAGTGATTGAACAATGAAATATAGTAACAAAACTTTACTCATTTTGTATTTGTTTTCTGCTAAGAAAACGGGTATAAATTAATGTTGACTTTAATAGTCTCTCAATAATATCACATGTAAACTTCAAGCTAAGGTTTGACTTTACAAATTACACCCAATCATAATCACATGTCAAGGTGCAAATTGCTATATGACTTTAGTTTTGCTTTCTATGTATGACGGCTGGCTGAGAAAACGAACTAATTAAAAAGATATAAGGTCAACATTAGTAATTCCTTGCAAATGATGATATATGAATGAATTTGAAGGTTAACCTGTGATGACTTTGGGCTAATCACAAAACGGGCCGGTGGTCTCGGGATCACAAAACGGGTGGTTGTCTTTCTGAGATAAGTCGACTTGCAAAAAGTCGGATTGTTGGAATAAAATTATATGATTCGTATATATAAATAAGTAAATAATGAAAATATGATTAGAGATTACATACCCGATGATCCAGTGGATGAATTGAACAGATTAGCCATTAGGATTGTCGGGTTCCCAAATTAAGATGATTGTATTATAATGGGATTGAAGGATTCAGTTATGTGTTTTTGTTATATCCTTTTGATGAGAGAATGCACATATATATATTAGGTGTGTAGCGCAGCGGTAGAGTGATAACTGTAATTACTCTACACTATCTGTAATCATTCTACACTATATGTAAACACATTTAATGTATTTACACATTTAATCCTGGTGTTTAATATATGTGCTTTATTAGTCTCTCAAGTTCCAATCACCTAGTGGGAAACCCTATACTACGTCTATAATAGTAAATACGCCCATCGTATATTTACTAGACATAGGGATTTTAGTTATCGTCAATTATCATATCATGTAGGATAAATGATCTGTGATGGTGATGTGACTAATTTATACCCATTACCCACATCATTATTGGCCATTTTATTAAGTGTTTTATGTCGATTTGTGTGCATTTGGCGCGTTTATGGTGTTTGTTAGTGTTTTCAGGTTCTAAATAGGTTACGTGTCCATTTGATGCATTTTCGGATGATTTATGGTCAAGATAGTGATTCAGGAGTTTGAGAGGTGATTAATTGAAAGATAGAAGATTTTGGAGGCAAGATACAAGTCGAAAGAAAATGTTTTTCAGATTATTTAAGAGACTGCGACGCAGTCAAGGTGTCACAGGGCCACTGCGCCGCAGTGGTCCTCGAAAAGAAAAACAAGAATTTTCTCAGTAGATTTGTACTGCGACGCAGTGAGGTGAACCATAGCCACTGCGCCGCAGTCAGCCCGAAGTCAAAGTCAAATGCAGGAGACTGCGACGCAGTGGAAGAGATCTTAGCCACTGCGCCGCATTGGTGTCAAGTCAACGATCAAAGAAGCTCACTGCGCCGCAGTGAGTATAGATGCAAGGTGACTGCGCCGCAGTGAGATGTCGATTCTGTAGAGTTTTTAGACCGACCTAATATTAAATCGTGGGGGTATAAATACAAGAAAACCCTAGCTACGAATTATCTGTATCAAATATTCTTTCCAGGAGCTGTTCTACAAGGGTTCTTCCATCTCCAAGCAAGATCATTCTTAGGCGGATTCATCGAAGATTCACGAACACCCATCTGGATCGTATCTACTTTTCTTGTCTAGTAATTTATACTCTTCAAACAATTGGTACAATATGTTTTTCTCTTTTATTGATTATTATTTTCAATTCAGTATGAGTAGCTAAACTATTTATCATCCACCTTGATGAAACAAGACGAATGATGTGATTGCTATGTTTTTAATTCAAAGAGTTTATTAATTATCGTTGTTCTGAGATCTTGATGATTTAATTTCTTTCACATAATTATTATAATATTGGTTGTGTATTAATTCTTCGTTAGTGGTACTAGTTGAATTGATATATGATTTGAAAAGAGTTGTTTGTCTATAAGCAATTGTCACTAGTTCATGGTATGATAGTGAATATTATTTTAATGAAAGAATTATTTTGTCAACGTAATTTATAGCGGTTGGTGGTACCACGTTATTTTTACATAAGAATAATTGGTAATTTGATAGTCAAGTAAACTATTTATTAGTAAAGTTGTCTTAAGCATTGGTGGTACCGGCTGGGGTAATTTAGCTAGTAATTTAGGTGAAGAGGTGATTTGTTTACGGTTGGTGGTACCACGTGAGCACGTTATTCTTTTCACGACTGTCTTTAAACTCAAAAGAATTTGATCTTAATTAAAAGCAATCACATTTGAAGTCGAGTGAATTCAAGGTGGATGACTTTCATCCATATTGTCTGAAGTTTTCTCATTTTTATGCAATTTGTTCTCTCATTTAATCTTATTTTATTGTCAAAGGAATTTTGAAGCAACACCCGTTTTACAAACCATTTTACTAAACAATTATTTCAAACCAATCCCGCGAACGAACTCGAACTTACTTTCTAGCTATACTGCATACGAACGGGTCCACTGCCCGAGAGTGTGTAGTAGTCAGTTTCAAGGTATTTTCTGATTTAAATTTAAAGCTCGATTTTGCACATCAAGTTTTTGGCGCCGCTGCCGGGGATTGAGTGCCGTTTTAGTTGTTAATTTAGTGGTTTGATCCTTCCTCACGCGTGAGGAAGTTATTTGTTTTATTAGATTAGTTTTCTTTGTTATCACAGGTGCATTTGACGTGTTTGTGTTAGTTGTGTTTTTGCAGGCATATATCTTTAGTTGATGATCACGCGTTCTTCAGGTAGACCTCTTTTCAGTCCTTTGAGAACTCCACCGAGACGCAGGATTAACTTCATAGCACCAACACCGTTATCACCTATAGCTCAACCCACTTCGGATTCAGACGAAGAAGGGTTTTACTTGGAAGAACTGTTCAAAGAAGAAGTTAAGCAAGAAGAAATGGGTGACGAAGCACCGAGAGATCAAAATGATATCCGTTATGGAGATAGGGCCCGAAATATTCCTACGGCCCGCGGTTCAGCAATTAGACCACCCACTATTGATCATACTTTTAACTTGAAGCCCAATCATTTGAAAAGCATCGAAGAGCAACAATTTGATGGAAAGAGAAAATGGGATCCATATAAGCATTTGGAGAGATTTGAGAAGTTGGCACGGTTGTATCAATATGGTCAAAATCAAATGGATGCCGTGAAACTCGAGACATTTCCCATTTCAATCACCGGAGATGCTGAAGATTGGTTTAATGATCTTCCCGAGAATTCCATTACTACTTGGAACCAACTTAGACAAGCTTTTATTGATGAGTTTTATTCTCTTAGAACTCAAAGGAAGTTGGAAAATTTGATAAGGTCATTTGAGCAAGATGCTGATGAGGATATTGTCGATGCATGGATTCGCTTTAAGGATATGCTAAGGAATTGTCCAGGACATGAGTTGACAAAGGAGAAGTATGTTGAATTGTTCTTTGATGGCTTGTCTAAGCAATCTAAAAGAGAGTTGGGTTATGCCTTCGGGGGAAGTTTCACCAAGATTACACCGAATGAAGGATATGATATTTTGGAACAAATGGTGAAGGATAACGCAACAATGGATGATGAAAGGTTTCTTAAGAATGAGAAAAGGATGAAGAAGGGAACCAAGGAAGGGAGAGTTGCAAGAGTTGAGAAAGATGATTCTGGGATTGTTGGAGAGATTAAGGCATTAGCTTCGCGCATGGATAAGGGATTTGCATCTCAAGAGGCTAGGTTTGGAGCTCTTGAAAGAGATGTCAAGGTTGTAGCTGATGGTTGTGATCATTGTGGTGACATGCATTATACCGAGGATTGTCCCAACCGGGGACATGAAGATGTCAACTACATCCAGAATCAACAACAAGGAAGCTTTCAAAGAAACACCGGTTTTCAAAATCGGTCATCAGGTAATCCTTCTTATAATTCTTCTTATCAAGGTAACAATTCTCGTTTTGCAGGTAATAGGTGGCAAGGGAACAACTATCAAAATCAGCCACAAAAGCAGGAGACTCAACAAAGTCAAGGATCAGGTTCTTCTACTTCAACTACCGATCCGAACCAAGAGTTGAGAGATATGATGAAGCAGATGATGAGCAATCAGATGGAAACAAACACCAGTATTCAGAACATCAGGGAGGATACCAAGGAGATGAATGAGAGGATAGATAGACTAAGTGGTAAAGTCGAGATGAATGCTAAGAATGCAGGTTTAAACTTCAAGGATCTCGAGAGTAGAATGGCTGCTATTTCTAGACCGCCAGGTACTTTGCCTAGCGATACTCAGCAGAATCCACGACCTCAGTTCAGTCAAGGAAAGAATCAGTCGAATGGTAAAGGAGCCGATGGTCCAGGAACATGGAGAAAGGAGGAAGCAAAAGCTATCACCACTCGTACAGGTAAATCTTATGACCCTCCTTCTATGCCTAATAATGTTGTTTCAGATGTGCAGGATTCAGGTAATGATGAAGCTGAAGTTGATGAAGAGATTGAGATGGAGGATAGTCCAACCGTGAAGATTCCGGTTACACCTCCATCAAAACCGGCTGTGGAACCAGAAGTTAAGCCATACAAGCCGAAGGTTCCATTTCCACAGCAGTTCAAGAAGGCGAAGTTGAAGGAACAATATAACAAGTTTGTGGACATGATTAAGAATGTTCATATTAATGTTCCTTTAGTTGATTTGATACAGGGGATGCCCAATTATGCCAAGTTCATCAAAGAACTTGTGACTGATAAAGGAAGGATGGATCAAGTGAATGCTACTTATCTTAATGCCGAGTGTTCTGCTATCTTGCAGAACAACATTCCACCTAAGCTTGAAGATCCAGGGAGTTTCCTTATAACTTGTTGTATTCGTTCTATTACTTGTAAGGCTTTAGCGGATTTAGGTGCTAGCATAAATTTGATGCCTTACTCGGTTTGGAAAAAGTTGGCTTTGGGAACTTTAAGACCTACCCGAATGAGTATAAGATTAGCTGACCATTCTTTTCAGTATCCCATTGGGATTGCTGAAAACATGACTGTTATGGTAGTTAGTGGTGGTGGTAAGGTGAACAGATTCAGGTTGTCGCAGCTTCAGGCGATCCTCCTCTTGTACGCACATGGCGATAAGTTCACCCATTGACCATTTATCTTTCATGGCATTGTAATTCACCTTGAAAGGGTCAAATCGTTCGGGTAAGGAGGTCATAATGAAGTGGACAAGGAAGTTGTCAGAAACTTCCATTTCAAGACTCTTGAGTTTATGAGCCATATCCTGCATCTTCATGATATGTTCACGAACACCACTAGTCCCTTCATACTTGAGAGTCAACATTTGAAGCATTAGGGAACTTGCATGAGCCTTAGACGATCCCTTAAATTGATCCTCAACGGATTTGAGGTAAGTCTTGACATTGTCAGAGTGTGGGATCGCACCTCGGATACTGACACTAATAGAGTTCTTGATCATCATTAATGCTAAGCGATTTGATTTCTCCACTTTTCAAATTCTGCCTTTTGAGTAGCTGTGGAAGCTTCAGTAATGGCAGCGGGTTCATCAAATCGAAGTGCATAATCAAGGTCATATAAGCCCAGACCTAGCAGCAGTTGCTCCTTCCAGGAAGTGAAGTTCGCACCAGTAAGTGGCTCAACGCCAAAGTTCGGTACTATAGTGGAAATAAGGAGGATATATTTAGGATACCAATTATAGAAGATTATTATAGTGACAGTGTTAGCTATATAAGACAGACTAAATAATGTCTCTAAATTAATGGAACTAAAGTAATGCCTAAAATAAGTAGGCTTGAAGTAATGTTCCTTAAAGTAATGAGACTAAGACCATTATTGTTACGAAGCTAGTGATAGGTAAGCCTATTGTAAACACCAAAACAATAGGCTAAAATAAGGCTCGACTTGGATGTTACATCACCTTTGGGCAGAAGTAATATCCAAGTAAACAGGAGCATTAGGGGCATGCGACACAACACTTTATCTTTTGACCTTTGGGCACAAAATCAAGCATCGCGTATATTATGCACGCAAAAGAAGTTCTTTTGACACATGGGTATATTAAATCACCTTTGGGCAGAATTAATATACACAATGTTTATTAGGCAAAAGAAAAATTGCAACATGAAAATCACATTTGACCTTTGGGCACAAATAGTGAAACCATGTATATTATTGCAAAAGATATGGCACGTGGGATTTGCCAAACAAATTATGTTCTTAAAGATAGTATTGTAAATAGTTCCCAATTATGGTAAACCAATAATAATTATTACTTGTATATATGAACATTTTACTTTAAAAATTTTATATATATATATATGTTAGGTCGAAAAACGACCAAGTATAATTTGTTCAAAAATAGTTGAAGTTCTGAGAACAACACTTGTACATAATTCTGAAGTTCTTCAGAATTGGTTCTCAGAAGCTTCACTTCAGTTCAGATCAACACCTCAGAATATCGTTCAGAATGAAGTCAAAGACTGAAGACTGAAGAAAGGGATTCTGCTCAGACGCGGAGCTCAGAATCAGAAAACCATCTGATCAATGAACTGAAGCATCTCAGTGGAAAGTGCTTACACCACTTTGCACTGATTACGAGGAAGCCTTTTTGTCTTATGTACTATTCATCGGACAACAGCATGGGTCCATGTATAAAGTACAAAAGTGCATAAAGCATTTTTGGGAGAAGTGTCACTCGCATTACCCTATGCTTTATGGAGTATTTCAAGAAGTCAAATATACTTATTGAAATACTTCCAAAACATATTTATACAAACTAAAGTCCACATCAGCATGGACTTTAGTCTATAAATATAAGGCTTCTCACAAATTGCAAACGGCTTGAAACTTTAGCATTGCAACTTGTGAGATATACTCTAAGTAAACTTACGAGTATTTCCAAGTTAATTAGATCACTTGTATTTCAGGATTGTTTAGATACTTACACTTGGGTGTTTATCTTTGTTCCGCAACAATCCTTGTATTTGTTTATAAATCAATAAATCAAATACATTGAAAAGTACAACGTGTCTCAATGCTACATACTTGATTATACATATATATATCTTTATATAGTTTCTGCCATGTTCTTACATTTATATTAAATTAATTGTTTCTTGTTATCCATATCTGGATCGTAAACTGAACTTGTCCATTCAAGATCAGTTATACTTGCCAGTCGGGTTTAATCAACCATCTATATTTGGGACTCACAATTGGTATCAGAGCAGCAAGGTTGAATTAATTTTAATTCTTTAACCTTTGATCTGCAAAGATGGTTGACACTGAACAACAAGCAGGTCCTAATCCTAATGTCAATACTAATGCTAATACTCCACCTACCCCTCCTATCATCAACAACAATATACCACTGCATAATGTGCATGTACACTTTCCAAACAATCCTGTTCCCAAGTTTGATGGGAACAGTGAAAATTTTCAAACATGGAAAGCTTGTATGCTTAAATATATTGCTGGTGTTGAAAGACATTTACCCGATATTTTAAAAGAAGGACCCTTTGTCCCCATGAATGCTTCTACTGTTGTCAGAAATGCCGATGGGACTCCTAGGTTATCACCAAAGGAGAAGGATCATTGGTCAGAAGAAGATCATAGACTTGTAGACCTGGACACAAAATTACAAAATATGATTTTATATGCAGTTCCTGAAACCCTCATGCCCACTCTTGTTTTACTTGAAAATTCAAAATTAATGTGGGAGGAACTAATGACACAGTTTGAAGGCAGTTCTGAGACAATTGTCACAAGAAAAGTTGCTTTAAATAAAAGATATGAGTCTTTCTTTGCTATCCCAAGTGAAACTTTAACTCAAACTTATATCAGATTCACAAATCTGGTAAATCAACTGAAAGCCTTGGGAGTAACCAAAGACAAAGAAATTTTGTTAGAAAAGTTTTGTGACATCCTTCCTTCTAAATGGGAAAATTTGATCTTGGTTTTGAGACAAGGAAAAACCTTGCACAGCCACACTCTTGCTTCTCTATATGGAGCCTTCAGATACACTGAAGAGAATAAAGCTGAGAGAGCTGTGGCTGAGCAAGACGCCAAAAATCATGTTTCTACCAGTTCTGGTATGGTTCAGTACTCTGAACCACATAGTACTGCTTTACTATCTTCTGAGAGTGAAGACTCGATGAAGAAGATGGTCTCGGAACTGTTGAAAACTGGTATTTCTGGTAATATCACTCATGATTGTGATGAGGATGACAATGATGATCTGGTTGCCATGCTGGCTAAAACGTTCAATCGTTTTAAGGCCAAATCTAATCGATCTGGCAAACCATTTGCTTCCAACGCTTCTATTGATAAGTCCAATCTTGAATGCTTTAAGTGTGGCAAGAAAGGACATTTCATGAAGGAATGCAGATCTAGTCACCTTTCATCACAATCTGCCCCTAATCATTCAATTTTTCAGAAATCTGATGACAGCTACAGGGCCAAATACAAGAAGTTGAAGGCACATATGGCTCTCATGGCACAAGACAACTCAAGCAATAACAGTTGTATGGTTGCCAAAACTGAAAAATGGGACGATTCTGATGAATCATCTGATGATGAGGAAGAAGTTAGGGACATGTGCTTCATGGCTCGTGAAGATCAAGGTCATTTGGTCAAATCTGATGTGGAATCCGGTCGTTGGGTGGATATAGTTATGAAAAAGGTTAGTGATTTTGGTTTTGAAAGTAATGAGGAACACAAATTGGACCTTTTAGTTCTTTTAGAGGCTGACATATCATTTGTTGAAACTGTGCGTTCAGAAAGCTTAAAAATGTTTGAAAACAATACTTCTGAACTGAACGCCAGTCAGGCCAGATTGAAAGAACTGAAAGATGTTCAGTTGCCTTTAAAAAGTTATCAGTCTATGGTTGCCACTTTGGAACTTGAAAAGGAAGAATTAAAGAACATCCTTGAAAAAGAACAGAAAATAATCAAATCTTGGATGAAAGTACCAAATCCAGATGTTGCTATCAAAAACACTTTTGCTAATCAAAAAGCAGCATATGAATCTGGCAATCTTCATTTGGCATCTATAATTACTGATTTAGATGCCCTTCCTAAAGTAATGAAACCTGAAATAATTTTTCCTGAAAATTGGCAATCTGAAAACTGTGACTGAAGTGGCCCAGGAACGTTCTGAGGGTAAATCTGAAACAGCTCAGACCACTGTTTCAGAAAAGAAAGCTAAAACCAAAAAGCCTTCTCCTCAGTCTTCATCTAAGGTTCCAAAAGGCCAAAAGAAGAAGAAAAATATCTCCCCCACTGAGCCTTCTACCTCAGATTCAGGTAAGGCTCAGGTGTCTAATGAAGAATCAATTTGTTAAGGTTAGAAAGTCAATTTCAACTATTGGCTAGACAAGTGCAGAGTTGTAATGCACGTTTGAAAAATGTTGAAACTACTCCTCTTCAACCTAAACAAAATGCTAAACCTTTTTCTAAACAACTCAAGCAGAAATCTGAAAAGAAAAAGGTTGAAAGCTCCATAAAACCAACTGTTTTTGTGTCATCTGAAATTATGACTGAGATCCCCTTTGATCCTTCTTCCTTATGAACCAAAGAAATCTGAGACTGCTAAGGGAGAGTCTAGTGAACCCATCAAGAGATGGGTTCCCAAAAAGAACTAATCTTTGTGTTTGTGCAGGGAGACCGAAAGAAGAATATATGGTTTCTGGACAGTGCTGCTGGCCGAACCATGACTGTTATCAAACCCTGCTGGAGGAATATAGGGTGCAAGAGGGGCCCTCAATAACATTTAGAAATGATGAAAATGGAAAAACTGAGGGATATGGTGTTGTGAATAATGGTCAAGTCAAATTCACACGTGTTGCATATGTGAATGGTTTGAAATATAACCTGATCAGTGTTAGTCAACTGTGTGATGATGGCTTTAAGGTATTATTTGATATTTCACAAGGCACCATATTCAACAGGGATTGGAAGGTAGTGTTGATTGCACCAAGGAAAGGAAACATTTATATCATTGATATGAATAGTTCCCTACTCATCAATGTTTCTACACAAAGGCTGATGAAGACACAATGTAACATCCCAAAATCTTTATTTCGTTTATTAGTTGACTTCGACTTGTTAGTCAACCATGTTTCGACTCGTCTAGATTCACGTAATTTTACGAATCAATTAAGGTATAATGTAATTATATGAATGAAATATTATATGTGTAAAGATAATTAATCATATGTATATATGGGTATACATTTTGATTTAGTTACCATATATGTATTATTTGTGCCTATATGTTTATATGCAATGGTGTACCTAAATTAGTTACTAATAAATATATAAATACATGTAATTGATTTATAACCACATAGATAAAAGTAAATATACTTACATTAACTAGTTACTACTAATAATTACATAAATAATAATCAAAAAATAAAAGTCTAGGGTCAACAAGTCAAATAGTCAAGTCAAGGCTTGTGTTCTTGACATAAACCACACCTAAACTAACAAAGACTTGGATTGTAGCTATAAAATATACCTAATGGTCAAGACTTGTGTTCTTGACTTCTTAACACTTAGTTACCACTTAGGGGCTATATAAACAAGCCTTTGATGATCAATTCTATCATCCCTCTCTACTCTTTCCTCTCTATCTCACATTCATAACACAAAACAATCAAGTTCATAAAGTCTTGGGTTCATCACTTGAAGATTCAAGTTGAATTTAAGAGCTCTATAAGACTGAAATTTTCAGTCATCTTGCAAACATCATAGAAGATTCATCTGGACGAGTTAGAAGTCGAATCTTATATTTTTGGAAAGGTCCAAGTGTCAGTGAAATTTCATAAGAACAAAGTTTCTTCTGGTTTTGCTCATAAGAGTGCTTAAAACGACGATCTTCAGAACTGGTCGGATTTCTGACGAAGCTACAGGTTTGTTTTTGTAAAAATCATATCTCTTTCATTAAAACTCTTCAAGAGCCAAACCTTACATTTTTGAAAAGGTCTTTGAGTTCCCAACAAATGTCTAGAACTGAGTTTTGTTGTATCTAGTCTTCTTGACCTCCCAAAGTCGTTGTCAAGTAGATGGCGCAAAGCTGGAAACATGCTGAAATTTCCCTATTTTGCACTTAGGCTTTGTAGTAGCTTATAAGTTGATCTTATATCATATGTATAGGTTACGGGAACACCTAGCAAGCTTGAAGAACTTGTTTAAGTGCCATTATACACGTGCTAAGGTAAGATATTGGTTATCCCTGCGAACACAATCAAAATCGTCCTTTTTAAAGTGTCAAACGTAGTTTAAACAAACTTTCATGTCCTATATGATGGATTGGGCATTGGGGGAAGGGTTTAATCTATATTGGGAGACTTTGGGATTATATTTTACGTATGCATGTGGGTGGGATTGTTGTTCAACCCTTATGATTGATAAAGACTCAACCGTAGTTTAATTATGTTAATTGAACTATTGCGGGTTGAATAAAATGATTGTTGCTTATCCTTGTATTTGTTTTTCGATTCTTTCATTTACTTGCAATTTATCATTTTTTCCTCCTTATATTCCACTTTTTCCTTTCCTCTTTTTATGTTCATTTCTATTTTTTGTTCCTTTTTTCCTGTTTTTTTTATCTCGATTTCCTTCTTCTCTCTCCCTGTCTGCTTCTTCTCTCTTTTCCCTTCCTTGTGCTTCACTGGTATTTCCTTTCTCTTCCCCGTTCTTCGATTACCATCCGTTGCTGATCTTCTGTTGCGCCTTGCTTTCCTCCTGTTCCTCTCTCTGTTCCCTTAAGGCTTGTCCCTCCCTCTCTTTCCTCCTCGTCCTTGAGCTACTTCCTTCATTGTTTTTTTTTTTTGTCCTGAGGTTGTTTTATTTACAGACTGTTTCCTCTACATGTCCTGTCTCTGCGTATTTCCTGCTTGACCGCCTTCTCCTCCTCCTTCTCCTCCTTAATCGCTCTCTCCTTGCTTTCTAGGTGGTTTCTGCATTTCTAACCAGATCTTTGTCCTTCCGTTTCTTTCTTTCCGTGGCTTCTACTGTTTTATCTTGTGTTGGTAGTGTCCTTTTTCCTTCCTTTCTCATTTTTCTTTGCCTGAATTTTATTCTTCTTATCTTTCCGTCCTCTTGTTACTACTCCTTCTTTGGTGTCCTTTTCGTTCTTTTTTTTTTGCCTTTTTCTCTTTTTTTAACCCTTATGATTGATAAAGACTCAACCGTAGTTTAATTATGTTAATTGAACTATTGCGGGTTGAATAAAATGATTGTTGCTTATCCTTGGATTTGTTGATACCCTAAGGTTCATTTGATTAATTGAACCATGTTGGGAGGGTGATTATGGGCTAATGCAATGCTTGATTGAATAGTAAATGATATGACTTAATGTTTCGGTGTTACATTATTTTAGAGTCTTACAACCTTGAGATACACCGGCTCACCTATTTGAACAAACTCTAAGAGAGGTATAAGTCAGAGTGCGCTAGCCTCCTAAAAGAGCGGGTTTTTAATTGCGTCTATCGCAAACCTTTGCTCTTGCGCTTCTTTGTGCGTTCAAATGGAGCTACCGAGCTCTCTTGTGTTGTAAAGACTATTGCCATTAAGATTAATTGTATAAATATTGATTTAGCTCTTATGTGGATGAGTTAAATGACGATTGTGGGCTGTGGTTATGCCTGTGTGATTAATAGAATGATATTGTTATTATGCTATATTCACTTGACTTGATGTTGTTAAGGTTGATTGCATAATTGTTAATTTAACTCTTACGTTGGTGAGTTAAATATTAGTAACACTAGTAATCATAGGATTTTATGATCACTTGTGCACGTTGATAAGGGCTTTGTTATGTTGAACATAGATAGCTTATGAGTTAGCTGGCCTATAGAAAATGAACTTGAGCATGATATACGATAAAGAGATAAGCTTATTCCATAGTGTATTACGTTGTTGACACTATGAACCTACGAGTTCCACGGGTATTCTAGACATAACCCAAGGTGGAATACGATTGATTGAATGAACTTGTGTATAGGAAAGGTTACCTATATGTGGTATAACACATATTAGGATGATATGTGTATAGGTTAACTGCCTATACGTTGTATAGCACATGTTCTGAGGATACGATGGTCCATAATGTTGATGGATGTCCTCACAATTGATAAAGTCGAGAATTACGTTGTATAAGTCCATAATGTTGGTGGATGGTTCTCGCAAATTGAAATAGGATTCCTTATTGTTGTTTAGGAACCCTATATATGATAGGCACATTTAGGATTTCATGATTAAATCCTATTGTTTGTGTATATTGATGTCTATGTACAGGCTTATGATCGATTGTTTGTCCTTGGGATGATAGATACCCTAAGTTCACATAAAGCTTATGAACTATGCGGGGGGTGTTTGGGACTTATGAATATATTAGATGATTAGTTGTTATGTGATATTTGAATGTTTATAATTAGGATTAAATGCTTATATGTTATTAATTAGAATATGTTGATTAATGGATCGATAGGTGATTTGATGGACTCTAGCCTATAGTATTTAAGGATATGTGTAAACTATATGGTAATATAGTGATCCTTAAATAAATGAAATAGGATTCCTTGTGCTTAAGAATCCTATCATGATAAAGGATTGTGATACGAGATAGGTTTCTATTGATTATTAGGAAACCTATATATGATAATATTGGATTGATATATGTATGGGATATACGGGTTAAATCCTATTATTGGTATGTATTGACCTAATTGTGCAGGTATGGAATCATGGCCAATTGGATGGGTAATTATATATGTAACTGTTTTGATAATCAGTTTTGTTTAACATATATATTTTGGATTAACCTTATCTTACTCAGCTTTATAAGCTGACACTTGTGTCTACTTTGTCGGTTGTGTCTCGCAGAGTAGCAAGGAATGAAGGTGCATGCGGTGAGGAATGGGTAGACTATTAGATTATAGTTCAGAGAAGTGCCCTTAGCCGTTAGTCGCTTATTATTTTCCTAGTTCAAGGATGTGACTATTGGGTTTCAATGTAAAATGGAATAGTATGTTAGTAACACCTTTTGAATTAATAAGAGGTCAACCTTAATTTGCTATTAAAGTTGACAGTTGTTTTATAAAATAGACCTTTTCCGCCATTGTGGTCTATAGATGAATAAAAGTTTTTGGAACCCGGTATTTTTAAAGTTTGGGTGTTACAAGATGGTATCAGAGCCTTAGTTTAAGTGAACCATTGGCCATAGGTGTAGGTCAAGGACTTAAACTAGTAACGTTGTTGCGAAAATTGAGCTTAGGTAATTGTGCCTTAGCCTTAAGGAGATTGCTTTTAGGACTGGGATGGGTTGAGTGTGAGAGTAGGATTAAGGCTTTTATGTATTTGTTGTGTATATGCATAATTGTGATGATTAGCCTTATTTTCCTAATACTTGCAATAACCTTCGTTAAATTTTCCAGTTCTTTCATAGACGACCTCTTATGAGAAATTGTGCTATATTTCATGTTTTGAATAAATGAGAATATATAATCTTTTTGAGATACTAATTGTTGATATAACGTAAGCAATAACGTCAAACGACAATTGTTTACAAAATGGCCGACAAAGAATAACTCATCAACAATAAAGTAAAGGGAAAAAGATATGCGGAATATATATCTGGCTACGCAAGTCAACAAAGAAAGTGACAAACAAGACTAGTAATAGTTGAAGTTTGAAAACAACAATAAATGCTAAAAATCTATAGCATAGCAGTAAATAGGTAAATTTCGACATTTACATATTTATCTATTTACCGCATACTTGTTGGTCCCAAGTTTAACCCAATGATCCTTCAAGTCAATTGGATAATCGAGATCGTACCCTGCTAACAACAAGTTCTCTATGACCTTTGTAAAAGTAGTACGACCCATTCTTCTTCCCGGAAACCTTACAATACGACTTGGCCCAACATATGTTGGCAACGGATACATGGAAAAAGAAGCTGTACAACATGTGGAGGTCCATCCCTCTCTAGTCCACCCACGACAAACTCTGGGTATCCCTGTACATGAACATATCGGTTTTGGCATCTCTAATATGTCAATTTCATCTCCAAATACTATCAAAGTAGTATTAGGTTTCCTAAAATCGTAAGATTTTTTCGACCTTACATTTCGTTGGGCTGTCGAGGACGATGCTTCTGCGGACTTTTTCTTACGGCTATAAAGTTTGCTAATATAAGCCCATGATTCTTCTACATGCTTCTCAAACTCTGGCCGCTATCTGTTGTTGTATCAAACAACTCCACTACTTTCGAAGTAGAGGGCCAATGATGTTCTTCACCGACAGGATTTATGAATGGTATATTAAGGTCTGACATTGGTTGTTTACCTTTTTCGTTGTTACCTTCATCAAAGGGTTTTGATTGGAACGATGGCTCTGGTTGGATTGTTGATACTAATTGGAATGTTGGTTCTGGTTTATTCAGAAATAAGTTTTGATTAAAAGGTTCTATTAGATTGGAAGATGAGGTCCCATGATGAATGACATCAATAGGATCTGAAAACGATGCACTGGCATTTTCGTGAAGGAAACTGTGGGGTGATGACGGAATTGTGTTATGAAGAAGCCATTCTTGGCAAAAGTCATCAAACGTTCTATCCCATTCGTTGGTTTCAATCATTGGATTTTGAAATGCGTCCATAATTTCCTTGAATCTCTTTTACCTGGAATAAATATTAGTCAGATAACTTATACGACAAATACTAAAGGAACTATTGCAACTATGATATTACGTTTAAAGGAGAAATTTAGAACAACTTGAGATTTTTATTGAAGAAGAACATAATGACACATTCCGAATAATTTACATAAATATTTATTTGGTTTCACAAGTTGGAAGAACTTGAATCCGGCATGTTGCTCCCTCCGGCAGCATCATTGAGATCTTCTCCTTCTTCTTCAGATGACATAGCGAAAATGGATCTCTCTCTTTGTGTTGGCTCATCATTTTCTTGCTGAGCTACAAATTTTGCGATCGCTTCATCATCTTTTATTTGACGATTGACCATGTTGGATTGCTCTTCCTCGAAAATTTCAGATAAAACTTTCGCCAACATTTCATCTTCAGTTTCTTGCTTTGCTTGTTTCTCAACGAGTTCAGATTCCTCTATGTCCATGATTAACTTGCAATCTTCATAGGGGATGCCTCTAAGCTCGGCCTCAAGCTTGATTCTTTTGACCCTATTACTCTCCTTCTCAAGAGATTCTAGTTCGTCTAGAGTCATTGGTCTTTTGCCTTTCGGGTCGCTAGATGAGGCGCCGGAATTTTTCATTTTCTTGTGATAAATTAACAATATTTGGTGTAATAATATCGTTAATTAAGTAAGCAAGAATTTAAAAGATAAATGAATAGACAGTATATTGATAAAGATGAGTAAAAGAACAAAAGATAGCTTACCAAAGAAAAGATCGTGGATCTTTTAGAACACACAAGCAAGATGTGAGCGGAATAGCTTACAACGAATTACCAAAGGAAGAACTAAATGAATTAAAGAGATAAAGCAGAAGTGTGTGTTTTACCTCTACAAAACGCGTTCTTATATAGAAAATGAAAAAGGGAGCGTGACCTGGAAGAACGGACAGGTGTCTGTAAACTACAGTAACCTGTAATTATAGCTTCAATATTCTAGAAGTATGGATAGGTGTCCAGAAGCTACAGTGATATAATATTCAAAATTTTATATTTACCCCTAAATTACGTTAAACATCATGTGTAAATTTGCTAGTCGACAATAATTCCAAATGGAATTAAAGAAAGTTGTATTTCATTATTCGTACGATACGAGTGAAACTCGTTACATTGATAAACGGAAATACAATTATTGAGATTACAACACAGTTAAAAACCATACAAAGAAACCCATGTGGCCACAAACAGAAGTGGAACCACACCGAGAACAAATAAGATCAACCATGGGTAAGCTTCGTCCCATGGAAGTTGAGCCACAATAATCAACCAGGCGAAGATGATTATGTAAATGAAAGACAGGAATGAGTCCAACATTTTGAAAAAGAGTCTGGTTAGATTTTATGGCAAGAGAGAATGATGAGTAGAAATTGTGTGAAGAGTTATGCGTTGTGGAGTCATTTATATAGACTCAATGAGCCTTATTATGAAAAGAGGGGGAAAAGTGAATTTGAATTTTGAAATTTGAAAGTTTGAAAATCTAATTTTTAAATTAGATGGATTAAATACGATATCTATGAAAAATCGAAACGAGAACATGAGGTAAAAAAAAATAAAATGAAAGTTGAGACTAGGGATAATTAATTTCTCCTGTATGGATAGAGGTGATTCTGGGGACAGAATCCTTTTAAGGGGGAGATAATTGTAACATCCCAAAATCTTTATTTTGTTTATTAGTTGACTTTGACTTGTTAGTCAACCATGTTTCGACTCGTCTAGATTCACGTAATTTTACGAATCAATTAAGGTATAATGTAATTATATGAATGAAATATTATATGTGTAAAGATAATTAATCATATGTATATATGGGTATACATTTTGATTAGTTACCATATATGTATTATTTGTGCCTATATGTTTATATGCAATGGTGTACCTAAATTAGTTACTAATAAATATATAAATACATGTAATTGATTTATAACCCCATAGATAAAAGTAAATATACTTACATTAACTAGTTACTACTAATAATTACATAAATAATAATCAAAAATAAAAGTCTAGGGTCAACAAGTCAAATAGTCAAGTCAAGGCTTGTGTTCTTGACATAAACCACACCTAAACTAACAAAGACTTGGATTGTAGCTATAAAATATACCTAATGGTCAAGACTTGTGTTCTTGACTTCTTAACACTTAGTTACCACTTAGGGGCTATATAAACAAGCCTTTGATGATCAATTCTATCATCCCTCTCTACTCTTTCCTCTCTATCTCACATTCATAACACAAAACAATCAAGTTCATAAAGTCTTGGGTTCATCACTTGAAGTTTCAAGTTGAATTTAAGGACTCTATAGGACTGAAATTTTCAGTCATCTTGCAACATCATAGAAGATTCATCTGGACGAGTTAGAAGTCGAATCTTATATTTTTGGAAAGGTCCAAGTGTCAGTGAAATTTCATAAGAACAAAGTTTCTTCTGGTTTTGCTCATAAGAGTGCTTAAAACGACGATCTTCAGAACTGGTCGGATTTCTGACGAAGCTACAGGTTTGTTTTTGTAAAAATCATATCTCTTTCATTAAAACTCTTCAAGAGCCAAACCTTACATTTTTGAAAAGGTCTTTGAGTTCCCAACAAATGTCTAGAACTGAGTTTTGTTGTATCTAGTCTTATTGACCTCCCAAAGTCGTTGTCAAGTAGATGGCGCAAAGCTGGGAACATGCTGAAATTTCCCTATTTTGCACTTAGGCTTTGTGGTAGCTTATAAGTTGATCTTATATCATATGTATAGGTTACGGGAACACCTAGCAAGCTTGAAGAACTTGTTTAAGTGCCATTATACACGTGCTAAGGTAAGATATTGGTTATCCCTGCGAACACAATCAAAATCGTCCTTTTTAAAGTGTCAAACGTAGTTTAAACAAACTTTCATGTCCTATATGATGGATTGGGCATTGGGGGAAGGGTTTAATCTATATTGGGAGACTTTGGGATTATATTTTACGTATGCATGTGGGTGGGATTGTTGTTCATTCCTTATGATTGATAAAGACTCAACCGTAGTTTAATTATGTTAATTGAACTATTGCGGGTTGAATAAAATGATTGTTGCTTATCCTTGGATTTGTTGATACCCTAAGGTTCATTTGATTAATTGAACCATGTTGGGAGGGTGATTATGGGCTAATGCAATGCTTGATTGAATAAATGCTTGAAAAAAAAAAAAAATTAATTGAACCATGTTGGGAGGGTGATTATGGGCTAATGCAATGCTTGATTGAATAGTAAATGATATGACTTAATGTTTCGGTGTTACATTATTTTAGAGTCTTACAACCTTGAGATACACCGGCTCACCTATTTGAACAAACTCTAAGAGAGGTATAAGTCAGAGTGCGCTAGCCTCCTAAAAGAGCGGGTTTTTAATTGCGTCTATCGCAAACCTTTGCCCTTGCGCTTCTTTGTGCGTTCAAATGGAGCTACCGAGCTCTCTTGTGTTGTAAGACTATACAAATGATTTTATTAAATATTTGATTTAGCTCTTATGTGGATGAGTTAAATGATTGTGGGCTGTGGTTATGCCTGTGTGATTAATAGAATGATATTGTTATTATGCTATATTCACTTGACTTGATGTTGTTAAGGTTGATTGCATAATTGTTAATTTAACTCTTACGTTGGTGAGTTAAATATTAGTAACACTAGTAATCATAGGATTTTATGATCACTTGTGCACGTTGATAAGGGCTTTGTTATGTTGAACATAGATAGCTTATGAGTTAGCTGGCCTATAGAAAATGAACTTGAGCATGATATACGATAAAGAGATAAGCTTATTCCATAGTGTATTACGTTGTTGACACTATGAACCTACGAGTTCCACGGGTATTCTAGACATAACCCAAAGTGGAATACGATTGATTGAATGAACTTGTGTATAGGAAAGGTTACCTATATGTGGTATAGCACATATTAGGATGATATGTGTATAGGTTAACTGCCTATACGTTGTATAGCACATGTTCTGAGGATACGATGGTCCATAATGTTGATGGATGTCCTCACAATTGATAAAGTCGAGAATTACGTTGTATAAGTCCATAATGTTGGTGGATGGTTCTCGCAAATTGAAATAGGATTCCTTATTGTTGTTTAGGAACCCTATATATGATAGGCACATTTAGGATTTCATGATTAAATCCTATTGTTTGTGTATATTGATGTCATATGTACATGCTTATGATCGATTGTTTGTCCTTGGGATGATAGATACCCTAAGTTCACATAAAGCTTATGAACTATGCGGGGGGTGTTTGGGACTTATGAATATATTAGATGATTAGTTGTTATGTGATATTTGAATGTTTATAATTAGGATTAAATGCTTATATGTTATTAATTAGAATATGTTGATTAATGGATCGATAGGTGATTTGATGGACTCTAGCCTATAGTATTTAAGGATTTGTGTAAACTATATGGTAATATAGTGATCCTTAAATAAATGAAATAGGATTCCTTGTGCTTAAGAATCCTATCATGATAAAGGATTGTGATACGAGATAGGTTTCTATTGATTATTAGGAAACCTATATATGATAATATTGGATTGATATATGTATGGGATATGCGGGTTAAATCCTATTATTGGTATGTATTGACCTAATTGTGCAGGTATGGAATCATGGCCAATTGGATGGGTAATTATATATGTAACTGTTTTGATAATCAGTTTTGTTTAACATATATATTTTGGATTAACCTTATCTTACTCAGCTTTATAAGCTGACACTTGTGTCTACTTTGTCGGTTGTGTCTCGCAGAGTAGCAAGGAATGAAGGTGCATGCGGTGAGGAATGGGTAGACTATTAGATTATAGTTCAGAGAAGTGCCCTTAGCCGTTAGTCGCTTATTATTTTCCTAGTTCAAGGATGTGACTATTGGGTTTCAATGTAAAATGGAATAGTATGTTAGTAACACCTTTTGAATTAATAAGAGGTCAACCTTAATTTGCTATTAAAGTTGACAGTTGTTTTATAAAATAGACCTTTTCCGCCATTGTGGTCTATAGATGAATAAAAGTTTTTGGAACCCGGTATTTTTAAAGTTTGGATGTTACACACAAACTGGCTGTGGCACAAGAGGTTATCCCATCTGAACTTCAAAAATATTAATAAGTTGTCTAGAAAACAACTTGTTGATGGGATACCCTCAATATCTTTCAATAAAGACAAGCCATGTCCAGGTTGTGAAATGGGTAAGCAGAAAAGTGCTTCATTCAAAACAAAACAAAGCTTCAGTATAACTGAACCTCTTCACATGCTTCACATGGATTTATTTGGACCAGCGAATGTTCAGACAAGAGCAGGAAAGAAGTACACCCTTGTAGTCGTCGATGAATATTCAAGATACTGTTGGGTGATTTTCCTCAGATCCAAGAGTGAAGCTGCTGCTGAAATCATTGCTCTCATCAAACAAATTGAACTCAAGCATAAGAGAAAAGTCTGTCAGCTCAGAAGTGACAATGGCACTGAATTCAGAAATGCCACTCTGGAATCCTTCTGCACTGAAACTGGCATATCTGAGCAGAATGGTGTTGTAGAAAGAAAGAATAGAACGCTGATTGAAGCTGCTAGAAGTATGCTTAATGAATCTGGTCTTCCTAAGAATTTCTGGGCTGAAGCTGTTGCAACTGCTTGCTACACTCAGAACAGATCTGTGTATGTAAAAAGACACAAGAAGACTGCCTATGAAGTACTCAGAAATAGAAAGCCCAATATTGGATATTTCCATGTCTTTGGATGTCCGGTATACATTCTGAATAATTCCAATCAGCTTGGTAAGTTCGATGCAAAAGCTGATGAAGGGTACTTTTTAGGATATTCATCTATTCGCAAAGCCTTTAGAGTCTATAACAAGAGACTTGATAAGGTGGATGAGTCAATTCATGTTACCTTTGATGAATCCAATTCTGCAATCTTCAATAAACCAACTCCTGTACCACCCTCAGAAAATCCAATCAGTTTTGGTGATTCTGATCCTGTTGTGCAATCTGATCAGTCACCTGAACCAGTTTCTGAACATCTCAGTTCAGAACCAGCAAAAACTCAGAAAAGCAACATTCCATTCTATCCCTCA
Source organism: Erigeron breviscapus (assembly GCA_034093135.1). Taxonomy (NCBI): domain Eukaryota; kingdom Viridiplantae; phylum Streptophyta; class Magnoliopsida; order Asterales; family Asteraceae; genus Erigeron; species Erigeron breviscapus. The sequence goes on along the minus strand of CM067171.1, from coordinate 88,234,518 downwards.
GTCAGTTTTAAACTACCTTCTGAACTGACTATTGGATCTGATGTACGTGCTGCTTTACCTCAGATATCAGGCTCCACTGAGCAACCTCAATCTGAAGAATTTCATGATGCAAGTCATGATCTGCAGGAAGAAGAAGAAGCTGAAGATGTATCTTCTGAAGCTCCTCCTGAAGTTACTCAGAGAAGTTCTTGCACTGATATCATTGTACACCCTGGTCATTACACTAAGTGGACTAAAGCACATCCAATTGATCAAATCATTGGAGATTCCACTAGTGGGGTTCAGACCAGAAGAGCCACAAGCGATCAATGCTTAAATGTCAGCTTCTTATCACTTATAGAACCGAAGAAGATTGACGAGGCTATGCAAGACCCAAGCTGGGTTGAAGCCATGCAAGATGAGCTCAACCAGTTTAAAAGAAACGATGTATGGGAACTCGTTCCTTGTCCCAGTAATCTGAAGAAGGAACCAATTGGGACAAGATGGGTCTTCAGAAATAAGATGGACGAAGATGGCCATGTAATTCGAAACAAAGCAAGACTTGTTGCAAAAGGATATGCACAAGAAGAGGGAATAGATTTTGATGAAACTTTTGCACCAGTTGCTAGACTTGAAGCTATCAGAATATTCTTAGCTTTTGCAGCTCATCATCAGTTTAAAGTCTATCAAATGGATGTCAAAAGTGCATTCCTGAATGGAGAACTAAAAGAAGTCGTTTATGTGTATCAACCACCAGGATTCATCAATGAAGAAAACCACATTGGGTGTACAGACTGAACAAAGCCTTATATGGTCTGAGACAAGCACCCAGAGCCTGGTATGATACTCTTACTAAACATCTTCTTAAAAATGGTTTTAAACGTGGTGCAATAGATAAAACTTTGTTCATATTGCATGATAAAAGGGATATCCTTTTAGTACAAATTTATGTTGATGATATTGTGTTTGGTTCTACAAATGAGAAGATGTGTGAAAAATTTTCTAAATCATGTCTTCTGAGTATGAAATGAGTATGATGGGTGAACTGACATATTTTCTGGGACTTCAAGTAAAACAAACTGAAGATGGTATTTTCATAAACCAAGAAAAATATGTCAGAGATTTATTAAAGAAATATCAATTTGATTCAGTCTCATCAAAAGATACTCCTATTTCTGCTTCATTAACTTTGGATTCTGATCCACATGGAAAACCAGTGGACCATACAAAATATCGTGGTATGGTTGGTTCACTGATGTACTTAACTGCAAGTAGACCAGACATAATGTTTGCAACATGCCTTTGTGCTAGATTTCAGTCTGATCCCAGAGAAGCACATGCAAATGCTGTTAAAAGGATCTTCAGATACCTTAAAGGTGTCCCCAGACTAGGTCTTTGGTATCCCAAAGGCTCTAGTCTAGATCTAATGGGTTATTCAGATTCTGATCATGCAGGTTGCAAGATAGACAGGAAAAGCACCACTGGTGGGTGTCATTTTCTTGGTGGCAATTAGTAAGCTGGACCAGTAAGAAGCAGACTGCAGTATCACTATCCACTGCAGAAGCTGAGTATATTTCTGCAGCAAGTTGTTGTGCTCAGATTCTATGGATGAAAAACCAGCTGACTGATTATGGTGTTACTTACACAAAGACTCCAATCTTTTGTGAAAACACTAGTGCCATTGCCATATCTCACAATCCTGTGATGCACTCGAAAACCAAGCACATTGATCTCAGGTATCATTTCATTCGTGATCATATTCTGAAAGGAGATATTGAATTGCACTTTATTCCCCCTGATAAGCAACTCGCTGACGTTTTTACAAAACCTTTAGATGTCAAAACCTTTAAACATCTAGTCAGTGAGTTGGGTATGTTAAATCCTTAGACTGTAATCTTGTTATGAACGCCTCAGTGACACTGATCTGGTTCACCAGTCTGAGCGATCCATGTAATTTTTGCTCGCCTAGCTATCGAACGCCTTTGTGATACTATCTTGGCACCTATTAATTCATGGATCATCACTTCAGGGGGAATGTTAAACATTTTTCAAACTATAAAATAAACCTTCTTTCTGAGGGGGAACTTTTGCTCAGAAAAATGTATTTAACTGAAGCACTTCAGAATCAAAATTATTTCAGATAAATTTTATTGACTGAGATGGTTCAGATCCCTTTGGAGCTGACCAGGCTCAGAATTTGTTTGTCATTTCTGAAATACATCAATCCTTTCAAGATATTTTTTTGATACTTGGTAAATTGTGTGTACACGTGACCTACTGCATACTATGTTTTTAACTTACGTTGGTCATGCTTATGTGTCACACAAGTTGCGCCGTAAAAGGGAAAGAAATGAGTACTTTTTCTGAAAGTGTTGCAGGGTGGGGTCACACAAACGGTTTTGCATTTAATGCTGACCTGACCCCCGAAATTATTTTAGGATCTCAAACCCAATCAAATCATTTTCAAATATAAAATATTTTATGTGTCTTGGGTTTTGAAATTCAAAAATTATTTTTAATTGTTTTTAGTTGGAAAATCACTTTGTATTCCATCTTAAACTCAAATTCCTTTTTCATTCTTTCATTTACTTCGTTTTCATTTACTCCTCAATCATCAATCTCTCTCATATTTACTCTCAAATTCCTTAACTCTTCATATTCCTTTCAATTTCATCTTTCGATTCTCAAAATGTCTAAATCATCATCTTCACACAAATCACTCATCAATTTTGAATATACTCCATCGAGTGATGTAAAAACATCTGCCACATGGCCAAAGAATTTCACTCCCTCACAAATCCGTTTTAATATGAGCAATTTCTTGGCTCAGTTAAATGTGAAATCCAAAACGTTAATGGGAAGAATTAACAACTTCTGGGAGCAGTCCCCTTTCCATTATGCGTTGACCGCAAATCCTCAAGCAATGTATCATCGATACTTGCTTGAATTCTGGTATACTGCTGTGGTGAGCAAAGATGAACAATCCATCTCCTTCACTCTCAATGAGGGCACCAAGCAGTGTGTCATCACTCTTGAGGGGTTCAGAACTTCCCTTCATCTGAACTACCTCGAACCTCCCCAGGTGTTTGTGAAAAGACTCAAAGGAGTCAATTTCAGGGAGGTTCTAGTCGCCACTGGTCATGACGACATGGAAGATGCTGATGGTAATCTGAAGACCTCCGGACACATATTTATGTCTGGATTTGGAAATTGCTGGAGGTTCTTCTGGACCCAGATTGTGGAAAGTCTTGGTGGCAACCATGGAGGATTGGACCAACTTTCACTACCCCAAGTTGAGATGGGGTATTATATTTGGAATGGGATACAGGCATTGCATATAGGCTGGATGGTGTAGCATGGTTTCTTTTATACAAACTCTTCCAGAGAAACAATATCTTAACATTGATTATCTAATTGACCGAGTTCTCATTGATATCTCGCAAAAAAGTAATTTTGTTTTCGTTAGCTATGGTTCTTAAGAACAATAAAAGTAAAAGTAGCCGTTGGTTCGTGGCTTTTCAATGATTTCGTGTATTGTGATTTTATTTGTAGAGTTTCGTTTATCTTAAATATAGTTTGATTCCAATTACTAATAACAACAATAATTATCCTAATCATAGTCCAATTACAATTACTAATAACAACAACATTACAATTAGTTTGATTACAATTAGATAAGATATTGAGAGTTTGTACCTTCTTGTGTTTATGTAGACAATCGTTACTGCATATACGAAAGGAGATCAGTTTTAATGATTATTTGGTTGGAGTGTTTGTGTAGGATTTTTTTGAAGTGTTTTTGTGTTTCTGCATAATATGGAAACCAAAAAGTGTAAATTAATTATTTTTAAGTGTAAATTGGTGATGAAAAAACAAAAGGTGTAAATTAATTATTTTTAAATTGGGTTAAAGTGTAAATTAATTATTTTTAAATTGGGTTAAAGTGTAAATTGGTGATGGAAAACCAAAAAGTGTAAATTAATTATTTTTAAATTGGGTTAAAGTGTAAATTGGTGATGGAAAACCAAAAAGTGTAAATTAATTTAGACATGTGCTGATTTAATTAATTTTGAGAAATTGAGGGCTGTGATTGATCAATTGAAGTTAGGCAGTTGCCTTTTAGTATATATTAAGATATTACGATGTCAAATTAAAATCACCGATGAGGATA
>CM067171.1:88111380-88229368 GCA_034093135.1 Erigeron breviscapus | reverse complement strand
AGGGGATATTAGGAGGAAGAAATTGCCACAATCTTTGCATGGAAACTAGAAGATTTGAGAAGGAATTTGGAAGAAAATGTGTAGATGATAATATGAGTCATCAACGCAAGTGGCTGGACATTCTCTCCCAATGCCACGTCCCATTTTACTTTTTTAGTGGGTCAAATACCCGCTATCCACTAAAGTTCCAACTAAATTAATCCCGTATCTAAAAATAAAATACTAGGAAAATATTTTAATGTCAAACTATAAAAAGGTATTAATTTATTTACCTTAAAAATTTTGGGGTGTTACATTTAATGGCATTAACGAGCACAAAGCTCCCACCAAACGGTAAAGGTGATGGTTATCACAATATCCTTAATCATCTTTGTCTTATTCATGTTTTCCACAAAATGAAGAAAGTCGACAGGATCAAAATGAAACCACCGGCAGCGGCGCCAAAAACTTGATGTGTGAAATCTAGTTTAAAAATTTATAACAAGATCTACCGTTAACTGACTACAACACACTTACGGGCAGTGTACCCGTTCGTATGTAATATAGGTAACTGGCAAGACCAGGATCGAACACAAGGACTGACTGTTGTACTAAAAGTTGTGAAAACTGTGAAACAAGTAAAAGTTTGGTTTGTGACCGAGTTGTCACTTCGCGTATCAGGAAACTAAGAAATTAACAAGTAAAGTAAAATACTCAACCGGCGTCAATCGAGAGCACACTAAAATAGTTTGAGTTGTAAACAAATAATTAAAAGGCCATCTATGTCGAATCCGCTACACAAGAAGTTTAGGTTGCATATGGGTTAAGCTCAAAATTCATATATGTTGGTGATAATAATCGTGACAAGACAAAACACATTCGGCGTGCACTCCGTTTGTAAAATCGACTCAATCACCTAATCAACTCAATTTCTTGCAACAAGTGGTACACCATCCTTATTACAATTCCTTGAACTAACTAGTTTATTTGATTATTTAAGTAACAATTTTATCTTTGTGAAAGAAACGTGGTACCACCATCCGTTAAATCCACTTAACAAAATAATTTCTATTAACTTTTATCATTTACTATCATACCATGACCTAGCAAGAGTTGTTCATAGACAAACAACTAAAACAATACTTGTATTCAACTAGTACCACTATCGAAAAACACAAATATCACCAAGGACAACATTTAATTAGAAGAAATCACTTCATTAAGATCTTGACAAAATGTTAAGTAAAACCAACTTGAATTCAAAATATTATGCAACCATGACTAATTGTTTCACTTCATCTTCATAGATGTATAGAGATTTAGCTACTCATAATGAAAAGAACTAAATACTCAGTTAGAGAAGAGAACATAATGTACCAAATATGAAGTAGAAATCCAAATCGAGGTTACAATCGAGCTACAATAAGTAACAATAGCCAAAACTAATCTTCAAGTCTTCAAAATAGTTGGAATGATGAAAAACCCTTGAAAAGCTCTCAAAAACGGCTGGAAGTTAAGTATGGATGCTCTAGTGTCCAAGATTAGGTTTAGGGTTGAGTGGAGACTTGTATTTATACCCTAAGAGAGAGAAAACCCTGAAATCAGCACGGGTCGCGCCGCGACCTATACTCCTCGCGCCGCGAGGTGTATGTGAACGAGATCGAAATCGCGACTAGGGTGGTAAACGGGATCGTGAACTGGGACGAGCTCGCGCCGCGATGTTATATAAATTCTAACAGGGGATTTCAGCACAAGAAGCTCGCGCCGCGAGTTCTTTGGGTCGCGCCGCGAGGTTGCTGGTGAACTGGATCGCGACTGACTGGTGAACGAGCTCGCGCCGCGAGGCACTCTTCTCGCGCCGCGACTTAGCCAAAAATGTGACAGAAAATTTAAGCCATGACAACTCACGCCGCGAGTCCTTTCCTCGCGCCGCGAGGCGTGCCGGTGAGCGGTGAACGAGATCGCGACTAGGTTGGTGATCAGGCTCGTGAACTGGATCGCGACGCGAGCCACCGTCCTCGCGCCGCGAGGTGTGACTGATCGCACAGTTTCAGTTTTTGCTTTCCACCATTAGTGCATATGGACCTTGACCAGGAGAGTTAAAATTTGACGTATTGTGAGTCCCTCGATAGCTACGGATCGCTCTCGAGATCGTCTATTGTTATGTCGTGAGTGTGGAATCCTCACGAGATAACTAGTTTGATTAGTTATCGTGTATACAGCTAATTATAAGTATATAATAGCCGTATGAGATCTATCTTCGTTTTCTATAAGCTAGAAACGAACTTAGTCGCCTTTGGGTGTTTGTGAGTCGAATATGTTACCTCAATTTAGGGTATCCATTCGTATATATATGTTTCTGATCGATAATGGGCTTGCTGGGCTTTGTTCTTACGAACTTAGCAGTCCAGCCCATATAACGAACATTATCTTCGTTTGCTCATAACGAAGATCATATTCGTTTGTTACTAACGAAGATTATCTTCGTTAGTTCCTAACGAAGTTTATCTTCGTTAGTTGTAATCAGTTTATACTTAGTTATATTTCCAAGTATTTCATATACAAGGAATCCTAACATATATTATGTTTGTACTTGTATAACACACATAACAAACATCATATATAAATAAACATATATATAACACCCAAAACATGTAATCGATCATTACCAAAACATAATGTCCATAATCTATCAATTACATATATAAATAAGACATAAAGAACACAATGTCTTAATCCAAAACGACTAATCAAATCTAAGTTGCTGTTGTCACATCAACATGCATCAACAATCTCCCCCTTGACAGCAGCACCTTCGATTTCTTCAGTCTTCAAAATTCTGTCATCCATTAAATAACAATCGCTTGCTATTTGCATGGATATTTTCATGTAAGCAGACTTGGATAATCTTACGATATCGACTTTCTTCATATTTCCAAAATGGCAAAAATGAACATTCTGTATCGTATAATTTCCTCAGATCATTTCTTGAGAAGTTGACCAACTGCATTGGATCATTGGCCTTGGGGTCGGGTGGGGAGGTTTGTCTCGGTGTACTTCGAAAGTTGACCAACTGCATTGGATCATACATCCTTCTCAGCAAAATCTTCTTTTCCGAATCTGCATACATCTTGGCTTCACCAGAATCTCGATCAATCTCCCAATTATCCATTTTATTCAAGACATCTTGTGCCCATTTCTTGGCAGGGACTTTGATCATACACTTGATATCATGTTGAATATACTCAACACTTCTATCTGGCTTAACCACTTTCTTCTTCTTTCTCGGTTCAACATGAAACTTTGGTTTCTCTGAACCTTTCATGTTCAATCTCAGCTTGAAATCTTTATGAAGAAGTTTACCAATAACATCAGCAAGACCATCTCCACTTGGATTGATAATCCAGTTATTTCCAAGTTCATGTAAATCTTCTTCACACAAACTTCTGAAGTGACTCTCACGCCATGCTAAATATTGACAACCTTCTGGTCTTTTAAGAATGAACAACTTCAATTCTTCATCATAGAACCAACTCCAGATTATTGTCTTATATTTCGCAGCATCTTTATCTGAAATGTGAGTCCAATACATGATAGGTTTCAAAGTATCCCTAGTGACTATATATTCCCCAAGTCTTTGTCCAGGCACAAGCCGATCAACCTCTTGTAGTGGATCATCATCTCTGAGAGGAACTGGATAATCATTTGGATTGAAATGTCTTGTCAAGTTTATTTCATATTCAAACGGAATCAATGCATCTTCAACCTTAGCATATACAACAAAATTTAAAACTTTTGTATTGCTACTAAATGAAGCTTGAAGAATTCTTTCCTTAACATCTTTTCTCTTCAATTCCAACACATTCCTTTCTTCTATAGATGGATCGTTAGGAATTGTGTCCCAAATATCATCAAACCCATAAGGTTTCTTGAATATATTAACATCTGGTTCCGGGACAATCTCACCTTCCTCAAGTTCATCACCATCAAAGAATAAATCTGGATCATCTGTATTATCTATTAATTTAACACAAAATGAACACCAGAAAACAATGAATAATCACGATAATAAAGATAAAATATAATTGCATTGAAATAAGATAGATTACATCTACATGTCATAAACTTATTACATGCAATCTAATATACATTTTATCTAATCTTTATCATAATCATAATTTACAAACAGAATCAGAGAATCAGAATCGAAATTCTTTTTCTCTTTCAACTACCTGAGTCATCATGAGGAGCACCTGATCCACCTGCACCAGAAGTACCAACTGTGTATTATCTCCTCCTGTCTCCCCCTGAATCTCTACACCCTTTCCTTTATCAGAAACTGGGCGAGAATCACCTCTATTACCAGCATTATCAGCATCATCATCATCATTCTGACGTCTTGGCTGAACTGCTGACAATCTGCAGATCTCCTCAGGAACATCTCCCCCTTGATTCTTGACCCAGTTGATAAGAAAGGTCAACGCAGCTCGAGTATCCGTAAGATCAGACTCCAATGTATGAACACGAGTCTCAAGAAGATCAATACGTCGAACCAGCGAATAATCTGAAGGCATAGGAGATATAACAGGAAGTCTGGGAAAAATCGTTCGAGAAGGAGGCACTAGTGGACGCAACACCTGTGTTGTAGAAACAACAGGAATAGCAGCAGCAGCTGAAGTAGCCTCAGTACGTGCACGCTTCACTCTGCTATATGTAAGAGAAGCATCCCCTGTCCTTTTAGGACTGTTGGTACGAATTGGACTTGTTTGATTCACCGGATCACTAAGATCTTCAAAAATCCTTGCCAATTCTGAATCATTCTGAGCAGCAGTCTCAGGATCAAATTCCTGAGCCATATCCCTCTGTGCATCAACAGCAGATTGAGCTGTATCAGAAACTGCAGGATAAGCATTACATGCCTTACTCCGACGCTCTCTGCGTAAATCTCCAGATTCACCTTCTCGAGAAAAGTGATATGAATTATCACTTCCTGAACCAGCAGGAACATCATGAACTAGCTTAGTTCGACGCTCAGCAGCGACACTCTCAGATTCATCTGTGTCATCTCCATCATCACCGCCATCAGAACCATCAGAATCTTCATCATCAGAATCATCATCAGAATCACCAGAATCATCAGAATCATCAGAATCACTATCTTCATCATCAGAATCATCAGAATCATCAGAATCACATCTTCATCATCAGAATCATCAGAATCACTACTAGAACCTTCAGCATCATCAGAATCACTATCTTCATCATCAGAATCATCAGAATCACTTCTTCATCATCAGAATCACTTCTTGCATCATCAGAATCACTATCTTCATCATCAGATCATCAGAATCATCAGAATCCTATCCATCATCAGAATCATCAGAATCATCAGAATCACTATCTTCATCATCAGAATCATCAGAATCATCAGAATCATCAGAATCACTCAGAATCCTATTCATCATCAGAATCACTATCTTCATCATCAGAATCATATCTTCATCATCAGAATCATCAGAATCACTTCTCATCATCAGAATCACTATCTTCATCATCAGAATCACTATCTTCATCATCAGAATCACTATCTTCATCATCAGAATCACTATCTTCATCATCAGAATCACTATCTTCATCATCAGAATCACTATCTTGCATCATCAGAATCACTATCTTCATCATCAGAATCATCAGAATCACTATCTCATCATCAGAATCACTATCTTCATCATCAGAATCACTATCTTCATCATCAGAATCACTATCTTCATCATCAGAATCACTATCTTCATCATCAGAATCACTATCTTCATCATCAGAATCACTATCTTCATCATCAGAATCACTATCTTCATCATCAGAATCACTATCTTCATCATCAGAATCACTATCTTCATCATCAGAATCACTATCTTCATCATCAGAATCACTATCTTCATCATCAGAATCACTATCTTCATCATCAGAATCACTATCTTCATCATCAGAATCACTATCTTCATCATCAGAATCACTATCTTCATCATCAGAATCACTATCTTCATCATCAGAATCACTATCTTCATCATCAGAATCACTATCTTCATCATCAGAATCACTATCTTCATCATCAGAATCACTATCTTCATCATCAGAATCACTATCTTCATCATCAGAATCACTATCTTCATCATCAGAATCACTATCTTCATCATCAGAATCACTATCTTCATCATCAGAATCACTATCTTCATCATCAGAATCACTATCTTCATCATCAGAATCACTATCTTCATCATCAGAATCACTATCTTCATCATCAGAATCACTATCTTCATCATCAGAATCACTATCTTCATCATCAGAATCACTATCTTCATCATCAGAATCACTATCTTCATCATCAGAATCACTATCTTCATCATCAGAATCACTATCTTCATCATCAGAATCACTATCTTCATCATCAGAATCACTATCTTCATCATCAGAATCACTATCTTCATCATCAGAATCACTATCTTCATCATCAGAATCACTATCTTCATCATCAGAATCACTATCTTCATCATCAGAATCACTATCTTCATCATCAGAATCACTATCTTCATCATCAGAATCATATCTTCATCATCAGAATCATCAGAATCACTTCTCATCATCAGAATCACTATCTTCATCATCAGAATCACTATCTTCATCATCAGAATCACTATCTTCATCATCAGAATCACTATCTTCATCATCAGAATCACTATCTTCATCATCAGAATCACTATCTTCATCATCAGAATCACTATCTTCATCATCAGAATCACTATCTTCATCATCAGAATCACTATCTTCATCATCAGAATCACTATCTTCATCATCAGAATCACTATCTTCATCATCAGAATCACTATCTTCATCATCAGAATCACTATCTTCATCATCAGAATCACTATCTTCATCATCAGAATCACTATCTTCATCATCAGAATCACTATCTTCATCATCAGAATCACTATCTTCATCATCAGAATCACTATCTTCATCATCAGAATCACTATCTTCATCATCAGAATCACTATCTTCATCATCAGAATCACTATCTTCATCATCAGAATCACTATCTTCATCATCAGAATCACTATCTTCATCATCAGAATCACTATCTTCATCATCAGAATCACTATCTTCATCATCAGAATCACTATCTTCATCATCAGAATCACTATCTTCATCATCAGAATCACTATCTTCATCATCAGAATCACTATCTTCATCATCAGAATCACTATCTTCATCATCAGAATCACTATCTTCATCATCAGAATCACTATCTTCATCATCAGAATCACTATCTTCATCATCAGAATCACTATCTTCATCATCAGAATCACTATCTTCATCATCAGAATCACTATCTTGCATCATCAGAATCACTATCTTCATCATCAGAATCATCAGAACACTATCTTCATCATCAGAATCATCAGAATCACTATCTCATCATCAGAATCACTATCTTCATCATCAGAATCACTATCTTCATCATCAGAATCACTATCTTCATCATCAGAATCACTATCTTCATCATCAGAATCACTATCTTCATCATCAGAATCACTATCTTCATCATCAGAATCACTATCTTCATCATCAGAATCACTATCTTCATCATCAGAATCACTATCTTCATCATCAGAATCACTATCTTCATCATCAGAATCATCAGAATCACTTCCAGAATCATCAGAATCACTTCTCATCATCAGAATCACTATCTTCATCATCGATCCATCAGAATCACTTGCCTTCATCATGAGTAAATGCAAAGGATAGCCTCGAGCGAGAAATATACGCAAACATCTCATGATAATGCTCGGAATTATGTTGATCGGGATCAATATTAAGTGCAAGATTATGCTTCCCGAAAAATTGACGTGGAGCAAGAGCCATTTCTGCAAAACAAAGCACAGTATCTAAACAAATATGAATCATGCACACTGAATGAATTGCAGACTTGGAAAAACCTAATCAACAATTTCATAAGTTAAAACTATACGAAATTGATCTTTAAGTTCGTAAGATATAACCTCGTAAGCCTTGCTAAGTTCGTAAGCTTGCTAAGTTCGTAAGAACTAATAAGTTCGTAAGCCTTGCTAAGTTCGTAAGCATTGCTAAGAATCTTAAGTTCGTAAGCACACCTAAGTAACTATGTTCGTAAGGTTTAACTTCTAATTTCGTAAGGTCTAAACATGTTATCACCAAACGAATGATAAGTTCGTAACTTATAACTTAAATTCTAAGTTCGTAAGTTATAAACGAGATATAAGTTCGTATCACTAAGTTCTTGGATCTAAGTTCGTTTTCCAACATTCTAAGTTCGTTTTCCAATCTAAGTTCGTTTTCACAAATCTAAGTTCGTTTGCACAATTCTAAGTTCGTTTTTACACCAAAAACGAATCTAAACTATGAAAAACCTAGATCAGTTAAAAATTTGGGAGTTTATGGAGAAAACACAATCAAAATATTACCTAGATCAAGATTTGCAAAAAGAATCAAATCAAAAGATCAAGAACAAAGGAGAATCGAACGACTGTAGGGTTTTTGTATGTGTTGTTCGTTTGGAAAATTTTAAGAGATTTTCGTTGTGAATAACAACACACCATAACACCCCTTTATATAGTTGGATAAAAATTAGGTTAAAAAAACTGGTCGGGTCACGAATTTATCAAAACGAAGATAGCCTTCGTTAATAAACAATATAATTTCTAACTTTATGAACGAAGATAAGGGTTATCTTCGTGAGAACAAAACAAAACGAAGTTAGAAAATGTTCCAGATTCAGCTAAGTTCGTGAGAACTAATTTCCAATCATAGAAAATTTTTCAGATTTTCCATCAATAATCTTCCAAAACACGACCCTTTATCGAAACCTGTACATAGCAAAAACTCGTTAAAAACAACCTGTTCATGCCTTGTATCAATAAATTTCATCACCAAATTCATCATCATAATGTAAGTAGTTAATCAATCATTATAATCTTGAATAAAAATTCCAAGGTTAAAACAACTAACCATTAACAAACCTGAAAATAATCAATTGACATATAATTTCATTACCAATCACAACCATGACACTGAGAACATTTCTCTGATCATTGAGATGCCTGACGACAAACCATCTTGAAACACTGAAGTCCCATATTAGATGCCGTCTACAAAACTAACAAACAATCAACAATCCAAAAATTCAATGAAGAATTTTATAAAGTTCCCAAAAGCATGTCATAAGTCACGGTACGAATATCAAAAGAACAAATATCAAATCTGATTATTTTCACAAAATACATGAATCATAAAGTAAATAAATACTCCAAAACAAGTTCATGTATTCTTCCTTCACATGCTCATGTCTTCATCACAATATTGTCATTACACACCAAGGATCTTATCTCCACGATATCATCCTTATGAATAACAATACATTTGCAGAAAACAGCACTTCAACTTTATTTTCTTAACCTGAACACTGCACACTTACCACAAAACTCATTAACGCATTAAGAGTAAAACATGATAATGCAGAAAATTCAAGCTAAAACACACAAAATCAGGGTTAACCAATACGAAATACCAAAATATCTAACAAAAGATCAAGGAAGGTCATTTCATTGTCAAACCCTAAAATGTCACCAAGTTATTAATTAAAATTCGTAACTTGTAACAACTTAAATCTGTGAGATTTCAAATAACTTTGACTTTTCACAAAAACACTTGAAAGATCATTTTCTATTATCCCGCCAAATTGAAGACACCAATTTCAAATGCGCACATCACAGTAAAGAGCTCGAAATGGAAAACCACAAGGAGACTCCTACCCTCGAATAAAATCCAAAGGCCTATGAGAGGGACACACCAAGAAAACCAGTAGAATTCGCAGTGGCAAGACAACAAAAGATCATTTTCTAAACTTAAACAAATTAATGTTCATATCAGAAAATCTTCTTTTTATACAAACCACACAACAACCTCATCAAGAATTCACATGAATGAATTCAGCAAAACATATACTCAGAATATAAATAGGATCTCTCGTGCAATAAGAACTTATGAAAATACTATTTTGACTCAATAAAAAGAAAAATAACTCAGAATAAAAATTACAGAATAATAAACTAATCTATTTATTCAATTATTTACATGATGCTTGGTTACTGCTGATTAGATCAGATTAGCATGTTACATAAGCCTGCGAGTGAGAAATAATTCTCTTATTATAAGTTCTGAACAGTGACCCAACAACGATTACCGGTATATTTGTCCTCTTAAACACTCGGTACTTCCAGTTTCCTTTGGTGTGTGACACTTTCGACATACCCTGGCCAAGGACAGTCACCATGTAACCCGAGTAGCCTAATATGCCACTTATTATTTGCGGACTTATGTGACCCACATTCAGATATACTCCCGTAATCGACACAAGCACTAAGATAAGAAATATTCAATATATACTCAAAAACATCCTTGAACAAATCATGAGACACTTTTTAGATTTATTCATTTATATCATTTAGTACTTTGAGATTTATTTTTCTTTGCTTTTGCACTTCATTATATTTGGAACCCGTGATTTTCTATGAGACCCGTGTAGCGGACTTTCTGACAACCTATCCCAAGTTGGAAGCTTTAGGTAGGCTAGGTATACGAAGACACCCCAAGGACGTACTTGTCCGAATCTCAAAGACCACATTAGCCCCTTAATTTACATTTCATTTCATTTGCATAAACAGAATAACAATATCACATTATAGCTAAATTTAACTTTCATGCTCATGATTTGTAGAGGTTTTTGCCTATACATTGAATAAATCCTATAATAATGCTAGATCTTTCACAGAATAAGGCAGGGAAAGAGACAGGTAGGATGTAAGAAGAGAAAAAGGTAAAAAGCAGGGGCCTGTAGGAGGGGAGAGAGGCAGGGTAGAGATGAATAGGAGCGGGGTCGAGTGAAAAGGAGATAAACAGGAAAGAATTCAAGAGTTTGAAGTGAAGGGGGGCAGATATTGTAGAGGTTTTTGCATACATATTGAATAAATCCTATAATAATGCTAGATCTTTCACAGAATTTAAGGACCAGATCTAATCATTTCTGAAAAGCAAGCATTCTCAGCCATATATCTGAATATGTTTCCCACAAGAACATTGTATCAATTAAGTTCAGATTGAAGGAAACCTTGGTACTTTGTGCCTACCGATATATCCTTAATTGTAATCACTGAACTAAGCAGTTATATTACGATTAAGCAAGCTTAAAAGCTAAAGTATCTTCACGTCTAATCATTTAGCGCAGTGACCTTACTTTATTCATATTTTTGGATTTTCTCTTTTTCCAATGTTTTTTGAATTTTTCTTGACACTAGATATATACAAACTTATACTAAGACAACTCTTTTTGTATTTTCCATGACTCTATCTATGTACGACTTAAACTATGAAGACTCGAAAAAATTTAAGTTCTTTGAGAGAAACTACTCGGCATTCTTCATACCATTGAGTTGATATAACAACTCATGACGAGGTCCATCAAAAGCTTTAGTGAATAGATCAGCAAGATTATTATCAGTAATAACCTTTTCTAAGTAAATAAGCTTTTTCTCAAAACAGTCACGTATGAAATGATGTTTGATATCAATGTGCTTGGTGACTTTAAAGTTTTTCGGATTCTTGGTAATATCTATGGCAGACTTATTATCAATATAGATAGGAGAGTTTGAGATATCCATACCATAGTCACGCAATTGTTGCTGTATCCAAAGTACCTGAGAACAGCAATATCCAGCAGCTATGTACTCTGCTTCACAGGAAGACTGTGCAACAGATGTCTGCTTCTTGCACTGCCACGATATAATTCTCCCTCCTAAAAGCTGACATCCACCTGATGTTGATTTCCTATCCGAGTTGCAGCCACCATAATCCGAATCAGTATAAGCCTTGAATTCAAAGGAACCATACATAGGATACCAAAGACCTAGACGAGGCTTGGCCTTCACATATCGAAGAATCCTTTTCGCAGCTTTCAAATGTGACTCTTTCGGATTAGCCTGATATCTAGCACATATAGAAACGGCAAAGGTAATGTCTGGACGTGAAGCAGTCAAATACATCAAAGAACCAATGATAGCCCGATAATGAGTTGCATCGACATATGGATCATTAGGCTTATCAGGACACAGCCCATGATTTATCTTGATGGGAGTAACTGCATCTTTAGCATCTGTCATTCGAAACCTAGTAAGAAGATCTTTAACATACTTGGTCTGATGAATAAAGAACCCATCCTTCAGTTGATCCACCTGTAGTCCAAGGAAGAAAGTTAATTCCCCCATAGCACTCATTTCGAACTTCGCCTTCATGCTCTGCTCAAATTCCTTGCACATATTCTCATCAGATGAACCAAAAATAATATCATCGACGTAAACCTGTACAAGCAAGTAGTCCTTCCCTTTCCATTTGATAAACAACGTGCTGTCAATAGAACCTCTAGTAAAGCCATTTTCATTCAGATGAGTTGACAATTTCTCATACCATGATCGAGGAGCCTGATGTAAACCATATAAAGCCTTATCAAGACGATATACTCTATTAGGAAAGTCTGGATCCCCAAACCCGGTAGGTTGTTCTACATACACTTCTTCTTTAATTTCTCCATACAAAAAGGCACTCTTTACGTCAAGCTGATACACCTTTATACCTTTATGACTAGCATATGCCAGAAATAATCGAATAGCTTCAAGTCTAGCTACTGGTGCAAATGTCTCATCGTAATCAAAGCCTTCTTGTTGCTCAAATCCTCTAACCACCAATCGAGCCTTATTGCGAGTAACTACACCTCTGTCATCCTTTTTACAACGAAAAACCCAACGCGTAGATAAAGGAGATTCACCCGGAGGTAAGTCAACTAACTTCCATACATCAAGCTTTCGAAACTGACCCAATTCTTCTTGCATCGCCTCAACCCATGACGAATCTTTAAGAGCCATGCTAACATTTTTAGGCTCAACCTGAGAAATGAAGCAATAATACAAGTACCATGTAATTGCCCCAGTATCCTTAACTTCAGCAAACATACTTGACATATTCTTATGCTGATTCCTCGTGCGAATAGAGGCAGAAGCATCACCAATGATTTGCTCTACTGGATGATCCTTGTTGACTCTTGTTTGAGGAACCTTATCAACTGTAAGATCATTTCCCAAGTTTGTCTGCACATGTTTCTCTGGAGTTTTAGACTCATCCTGATTTTCACTTTCCGTGTCATCAGTATCATAGAAAGGAGTATCAGGAACAGGTACATGTAAGGGATCATTAGGATCTATAGGAGCAGTCTCTAATGTAGAATCTGCTACCTTAATCCCACTTGATTCTCCAGATTTAGAAGTAGGCTCAACGAATGGTGAGGAAACAGGAGAAATAACAGGAACCGGTCCACCATCAAGAGGATCATGAAGAGTAACCACATCCTCCACAGTCGGAACACCTGCAAAAGAAATAGGACCACGAAAAGAGGTGAAGACACCATCATAATCGAAGTTATTAGCAGGACCAATGTGTACCGCAGGTTTATGACTGACAATTACTACATTTGTACCAAAATCAACTTTGCCAGTCTTCGGATTGTACACACGCCGAATCGGTGTACTTGGTACATAACCTAGAAAGAAACCCTCCTCAGATTTAGGATCAAATTTCCCTTGAGGAAGAACTTTAAGAAAAGTACACGGAACACCAAACGGCTCAACATTCTGCAAATTGGGCTTTTTGTTGTGTAAAAGTTCATAACAAGTCTTCTTAAACCGTTTAACTGTCAAAACCCGATTCAAAATGTGACAAGCTGTATTCACTGCCTCTCCCCAGAAAGTAATAGGAAGCCCTGAATCAGCAAGCATCGTCCTGGCTGTCTCTATCAATGTCCTGTTCTTCCTTTCAGCTACTCCATTCTGTTGTGGCTCATACGGTGCACTGAACTGATGTTGAATACCTTTGGTCAAGCAGAATACAGTAATAGTATTATTCTTGAACTCAGTGCCATTGTCACTCCTGATTCTCTTAACTTTAACTTCATGAACATTTTCAACTTGTTTAATA
Source organism: Erigeron breviscapus (assembly GCA_034093135.1). Taxonomy (NCBI): domain Eukaryota; kingdom Viridiplantae; phylum Streptophyta; class Magnoliopsida; order Asterales; family Asteraceae; genus Erigeron; species Erigeron breviscapus. Next base: position 88,215,274 of record CM067171.1, on the reverse strand, counting down.
AAATCCATAAAGCGTTCTGCGGTCTCATCCTTAGTCTTCAGAAAGAATACCCATGAGTACCTTGAGTAATCATCAGTGATCACCAAACAGTAGAACATCCCTCCAATGCTTCTTGTGTTCACAGGACCAAAGAGATCCATATGAAGTAATTCGAATGGTTTGGATATAGTATTGTGCACTTTTTGTTTATGAGAATTCTTATGCTGCTTCCCTTTCAAACACGGTACACATTTATCTTCCATCCCAAACTTCTTAACTGGAACACCTTCAACTAATCCAAGACTGATAAGTTCATTCATCTTCCGAAAGTTGATATGTCCCATTCTACGATGCCATAGGAGAGATTCAGACTCATTTGCCTTGCTCAACAAACAAAGGGGCTCCGATGGATTATCAACACCTAAAACTAAACCATAGATGTCTCTCTTCCTAGGAGCTCTGAGCATTATCCATTCTTCTGGAATAACAAAACCCGGCTTCAAGATGAATGCCTCCTTTTCTGTGAAATGAACATTGTTGCCCTTGTCACAGATCTGTGAGACATAAGATTATGAGTAAGTTGTTCCACATAGTTTACTCTTTCTAGAGTAAGTTGTCCATTGACGACATCTCCTTGACCAGTGATGTTGCCGCCCTTGGATCCAGCAAAACTAACGTACGACCCATTTATACCAGTATAATTGGACAAGAGCTTCTTGTCCCCTGTCATGTGCCTGGAGCATCCACTGTCAAGGTACCATAAATGAATTGGTTTCCTAGGAACTCCCTGCACATAAAATGAGAAAAATTAGTTTTCTTTGGGGACCCAAACCTTCATAGGTTTGGGTCGACCCTTCTCATCCTTAAGAATCAGTTCAGTCCAATATCCATTGCTCTTAGCCGTGGGTAGGACATGATTCTCGTCTTGTCTTCTCAATGGAGAAGACTTCTGATTTCTCGTCGGAGAAGATCTAGGAGAATGAGGGCCATAAGAAGGTCGAACAGTTGAATGAATTCGGTCATAATATGAATTACGACTTTGATTCCTAGAAGCAGATGGAGCAGGTCGAGGGGGTGTTTGAAAACGATTTGAATTCCCATGAACATTTCCTGATGAACCTTTCGGTGGAGATTCACGTCGTTGAGGTATAGTAAACGGTTTTGGAGAAGATTGAACTTTAGCCTCATCAACCTGTTTATCATTACCCAACCCCCTTTTTCCTTCCGAGGTCGAAGCCTTCGAAGGAGAACCTGATCTTCGAGGTCTATTAGGACATACACTGTAAACATGACCTTTTTCATGACAAGCAAAGCAAGATAGGACTTTTACCTTTTTCTTTGTATCTACCTTTTTATCGGTACCTACAGATTCATGATTAGCACTAGTGTCCACTGACTTACTTGTTTTTCTAGTATCTTCAAGGTCTCGTTTGGTTGGTGATATCCTAGACTTTCTAGCATCATCTATCTCATGCTTACCTTTACTTGGGGACTTCTTAAGTGCAGGCATTAAGATATGCTTTAAAGCCTTAGTTGCTTCTACATTAACAACTAATTCATCTTCATCTTTTCTAATTCTTGACTGCTTAGGTAATGGAGTTTGACGCATCTGACTTAATTTCTTCATATCCTCAATATCTACATTCCAGACTTTATCAATCCTCTTAGGGTCAATAGATTCTAATGGGAATTCTAACTCAGTATAGACCCTATGACTCTTATGAAGTGTAAAGTGTACAATACTGTCTTTCTGACCATAAGGGGTAGACTGATTGAGGACAACACCTTTCAATTTCTCTTCCTTGTTAGGTTGAGAAGAAACTCCTTTAGACTCTTTTGTTTCCTCAGGCACATTTGCTTTAGGAATTGAGTCTTTTGGATTACCATCTTCAACACTAGGTTGAAGTAGGACTTCAGGAATGTTAGGTTCAACAGAAGTATAGTTATTATTGAAAGGAGGAGGCATATTATTATAAGAGTTCTTAGCAGTGTCAAGACTCTTAGAAGAAGAATCCTCAAACTTTTTCATATGCATCAAAAGCTCAGCATGTCTAGCAGAATCAGACTTAGCATTTAGTTCCACTATTTCTATCCTAGCATCAGCAAGTTCCTTTTCTATGGTAGCACACTTTTTAGCTAACAATGAGTAAGCTTCACCACCTACTCTTTCTACGGCCACAGACTGTTTAACTTTGTCTTTCATAGCTCTAATGTCAGACTCTAAAGATCTAATCTTGTCCTTGAAAAATTTTTCTCTATCACTTACAGTTAGATCCTTTTTAATTAGCCTATCTCTTTGCATAAACTTTTGCACTCTCCTGGTGATCAGTGCCAATTGCCATTTCAGATCCATTTCTTCAACATCATCTGGATCTATCTGGTCGTAATCTTCATCAATGAGTGCTGGATCTGTGATTCTACCTGCAACAAAAGCTTCATGTGCAGCACACATGGCAGCATATACATTCATCCTACCCTCAGCTGATTTCATATCCATTGGCATAGACTTGTAACCAGCAGAAGAAGATGTAATGTTACCGAACTTCACATTTCCAGTCTTCACACCTTCATTACCCTTTTTACTCTTGTTGCCAACATCAGAAGCCATGAATCCGACAAAATCATCTCCATCCATATGAGTACCAGAACTCTCTGCCATGCTAGTGTTACCAACTCCAGTATAGAATGCATTGACGTCAGCTGTTGGATTTTTCATAGTGGCATGATAAATAGATGGATCTTGTGTGAAGTTGTCTTGAAGATCCTTTGCTTTATCCTTCATTTCTCTGTTTCTTAGAGTGGATATAACTCCATCTATACGAAGAGATGCATAATCAGCTCTTTCTTGCAATCCATGTCGAAACTCTTTGTAAGCTTTCGGTAAACCATCCAGGAATTTATCCACTATCTCAGTAGGAGTGTACTTAAGATCAAAATAAGCTAATTCAGCAAGAAGATGTTGATATCTCAGAATAAGATCTTCAACTTGTTCATTCTTTGTAGCATTGAAGCAGTCAAATTGTTTCTTAAGCATTTTAATTCTATTTTGCTTCAATAGCGGATCACCTTCACAGTGAGCTTCAATAGCATCAAACAATTGCTTTGAAGTCTTGTACTCCTGTTTAGGAAACAGATGCACCAACTCTTGTGGAATGCACATACGAAGAGTAGAAAGAGCCTTTACTTCAATAGCATAGGTAGCCTTTTCTTCACCTTTTAACTCTCCCATCTTGTATGTAGTAGTAACTCCATTTACAGTAAGAGTGGGCCATTCATAACCTTCAGTGATCATAATCCACATGTTTAAATCTTCTCGTTGAATGAAGTCTTCAAATCGTCCTCTCCACGCCCAGAAGTCAGCCAATGAAACTAACTTTGGTGGAGAATTAGTACGTCCGACAAGATGATCATGATAAACGAGAGAATTGAGGTATTGGGCAACAGCAGGGTTGGTTGTAGATGAGGAAGCCATAAGTGAACAGTGAAGTTGAACGAAGATGGTTGTTAACTTCGTAAGGTATAGGTTAACGAAGATAACTCTAACTTCGTAAGTTGTGAATGAACGAAGATAGGTTTTAACTTCGTAAGGTGGAACTGAACGAGGATAGCTTAAGTTCGTAAGCTAACTTCGTATGAAGAAGATTCAAAACGAAGATAAGTAACTTCGTTTTCTATCTTCGTAAGAAGATTTGGAACGAAATTAAGATTAAGTTCGTTTTGCTAAGTTCGTAAGGCAAACGAACTTAGCGACAGTTAGGGTTTTCGGGAGATTTTTAAGGAAAACAATCAAACGAACGATCTCGAACCTTCGATATGTTGGAAAACGTGTTGAGACACGTTCCCGGATCGTTTAACACGAGATCTACAATCATAGAAGGCGGAATCCATCTATAATTGTCGTTAGGAGTTTATATGATGAACACGAAGATAACAACAACAAATGGGAGAATCAATTATCATTATCATTAGTCATATGATTACAATACAAAACGAATCCGTATGATTACATCTTGAAGACTACGAATTACAATCAACAAGACGACTCATGATAATGAATATGGTGGACTTATGACTGAGGGTTTGCGCGATCCCTCAGCCTGCCTTGGACGAATTACATAGCTATTAAATCATCAACTGAAACCCTAAACCTAAGTCCTATATTTATAGGTACAAGATGGGCCGGCTGTCAAATTCGTACAAATGGGCTGGGCCTTACGAAGTTACCCCAAGGACCTACTTGTTCGAATCTCAAAGCCCACACTAGCATTAGACTATTGAAAAATGTTTTGCGCGCGTTCCCGCATGTGCCACCCGTTTGATGCCGAAGCACCCCAGACACCCCGATATAAAGACCCAACATAATGACTAGAACCACAACCTATAACATAAGAATTAAGGGCCGGAATCTGCTTTTGACAACAGCCGGGCGCAGACCATATGTTAAGTCAAATTACCACAAGCATATTTAATACATTTCAAGCACTTTGTGCACACAATTTGCAAAATTCAAATGGAAAACCTCAAGCGGTGCCTACCAATACATCATCTAATGAAGCTATTATTCACATTTGATTCATCATTAAGGTACAATTAGCAAGCAACCTAGATTATATTGAAGTTCGGAACAAGCCTATGACCCCTTGGAACGATGAAATGCCACAAGCACTAGAAAAGGAAAGCTAAAGGTAACTAATCTCTAGTTTTATCCTAAATTAGCAAAATTCAAGGTCCTCATTTCTCGTCCTTGCACAAAACCTATAGCCTCAAAAATTTAAAAACGTAACCAAAATGCTAGTAAAGGAAAGAAACTTCAAAATTTTTCATTTTTCCAATTTACCATCCCCCTCCCCACACTTAAGTTGTACATTGTCCTCAATGGACGAATAACTAAGGCGAAAAATGGGAAAAAGGGAAAAATGCAAAATGTAGAAAGGAACAATGAAAAACCTCCGGGTGAAAGCGTGAATTCACCATTGCAAAGTTGAAGCCAAAATTTAAGTGGGTGCTGAACTGACTGCCAGCATAAACCCGCTTGTTTATTCCAAAATTTCCAAAAGCCATCTTCCAAAATTCAACTTGCAAACTCAAAATTTTCACCTGACAATCACCATAAACAAAAGACCAAACAAACTACATAGTTCATACTAAAGGAAATAAAAGAAACAACTACAAATGTCTCATCGCCTAAACGGCGGAATTACAACCAAATTGAAATAAAGTAAGTGCAATGTCTCAAGAGTCTCAGAAAATAGGAAGAAGATAGAAGATCAATTCTCATCCATGTCATGAGAGGAGGGAACACCATCGCCAGCATCAGGATCGGCTGGTCCACCAAATATGCCCCTGTAAAAATCATAAGCGGCCCCGAGTAGCGCTCCCCTGTCGTATGCCTATACGTCCCAAACTGGGGCGTATCCTGAGCTCCCCCTGTGCTGCTACTAGCACCAGCTGTGCTCGAACTCGGTCCTGCCCAACCGGGCTGGTGCTGTGGAAGCGGCTGACCTGGGTGTGGACTGAAAAACCCAAAAGTGGTGTTGGCCGGCATGAAAATTGGAGGAGGACTAAAGTCCTGAGTGGGTGGAGGTGGAGGAGGAGAGTCCGGTCTGATCCAATGGTTGATGTAGGGGGACCAAGACTCGGCCTGGAAACCCAGGCGGTTCACCTGGCTCCACATAGTACGCTGACTATCAAACATCAAATCCTGTGTGTCACGGATCTCCCGCTGCTGCTCTAGAATCTGATCAAGGGAGGAGCCCCAACCTGCAAAATCATAAGCCGGATAAGGGTTAGGCTGCTGCTGCTGCATCTGGGGTGGTGGCTCAACCCTCTGTCTCTGTGCAGGCGGCTCCTGCTCCTCATCCGACTGTAAATCCCTCGGGTTAGTACTCTTCATCAACTTTGACTTCTTCATCTCCGTGGTGTCAATAAGAGTGGTGTTCGCCCTAAAAGTAATCCCTGATCTACCCTCGGGTGTATCACAACCAAGCCTTTCCACCATCTGGGTCACAAAATGACCACACAATAACCTCTGCTCCCGACACTTATGCATATGTCTAGCCAATATATATGGAGCACCCCCAAACCAACCAGATAAAGGGAGCTCCAGAAATTGTCTGAGCAACCACAGATCATCAGAAGTGACCTTATCGGTAGCATTCCCCGATGAATGAATGAGTAGGTGATCATCTTATGAAGAATCCTCAGCCTCTTGGACCTAATGTCCGACACCTTACTCGCCCCAGAATAAAACTTATCCTTTCCAGAAATACTAAACCAATATGTGTCAAACAACACCTCATCCTCAAAGTAGGAGATATCAAAAGCACTTCGCTCTAGAAACTTATACACCACCCCACTCACAAATTCCTCTCTCTCGAACATTCCACATAGGTATCCAAACTCCGGAACAGTACAATGGCGCTGTTTACCCCCCAACCGAAAATGGATCACCCGATCCTCTGTAAAATCATCAATGGGTAGCTCTTGTACCTGAAGAGTAGAGTAAAACTCTAGACACCATTCTTTAATCGTCGCCTTTCTCAATTCAAAAACCCTCTTCCACATAGGTATACGTATCACCTCACCCATGCTTTCATCCCAAAACTCGGTCAAAAATCTTTGTTCAAAGTAACCCATGAGATCCGCCTCCCTAATCATCTGCCAATCCATGGTCCTCGGGGAGATCAATGCATAATCTTGGATTTCACACAACTTATTTGTGTAAGCTTGCTTTTCCCCCTTTTGAGCATTCGGGTATTTCAGCCATGGGTGGGTTGGTGGTTTCAGTGACCTAATGTTCTTGCTTGGTTTTTCAGAAGGGGCATTGTAGGTCTCATCCACATAGTCGAACTCATAATCTTGTGGCCAAACGTTGCCCTCATACCTTTGTGCTACCTGTTGCCTCTGCAAAAACAACCAAAATGTACTAAATAAGTAAAAGGAAACAAATGGAAACAATCACGAAAGTACAAAGAAATGACAAAAATTGGGCAAACAGCCCAGAAAGTCGCACCGCGACCATCCCTACTCGCGCCGCGAGATTCTGTACGAAATTTCAATTTGGATTATATATTTTAGCTGTGTGATATTTTGTCATATATGTATATATATATATATTGCTATATATTTATTTATTTATTTATTTTTTATTTTTTTTGGATTTTCTGAATGGGTTTTATTAAATTAACAATGTAGTAACTAATTTGAATTAAATAATAAATGATGAATTAATTTGAAAAACCCCAATTTAAACTATAGGAACCCTAATTAGGGTTTTCTAAATTCAAGCAAAATTAATCATCCCTAAGTACAATAAACAACAACAATAACCTATTTAAACAATTAACATTCATTAATTTAAAGAAATTGAAAGAAATTGACAAACCCTAATTATATGAAAATAAAAATTAAAAAGAAAAGAGAAGAGAGACGTACCCTTGACATGATGATGATGGAATGGGGATGGAAGAATGAAGATAAGAAGAGAAGACGAAGAAATCAAAAACCCTAAGTGTGTGTGTGATGAACGCGTGTGTGTGTGTGATTTGGAGAAGAAAAAGAATTTTTGAGAGGGAAAGAATGAAGGTAAGAAGTAAAAGGATCGACCCCTGTGGTTTTATTAAGTCCCATTTTTTTTTATTTTTCGATTTTAATATTAAAAAGAAAGGGAACTTACCTGGCACCCGACACGCATCGCGCCGCGACCACGCTCAGGAATTCACGACGCGACCTGGCAACTCGTGCCCGCGAGAAAAAGTTCTGACCTGGAAACGCTAAACTCGCGCCGCTACCACACCACCTCGCGCCGCGATTTTTGCGGATTGTGCCCAGTCGCGCCGCTAGGTTCTAGATCGCGCCGCGATTTCCTCGAACGAAAAGTTCTGACCTCGACCCCTCTAAACTCGCGCCACGAGGTGGATGAGCCTCGCGCCGCGAGGTGGTCATGTTTCTCTGATTTCAGACCTTTTAACACACATTTTCACATACTGGTTCAACCTGAACGACTTATCACCTGTAAATCTCAACAAAAACACATAAAATAGAAAGAAAAGTATTGAATCAAATAAAAATAAAAGAAACACGTGGGTTGCCTCCCAAGAAGCGCTTTATTTATTAACGAGTCATTAGCTTGACTCGATCAAACCTCAAAGATTTACCAAGTTGGGGCCTTTAACCCCCCTCCCCACACTTAAGTTGTTGGGAGTTCCATCCTTAATTGGTGGGAAGCAATCATCTTTTATCTTTGTCCGAATCCAATCATTTGCTCGACCAAAAGCATCCACCTCCAACATCAACTCCTCTTTCTCTTTGGTTGACAAATTCGAACATAGTTCTTTTGACAACTTCACATTACCATGAGAAACCGCAGATTTGACACGATCATACAATTTACGGATCTTGGTACTTCGGCTACTTGTTGGCCGAGAATTTATCACTAGGGTTATCTTCCCATCACTTCCCTTCTTCTCTTCGTCATCATCCAACATTTCATCAAGAGGATAGTCACCAGAACTAACACAAACAGTCTCAAGAGAATCAACAACATTAGGTGAAGAAAAGAGGATGTGTTCAAGAATTCTACTGACTCATCCCCCGTTCTCAATGTAAGCTTACCACGACCGACCTCAATGGTAGCATCGGCCGTAGCAAGAAACGGTCTTCCTAGAATAAGGGGTACGTTTAATGCCTCACCCACATCAATAATGACAAAGTCCACAGGAAAAACCAAACCACCCACTTCGACCAACACGTCTTCTAAAATACCCAAGGGTCTTATAATAGATTTGTCGGCCAATTGAATTTTCATGTTGATGGGTTTAGGTTTTCCTAGGTTCAGTTTAGCATAAATGGATGAAGGCATTATATCAATACTCGCACCTGAATCGGTCAATCCCCTTTTCACAGTTAAATCACCTATTTTGCAAGTAACAGTAAAACTACCTGGATCTTTACGCTTTTCGGGTAACTTACCCTCCACTGCCGCCGAACAAACATTCTCCAAAATTTTAGTCTCACCTCAGCCAACTTCTTCTTGTTCATCAGGATTTGCTTCAAGCACTTTGCATACCCTGACATCTGCACAATAGCATCTAAAAATGGAATATTGATATGCAATTTCCTTAGATCACTTACAAACTTATCCATCCGCTCCTTTATCCTTTCTTTAATCAATCCCTGCGGAAAAGAAATCTTTGGTTGGTAGGGTTTCAACATGGGTTCCTTAGGTGGTGTGGTTTTAAGGCCCGAAGTGCTCTCCATCAGTGGTGACTCCATCTCTAGCTTGTCATGTAACACCCCAACATGGCGGAATCATGGGGTATCACGTAGAAATAGCACAGCACGACATGGAAATTATGTAGAGCAAACTATATGAATACATGAGATCGAAACGATCCATAAACTCGTACAAATGTATATAATCATCAATGTCAAACCAATACATGTTCAATCATAGAGAGAACGCAATAATCAATTGAAAATATTCGATCCTAAACATAACCCATGAAAGGGAAATAAGGATCACGGATCCAGAAGTCCAAAGCTAGTCCAATTCTAGCTAGCAAGCATTGCATTCATCTGTTTTGTCCTTGATTAACTTGATTACCTGAAAAGTGTACTAAAGAGCGTCAACATAAAGTTGGTGAGTTCGTAGGGTAAATATCATAAGGACAAAATGTCGGGATATCAACCGTTCAACCTTGATTACAACTATAACAAATCACATCACCTTGAATACAACCATATAACCTTGAAACCTTGATTTTGGATCTTAAACGATCACACAACCTTGAAACCTTGATTTGGATCAATATGACCACTTAACCTTGATTGGATCGATAAACGACACTTAACCTTGATTTGGATCGATATACGACCACTTAACCTTGATTGGATCGATAAACGACCACTTAACCTTGATTGGATCGATAAACGACCACTTAACCTTGATTGGATCGATAAACGACCACTTAACCTTGATTGGATCGATAAACGACCACTTAACCTTGATTGGGTCGATAAACGACCACTTAACCTTGATTGTCGATAAACAAACACGTAACCTTGATACAATACACAAAAGCCATCTAACCTCGATACAACAACTAACAAACACGTAACCTTGATACAATACACAAAACTACCATAGAACTATCAAACAAATCCAAGAAACAAAATGTACACTTTTCAGCCCGAATCTCAATCGAGTAGGGAGGGTTTACGAAGCTCACCTTGATTGGATGATAAGATACTAAGATATAGTCGATAAACGACCACAACCTTGATTGGATATGCGAGGTAAGTACAAGTTATAATCGAGTTATAACGTCCAACAATCGTTTAGCGTTCACCACCTATAAACATATACATTTCAAATCACGTCATCTTCGGAAATGACAGCGGATTCAAGGTATAAAGATTATACCATGATAAAGTAGACTCTCACACGATTCCAACGATAGGTCATACGTTTAAAACGGACTTACGGTTCAAAAGTTATTAACGTTTGAAAACTGATACGCGAACGACACCATTATGTATCTCACTGCGCCGCAGTGAGGTTAGTCGCATAAATATGTCGAGCAATTCTACTGCGCCACAGTCAAGGCATCGCCTTGTCACTGCGCCGCAGTAAGACTAATCGAGGAAAGTTGCCGAGCAAATCCACTGCGCCGCAGTCAAGGCTTTGCCTTGCCACTGCGCCGCAGTGAGGCAAATCAAGGAAAGGTGCCGAGCAAATCCACTGCGCCGCAGTGGGACGAGGACCTTTCCACTGCGCCGCAGTGGACCAAGTCCTGCACCTGCACCAGCAGTTCATGTGCAGAAAAACTCGACCCAAATCATCAAAACTCGACCCAAACCATACCAAAACGATTTGTGAAGTGCAAATACTCATCTTTAACCTCTAGGAACCTATAGGAACATAACCCATTACACAATTTCGTCTATAACATCAACATAATCACAAATCGCCATAATTTATCCAAGAACCCTATTTGAACAAAAATCAAGTTTTGACTCGATCTATAGCCCAAATACGTTTAGATGCAACTAGAAATAAGTTTAACAACATAAAATGATTGATATAAGATAGTTTTAACTTACCAAATCTTCCAAAAGCTCAAAAATCCGAATTTGACTAAAAGTGGGTATTTCTTGCACTTGAAACTCTAATCTTTTGATATGATGTACAAATGATGAAGATGATGGAAACGATATTAATCTAGCTTGAATTACCTTCGATTTTCCAGAATTTAGCTATAAAAAGGTTGACTTATTTGAAGAAAGAAAAGAGAGAATAGAAAGGAAATAATTTAGGAAAAATGATTGATCAAATGGGGGGAGGCCGGCCTATAGTCCAAATGGGTAGGCTCCCGCTCCGCTAAATCCGACAAATAGCTAAACGTTGGCCATCTAAACACTAAAACGTTTCCGTAATCATAAACAAAGTCCACGTTTCATTCCAAATCAAAAATACGTTCAATAAACACTTCGATTCACATAAATCGTTTACATTTAAGTTTCGGGTCAAATTTAGTCAATTTTGACAAATGTTACATTATTCCCCCGTTAAAGGAATTTCGTCCCGAAATTCAATTCTAACTAGACTCGTTAAACAAATGAGGATACTTATCCTTCATAGAGTCTTCACGTTCCCACGTAAACTCGGGTCCACGTCTAGCTTGCCATCTCACTTTAACAAGTGTATAGCGAGTGTTCTTGAGCCTCCTAGTTTCCCGGTCTAGAATTTCTATGGGCTCTTCAACAAATTTCAACGTTTTATCAACACGAATTTCCTCGAGAGGCACGTGAAGTGTTGGGTTAGCCAAACACTTCCTAAGATTACAAACATGAAAAACATCATGAACTCCACTCAAAGTTTGAGGAAGTTCCAATCGATACGCTACCGGGCCAATACGTTCAAGGATTTTAAATGGGCCTATGTATCTCGGGCCCAATTTGCCACGTTTCACAAAACGAACTACGCCTTTCCACGGGGACACTTTCAACAAGACAAAATCACCGACTTCAAATTCGAGTGGTCGTCGCCTAACGTTTGCATACTTCAATTGCCTTTCACGGGATACTCTCAACTTCTCTTTGATTTGTGAAATCACCTTGGTCGTTTCAATAACAATTTCGGGTCCCACAAGTTGGTTTTCACCAACTTCCGCCCAAGCTAGCGGTGACCTACAATCTCTCCCGTATAACGCCTTAAACGGGGCACATCCAATACTAGCATGATAGCTATTATTGTAGGAGAACTCAACCAAAGGAAGATGTACATCCCAATTACCACCAAAATCGATGGCGCAAGCTCTCAACATATCTTCTAACGTTTGAATCGTTCTTTCACTTTGACCATCAGTTTGCGGGTGGAACGCCGTACTCAAACCGAGACGAGTACCCATAGATTTCTGGAACGCCTTCCAAAATTTTGAAGTAAATCGGGCATCCCGATCCGATATCACGGAAATCGGCACTCCATGCTTGGATATCACCTCTTTGATGTACAAACGTGCCATGGTGTCAAATTTATCGTCTTCCCGGATGGCTAAGAAGTGAGCCGACTTAGTCAACCGGTCAATTATCACCCAAATGGTGTCCCGACCACTACTCGTTCTTGGTAACTTCGTGATGAAGTCCATAGCAATTTCTTCCCATTTCCACACCGGTGTTGCCGGTTGGACTAATAAGCCCGGTGGTTTCTTGTGATCGGCTTTCACTTGTAAACAAGTGAGGCATTGGCTAACATACCTAGCAATGTCCGTTTTCATTCCCGGCCACCAATACAAATCCCTTAAACCAAAGTACATTTTGTCGGAACCCGGGTGAACCGAGTAAGCCGACTTATGAGCTTCATCCATTAATTTCAGTCGCCATCCTCCAAGAATGGGGATCCACAATCGATCAACAAAATACAAGCCATTATCGTTCTTTCTATCAAACTGTTCTTCTAAACCGTGTAAAGCTTCATCAATGAAGTTTTCCGGTCTAGTTGCCAATCCTTGAGCTTCAATGATGGAGTCACGAACACTCCTTAGCACAGTGAAGCTCATGGCCTTAACTCGTCTTGGCTTTATTCGTTCTTTTCGGCTCAAAGCATCGGCTACCACATTTGCTTTACCCGGGTGATACCGGATAACGCAATCATAATCACTCAAAAGCTCAAGCCACCTTCTTTGCCTCATGTTCAGGTCACTTTGAGTGAAAATGTGTTGAAGGCTTTTATGGTCGGTGTAGATCACACTCTTGGTGCCATACAAGTAATGCCTCCAACATTTCAATGCAAATACTACCGCTCCCAATTCTAGGTCATGGGTTGGATAGTTCTTCTCGTGAATCTTCAATTGTCTCGAAGCATAGGCTATCACCTTATCCCGTTGCATTAAAACACAACCCAATCCTTGTCCAGAAGCATCACAATACACTACAAAATCATCGTTTCCCTCGGGCAAGCACAAAATGGGTGCATCACACAATTTGTCTTTCAACAATTGGAATGCTTGTTCTTGCTTTTCACCCCAATCAAACCTTCTTTCTCGTTGAGTCAACAAGGTCAAAGGTTGGGCGATCTTTGAGAAAGCCTTCAATGAACCGTCTATAATAACCCGCCAAACCAAGAAATTGGCGAATTTCGGTCGGTGTTTCGGGTCGTCTCCAGTTCTTCACAGCTTCAACTTTACTTGGGTCCACATGGATTCCTTCCTTGCTCACTACGTGACCAAGAAAATGAACCTCTTCAAGCCAAAATTCACATTTCGAGAATTTGGCATAAAGCTTTTGTTCCCGGAGTAACTCTAAGACTAGCTTCAAATGTTCTAAATGATCTTCTTTAGTCTTTGAGTAGATAAGAATGTCATCGATGAACACAATGACAAATTTATCCAAGTAGGGTTGACACACCCGGTTCATCAAATCCATGAACACGGCCGGTGCATTAGTCAATCCAAAAGGCATCACCGTAAATTCAAAATGTCCATAACGAGTTCAGAAAGCGGTTTTAGGAATGTCATCTTCATGAACCCTCAATTGATGGATAACCCGACCTCAAATCAATTTTTGAAAAGAAACGAGCACCTTGGAGTTGGTCAAATAAATCATCAATCCTAGGAAGTGGATAACGATTCTTGACCGTTAATTTGTTCAATTCCCTATAATCGATACACATTCTAAACGATCCATCTTTCTTCTTAACAAATAAAACCGGAGCGCCCCAAGGCGATTGACTAGGGCGAATGAAACCCTTGTCTTGAAGTTCTTTGAGTTGGGCAGCCAACTCTTGTAATTCGGTCATGGCCAAGCGATAAGGAGCTTTAGCCACGGGAGAAGCGTTAGGAATAAGTTCAATACGAAAATCGAGTTCACGAGATGGAGGTAAACCGGTAGGTCATCGGGGAAAACATCCGCAAATTCATTAACAACGGGCACGGTCTTTAACTCAACTTTGATAACGTTAACATTATACACTTTATTTTCCCAAGACTCGGACATCTCACCTTGGACAACTAACTCCTCATCATTTCCTAACGGTATTCTAACTATTTTACTACCACATTCAATTACGGCGTTAACGGACGACATCCAATCCATACCAACGATCACATCAAAACTACCAATATCAAAGGGGACCAAATCTATATAGAAAGAGTGGTCATTCAATTCTAGGACACAATTACGAGCAATTTGACTAATTCTAGACAAACCGCCATTTACCATTTCAAGTTCCAAGTAATACTTCAACGGGCTAATACTAGCATCAATCAATGGAATAAAATCACGGGATACGAGGCTAAAATCAGCTCCTGAATCAAATAACACGGTGGCATATTGGTCATTTAGAAGAAAAGTACCTGCCACGACGTTCGGGTCTACATGAGCCTCGGCCGCATTCACGGCAAAAGCTCTTCCACGGGGGGCCAAATGTTGGCAAGGAGCTTGAGGAAGTTGTTGTTGTTGTTGTCCTTGGTTCCCACGGTTTGGTTTGGACCGGCAATTTGCAACTGGTTAGGATGCACGGTCACTTGAACTTGTTGGCCAATAAGATGTGGGCATCTATTACGATAGTGGTCTTGACTACCACATTCGTAACAATTTCCCCGGTTCATCGGTGGATGTTGAGCATTGAGGGGTATGGCATGCAAAGGAAAAGCACGAGGATTCGTAGGGCACATTCTTGAGATATGACCCACTTGATTACAATGAAAGCATGCGTCACACCGAGTGTGAGGCCTATGATGACGATTACACCGAGGGCATAGAATCCCGGTGTTAGTCTCTCTTGCCGGCTCTACCACTGCATAAACTTTTCCCCCTCGACCTTGGCGCTTATTATCACGCCTATCATCTTTCTTTGTGCCGCTTGACTCGGCAACATCCTTCCTTTTGTTGTCACTCTTATTATCATTTTTATTCAATTTACCACCCCTAATGAGTTCCAAGGTTATACTAGCGGTACGGGCGGTTGCCTCTTTGTAAGTCAAAGGCATGGTGGGTGAGAGACAAGCACTCTCACTTCATGTGGCAATCCCGCCACATACTTCTCAATCTTAACCTCCTGAGGTCTCACATAATGAGGAATGAGCCTAGAGAGTTGGCCAAAACGGCGAGTGTAACTCTCATAGTCTCCTCCCTTCATAGCAAGCTTAGAAAATTCTACTTGTAACTTTCTCAATTCATGGGTCGGGCAATACTTAGTAGTTATCAATTCCTTGAATTCTCCCCATAAAAGATTATTAGCCACATCAATCCCTAATTCATCAACCTCTTCGTTCCACCATTCAAGTGAATCACCTTTTAACATACCGGAGGCATAGGTGATTCTTTGGTGGTAGGCACAACCACTCCGAGCAATGATAGATTCAATGCTCTCTAGCCATTCCAAACAACCCGTAGCACCACCTTCTCCTTAAATTCCGGGGCTCCACAGAGTTTGAAGTCTTTAAACGAGCATCCCGGTTGTCGTACATCATGATCAGGTCTAGGTAATACTTCACCTACACCTACCCTGTTATCATTTATATTCACTGGTTCATTTTGCACAGGAACCGCTTCATCCTCCGGTTCTTCCTGTGCATTTACATTTCCCATGGCCGCTTGAATTCGGGCCACAAGATCCGGCATTAGATCAGTTAAAGCTTGTGTGATAACCTCGGCGGTTATCGGGGGATTAGGATCACCCCGACCACCTCGGCCACCACGACCACCACGAACACCACGACCACCACGACCACCTCTACCTCTACGGCCACCAACTAACTCTTGCTCAATTTGTTCCTCCTGCTCATTTTGACGCCTATCATTAGTGTTAGTTCTCCTGGGTCTATTCATCTTTCCTGAATACACGTGTTAAATCAGTAGGTTAATTCTCACGTTCACACACGAATATTCAAAATCGGCCGTCATATAACAAACATTACACATCTACATCCATCTAAATCATTACTAGAATATAAAATTCTACGGGGATATTATCATGGCAATGAGCTAAGGCATCATCATTCATAAAATCCATATTCAACCATACAATCACGCATCATTCAACATTATATAAATAAAAGGGGTCAAGTCTTAACAAGGTGGGTAAAGCATAGTCCGAATTTTAACCTCAACATTCGATACATTAAAAGTGTTTGTATACAGGGTGTACCATCGGCTAACCCTCCACACCGTTAATATATTAAATGGATATTAAAACTCGTTCCAATATGTTCTCTAAGTGTTGACCGGGTATGTATACAGGGTGTACCAGCGGCTAACCCTCCACCTAATCAACACTCATTAAACATACTGGGGTAGCTACTATACTCTATCCACAAGGCGCAATCCATGAGATCGTTAACTTTGTATAACATAGGATAACTTTCGATTTGTTGATCAGTCGCCTCTACGGTTACCGAATGTTATACTCCATTAATATCATCGTTTCATTTTGCTTAGGGGACAATTAATAGATTACTTCTAAAATTCCACACATCAACGTTCATAACAACATTTCCTTGATTAACGGTGTATCCCGACACTATCATATACGTTCATCACAACAATTCTCACATAACAGCCAAGACATCAAATCATAAGTAACCTACGAACTCCGTCTAAAACGTTTTTATGCATCATACAGTTCACGTTGCACACAAAGTTCCTATCATGCATGCTAAAATGAATTGTGGGTGTGATGGCTATAGTCTAGGTAATTCCTCCTAGTTCTCTACAACCAGGGCTCTGATACCATTCTGTAACACCCCAACATGGCGGAATCATGGGGTATCACGTAGAAATAGCACAGCACGACATGGAAATTATGTAGAGCAAACTATATGAATACATGAGATCGAAACGATCCATAAACTCGTACAAATGTATATAATCATCAATGTCAAACCAATACATGTTCAATCATAGAGAGAATGCAATAATCAATTGAAAATATTCGATCCTAAACATAACCCATGAAAGGGAAATAAGGATCACGGATCCAGAAGTCCAAAGCTAGTCCAATTCTAGCTAGCAAGCATTGCATTCATCTGTTTTGTCCTTGATTAACTTGATTACCTGAAAAGTGTACTAAAGAGCGTCAACATAAAGTTGGTGAGTTCGTAGGGTAAATATCATAAGGACAAAATGTCGGGATATCAACCGTTCAACCTTGATTACAACTATAACAAATCACATCACCTTGAATACAACCATATAACCTTGAAACCTTGATTTTGGATCGTTAAACGATCACACAACCTTGAAACCTTGATTGGGTCATATGACCACTTAACCTTGATTGGATCGATAAACGACCACTTAACCTTGATTGGTCGATATACGACCACTTAACCTTGATTGGATCGATAAACGACCACTTAACCTTGATTGGGTCGATAAACGACCACTTAACCTTGATTTAACAATTTATCGAACACATAGCCTTGATTCAATTATACAAACAATCATATAACCTTGATTCTAAAACTAACAAACACGTAACCTTGATACAATACACAAAAGCCATCTAACCTCGATACAACAACTAACAAACACGTAACCTTGATACAATACACAAAACTACCATAGAACTATCAAACAAATCCAAGAAACAAAATGTACACTTTTCAGCCCGAATCTCAATCGAGTAGGGAGGGTTTACGAAGCTCACCTTGATTGGATATGCGAGGTAAGTACAAGTTATAATCGAGTTATAACGTCCAACAATCGTTTAGCGTTCACCACCTATAAACATATACATTTCAAATCACGTCATCTTCGGAAATGACAGCGGATTCAAGGTATAAAGATTATACCACGATAAGGTAGACTCTCACACGATTCCAACGATAGGTCATACGTTTAAAACGGACTTACGGTTCAAAAGTTATTAACGTTTGAAAACTGATACGCGAACGACACCATTATGTATCTCACTGCGCCGCAGTCAAGGCATTGCCTTGCCACTGCGCCGCAGTGAAGTTAATCGAAAATATGTCGAGCAATTCTACTGCGCCACAGTCAAGGCATCGCCTTGTCACTGCGCCGCAGTAAGACTAATCGAGGAAAGTTGCCGAGCTAATCCACTGCGCCGCAGTCAAGGCTTTGCCTTGCCACTGCGCCGCAGTGAGGCAAATCAAGGAAAGGTGCCGAGCAAATCCACTGCGCCGCAGTGGGACGAGGACCTTTCCACTGCGCCGCAGTGAGGCAAATCAAGGAAAGGTGCCGAGCAAATCCACTGCGCCGCAGTAGACAGGATGCCGTCCACTGCGCCGCAGTAACAATCAGGAAGTGCCGAATCCACTGCGCCGCAGTAAGACTAATCGAGGAAAGTTGCCGAGCTAATCCACTGCGCCGCAGTCAAGGCATTGCCTTGCCACTGCGCCGCAGTGTGACTAGTCGAGGAAAAGTGCCGAGCTAATCCACTGCGCCGCAGTCAAGGCTTTGCCTTGCCACTGCGCCGCAGTGAGGCAAATCAAGGAAAGGTGCCGAGCAAATCCACTGCGCCGCAGTGGGACGAATCGAGGAAAGTTGCCGAGCAATCCACTGCGCCGCAGTCAAGGCTTTGCCTTGCCACTGCGCCGCAGTAGACTAATCGAGGAAAGTGCCGAGCTAATCCACTGCGCCGCAGTCAAGGCTTTGCCTTGCCACTGCGCCGCAGTGAGGCAAATCAAGGAAAGGTGCCGAGCAAATCCACTGCGCCGCAGTAGACCGAGGATGCCGTCCACTGCGCCGCAGTAGCAAGGAATTGCCTTGCCACTGCGCCGCAGTGTGACTAGTCGAGGAAAAGTGCCGAGCTAATCCACTGCGCCGCAGTCAAGGCTTTGCCTTGCCACTGCGCCGCAGTGAGGCAAATCAAGGAAAGGTGCCGAGCAAATCCACTGCGCCGCAGTAACACAGGATTGCCGTCCACTGCGCCGCAGTAAGACTAATCGAGGAAAAGTGCCGAGCTAATCCACTGCGCCGCAGTCAAGGCTTTGCCTTGCCACTGCGCCGCAGTGAGGCAAATCAAGGAAAGGTGCCGAGCAAATCCACTGCGCCGCAGTGCACGAGGATGCCTTGTCACTGCGCCGCAGTAAGACTAATCGAGGAAAGTTGCCGAGCAAATCCACTGCGCCGCAGTCAAGGCTTTGCCTTGCCACTGCGCCGCAGTAGACTAGTCGAGGAAAAGTGCCGAGCTAATCCACTGCGCCGCAGTCAAGGCTTTGCCTTGCCACTGCGCCGCAGTGAGGCAAATCAAGGAAAGGTGCCGAGCAAATCCACTGCGCCGCAGTGACGAATCGAGGAAAGTTGCCGAGCAATCCACTGCGCCGCAGTCAAGGCTTTGCCTTGCCACTGCGCCGCAGTAGACTAATCGAGAAAAGTGCCGAGCTAATCCACTGCGCCGCAGTCAAGGCTTTGCCTTGCCACTGCGCCGCAGTGAGGCAAATCAAGGAAAGGTGCCGAGCAAATCCACTGCGCCGCAGTGGGACGAGGATTGCCTTGCCACTGCGCCGCAGTGTGACTAGTCGAGGAAAAGTGCCGAGCTAATCCACTGCGCCGCAGTCAAGGCTTTGCCTTGCCACTGCGCCGCAGTCAAGGCTTGCCTTGCCACTGCGCCGCAGTAAATCAAGGAAAGGTGCCGAGCAAATCCACTGCGCCGCAGTGACTATCGAGGAAAGTGCCGAGCTAATCCACTGCGCCGCAGTCAAGGCTTTGCCTTGCCACTGCGCCGCAGTCAAGGAAAGGTGCCTTCCACTGCGCCGCAGTCAAGGCTTTGCCTTGCCACTGCGCCGCAGTGAGGCAAATCAAGGAAAGGTGCCGAGCAAATCCACTGCGCCGCAGTGACTATCGAGGAAAGTGCCGAGCTAATCCACTGCGCCGCAGTCAAGGCTTTGCCTTGCCACTGCGCCGCAGTCAAGGCTGCCTTGCCACTGCGCCGCAGTAATCAAGGAAAGGTGCCGAGCAAATCCACTGCGCCGCAGTGTGACTAGTCGAGGAAAAGTGCCGAGCTAATCCACTGCGCCGCAGTCAAGGCTTTGCCTTGCCACTGCGCCGCAGTGAGGCAAATCAAGGAAAGGTGCCGAGCAAATCCACTGCGCCGCAGTGGGCTATCGAGGAAAGTTGCCGAGCAATCCACTGCGCCGCAGTCAAGGCTTTGCCTTGCCACTGCGCCGCAGTCAAGGTGCCTTCCACTGCGCCGCAGTCAAGGCTTTGCCTTGCCACTGCGCCGCAGTAAGGCTATGTCGAGCTTCCACTGCGCCGCAGTCAAGGCTTTGCCTTGCCACTGCGCCGCAGTGAGGCAAATCAAGGAAAGGTGCCGAGCAAATCCACTGCGCCGCAGTGACTATCGAGGAAAGTGCCGAGCAATCCACTGCGCCGCAGTCAAGGCTTTGCCTTGCCACTGCGCCGCAGTCAAGGTGCCTTGCCACTGCGCCGCAGTCAAGGCTTTGTCCTTGCCACTGCGCCGCAGTCAAGGCTTTGTCCTTGCCACTGCGCCGCAGTCAAGGCTTTGCCTTGCCACTGCGCCGCAGTCAAGGCTTGTCGAGCTTCCACTGCGCCGCAGTCAAGGCTTTGCCTTGCCACTGCGCCGCAGTAGACTAATCGAGGAAAGTGCCGAGCTAATCCACTGCGCCGCAGTCAAGGCTTTGCCTTGCCACTGCGCCGCAGTCAAGGTGCCTTCCACTGCGCCGCAGTCAAGGTATGTCGAGCTTTACCACTGCGCCGCAGTCAAGGCATTGCCTTGCCACTGCGCCGCAGTGTGACTAGTCGAGGAAAAGTGCCGAGCTAATCCACTGCGCCGCAGTCAAGGCTTTGCCTTGCCACTGCGCCGCAGTCAAGGTGCCTTGCCACTGCGCCGCAGTGTGACTAGTCGAGGAAAAGTGCCGAGCTAATCCACTGCGCCGCAGTCAAGGCTTTGCCTTGCCACTGCGCCGCAGTCAAGGAAAGGTGCTTTACCACTGCGCCGCAGTCAAGGCATTGCCTTGCCACTGCGCCGCAGTGTGACTAGTCGAGGAAAAGTGCCGAGCTAATCCACTGCGCCGCAGTCAAGGCTTTGCCTTGCCACTGCGCCGCAGTCAAGGTGCCTTCCACTGCGCCGCAGTCAAGGCTTTGCCTTGCCACTGCGCCGCAGTCAAGGCTTTGCCTTGCCACTGCGCCGCAGTCAAGGCTATGTCGAGCAATTCCACTGCGCCGCAGTCAAGGCTTTGCCTTGCCACTGCGCCGCAGTAGGCACAATCAGGAAAGGTTGCCGAGCAAATCCACTGCGCCGCAGTGTGACTAGTCGAGGAAAAGTGCCGAGCTAATCCACTGCGCCGCAGTCAAGGCTTTGCCTTGCCACTGCGCCGCAGTGAGGCAAATCAAGGAAAGGTGCCGAGCAAATCCACTGCGCCGCAGTGACAGGATGCCTTGCCACTGCGCCGCAGTGTGACTAGTCGAGGAAAAGTGCCGAGCTAATCCACTGCGCCGCAGTCAAGGCTTTGCCTTGCCACTGCGCCGCAGTCAAGGTGCCTTCCACTGCGCCGCAGTCAAGGTATGTCGAGCTTCCACTGCGCCGCAGTCAAGGCTTGCCTTGCCACTGCGCCGCAGTAGACTAATCGAGGAAAGTTTCCGAATTTCAGCAACCACCTCGGATGTTTGATCATCATCAACTCTAGCCACTACCTTTGCGGACCTCCTATCTTTTTGAAGACCTAGAGAACTTGAGCTTTTGCCATATCTTCAAACATCTTCCAAAGCTCGCTTGAGGTCTTGTAACTAATACTACCTCCACAAGTCATCACCATCTTCTCATAGTTCTCCCTACTCATCCCATCCATGAAGATCCCCACAATTTCGGTGTCACTCACCCCATGCCCGGGACATTCCCATAAAAGATCTTTCATTCTTAACCATGCTTCAACAATCGACTCATCCTCATCTTGTTTAAAAGAACGAATAACAAGCCTAAGTTCTCTTTCCCGATTAGCCGGAAAGAATCTATCAATAAAGCTTCCTTAACCGCCCCCCAAGTAGTCAAACTATCCGGCGCTAATCCTTTCAACCATTTGTGAGCCTCTCCCGTGAGAGACATAGGAAAAAGCGTCATCTTGACATTGTTGGCTTGGTTTTCCCTATAGTTAAATAGGTTGCAAATCATCTCGAACTTGTCAAGATGCTCATGAGGGTCTCTTTTGTGCCATCCATCAAAGCACAAATCCTTAACCATTTGCAAGTGGTTACCTTTCACCGCGAAAGTGTCGATTTCGGGTGCACGGATGGCCGATTGGCGGGATGTAGGTATGGTTCGAGGAAGGTCCTCGATCTTCATGTTGAAGAGATCGGGAGGGTTTTGTTGACCGGCCATGTTGAAGTCCGGTTTTGGTGATTCGGGTGGAGTAGGTGTTTTATCGGAAATTGGTTCTTCTTTTTCGGAAAAATAACCCCACTCGTTACTTCCCGACTCGTAATAGGTCTCGTGAAATATGTGGTTGGGGTTAGGTCTAGGAGTAACGTCTATGTAAAATGGTGCGGATGATGATGGTTGTGATGATTGTGGTTTGGTGCGTTTCTTGAGTTTTTCGGGGTTAGATGTGGCCTTCACTAATGGTTTCCCAGAAGCTCGAGTGTTCATCCACTACCTGAAAATAATCTGCAAACACAACACAGCAAACAAAAAGGATCGATTCACAGAATAAGGAAATAAAATGAAATAAAGCAAGTAACTTCCCCGTGCAAAGCACGAAAAAGGATCGATTCACAGAATCTCAACCAAAAGTACTTAAAAATCAATCCCCGGCAGCGGCGCCAAAAACTTGATGTGTGAAATCTAGTTTAAAAATTTATAACAAGATCTACCGTTAACTGACTACAACACACTTACGGGCAGTGTACCCGTTCGTATGTAATATAGGTAACTGGCAAGACCAGGATCGAACACAAGGACTGACTGTTGTACTAAAAGTTGTAAAAATGTGAAACAAGTAAAAGTTTGGTTTGTGACCGAGTTGTCACTTTGCGTTTCTGAAAGCTATGTAATTAACAAGTGAAATAAAATACTCAACCGGCGTCAATCGAGAGTATACGAAAATGATTTGAGTTGTAAACAATAATTAAAAGGCCATCTATGTCGAATCCGCTACGCAAGAAGTTTAGGTTGCATATGGGTTAAGCTCAAAATTCATATATGTTGGTGATAATAATCGTGACAAGACAAAAACACATTCGGCGTGCACTCCGTTTGTAAAATCGACTCAATCACCTAATCAACTCAATTTCTTGCAACAAGTGGTACCACCAACCGTTAAATCCACTTAACAAAGTAATTTCTATTAACTTGTATCATTTACTATCATACCATGACCTAGCAAGAGTTGTTCATAGACAAACAACTAAAACAATACTTGTATTCAACTAGTACCACTATCGAAAAACACAAATATCACCAAGGACACAAGATTAAGTAGAAGAAATCACTTCATTAAGATCTTGACAAAATGTTAAGTAAAACCAACTTGAATTCAAAATATTATGCAACCATGACTAATTGTTTCACTTCATCTTCATAGATGTAAAGAGATTTAGCTACTCATAATGAAAAGAACTAAATATTCAATTAAAGAAGAGAACATAATGTACCAAATATGAAGTAGAAATCCAAATCGAGGTTACAACCGAGCTACAACAAGTAACAATAGCCAAAACTAATCTTCAAGTCTTCAAATTAGTTGGAATGATGAAAAACCCTTGAAAAGCTCTCAAAAACGGCTGGAAGTTAAGTGTGTGAGTTCAAGTATCCAAGATTAGGTATAGGGTTGAGTGGAGACTTGTATTTATACCCTAAGAGAGAGAAAACCCTGAAATCAGCACGGGTCGCGCCGCGACCAATATTCCTCGCGCCGCGAGGTATGTGGTGAACTGGATCGCGACTGACTGGTGAACGAGCTCGCGCCGCGAGGTTGCTGGTGAACTGGATCGCGACTGACTGGTGAACGAGCTCGCGCCGCGAGCTCTCCTCGCGCCGCGATGTTATATAAATTCTAACAGGGGATTTCAGCACAAGAAGCTCGCGCCGCGAGTTCTTTGGGTCGCGCCGCGAGGTTGCTGGTGAACTGGATCGCGACTGACTGGTGAACGAGCTCGCGCCGCGAGGCACTCTTCTCGCGCCGCGATTTAGCCAAAAATGTGACAGAAAATTTAAGCCATGACAACTCGCGCCGCGAGGCGTGCCGGTGAGCGGTGAACGAGATCGCGACTAGGTTGGTGATCAGGCTCGTGAACTGGATCGCGACGCGAGCCACCGTCCTCGCGCCGCGAGGTGTGACTGATCGCACAGTTTCAGTTTTTGCTTTCCACCATTAGTGCATATGGACCATTTTCGAACCATTTTCTACCATTTATGAGCAATGTACCTGCTGTAGACCTGAAACCACTAGCAAATACCATAAAGCACCACAAAACATGTATAAACGGCTATAAATCGTGTACAAAACGTCCAAATAAGATGTGAGAAATATGTATATATTGAGACACATCAATGGTTATTAGATATATTAGTTTTTATATATCAAGTTTTCATAGTATTAGTTTCCATGTATTAGTTTAGGCTACTCTATAAATATAGTTTCTTGTAATCCCTATCAATTACAATTTAATATAATAACCTACAAGGTTTTTCAATATACTACGGGTACATGGTAGCTTATGATTGAATTATGAGAACATAATTTTTGAGGAGTCTTAACATACTAATTACATTGTGACACGTCATTCATTTTTCATTCAAGAAAAAGATGATATATACATTATGACCTCGTACATTAACACCAATCGTTATGAGATGCCATAGAAAACAAACCACTAAAATCCCCAACATATATAAAAAAATCGTGGGAATCCATTTTCAATTAAAGTACGTACATTTTGTTACACTTATTAACCAAATACAATATATAAAATAATCAACAAATCATTCCAAAGTTGAAGCATATTCCAAAGTTAATAATTTATAAACCAATGGTCTAAAATCTATTAACACTTGTAAGCATAAGGACTGCTAGTGGATCAGGACTTCAAGATGCATTATGTTTCATGGACAATACTATGTGAAAAAACAAATCAAATCAACTGAAATATTGGAAAAAGTTTCCGCTTACCACTTTTTTTTGAAGTAAACTCATGGATTTGTCAAATATAGATATAAGATGATTAAATTGGCTGTGCACTAAATCCAAAATTAGGAGTATGATTTGTTATAGGTGCCGGTGAAATGAGCTTACCATTAGTGGCCAATGTAGAAGAGTAAATGGTGTAAAAGAGCAAGAACACACATTATAAGCGGCCAACAACTGAAGCAGACAACCAATATCACTTGATCGTTGCTTTATAAAACATTAAAATGGTCTCACCAACTGAGGGTGTTTGATCACTCAAGCAAAAGTATACTGTGACGGATAGCCCCAAACTCGGCTATAACACAGGATCAATACCCGACACTCAAAAACAGACTAACAAACAACAAATTAAATGCAGGATATAGGTACACCACCTGATTAACTCGTAGGGCATCAAACCTCTAATCTTATTAACCAATCACATCTCTCGATTTCTTTAAATTTTCAATTTTGACTTTTCTTGACTTTTAATTATATAAAAAAGCTATAAATGTCGACCATCTATTCAATTGAAGATAACTATTCGAATAATTATATATTATAAATATAAATATCTAACTTAATATATTAATATTATAAACACTATAAATGTCGACCATCTATCTAACTGAAGATAACTATTCCATTAGTTATATATTATAAATCTAATTTCTTATATTTAATATCTTATCTTAATATATACTATAAAACAGTTGAACTAATAACTTATTAGCCAATCAAATCGCTCAATTTTATCAAATTGACTTTCGCTTATGTCATCATTTAATTAATTATAAATTAAAAATCCTAATAATCATTATCAAATATATTATTATATTAGTATTTGTAGAAAAAATCTCATTAATTTATACTTTTTTGTTTTTTTCCATCAATAATTTACACTTTTTAGCCCTGAATACTTAATTTATATTTATTTTTAGCTATCAACTTGAGAGATTTTTTTAAAATTTTAATCATTCGTGTTATGGCCCACATCATGATCAAAAACATATACTTGAATGTCAACTACAGGATCACAAGTATGTTTATATTTTAATTCTTAATTATCTTTCAAAAAATTCTATAATAGAAGAATTATTATTGCATGTGCCTTGTGGAATGACTACGACAAACAATTCCGTCAATATGTCTCAGCTAATAATGACAGTGACGAACATGTGATTATTGTACTACAACTTGCAAAGTATAACACTTGAAACCGTATATCTTCAAAATTATAAGCTTTTATGACTTAAATGTATGAAGATCTAATATTGATAATATCGTAAGCCCCGTGTCCAGTGTTGGACACGGGTCTAAAATCTAGTAACATTATATATAAGAGATTCAGTAATTGTCATCGAACTAGTCCTTATACATTTGATGAATATTTAACGTTAGATGATAGGTGGAGTTGAGTCACAAAGCAACTTAACAAGTCATGTCGACGTTTGATGAATCACTTCAATTCTTTGTATTGACGTGGACTTTCTCACCATTACTATACTACTTTGCTTTCTCTTGTAACAGGTGTTATACCACAAAACGGAGGTTTAATACACTACAATAAAAATGTCATTTATTAACACTTATTTTTTCATACTTGAGTCTATGTTGTAATGCCTATGCTTCTCATATATGATATATATATAAAAAATAGATATTTTGGTGAGTTACAATGTCATCATCATAACATTATATATAAGAGATTCAGTAATTGTCATCGAACTAGTCCTTATACATTTGATGAATATTTAACGTTAGATGATAGGTGGAGTTGAGTCACAAAGCAACTTAACAAGTCATGTCGACGTTTGATGAATCACTTCAATTCTTTGTATTGACGTGGACTTTCTCACCATTACTATACTACTTTGCTTTCTCTTGTAACAGGTGTTATACCACAAAACGGAGGTTTAATACACTACAATAAAAATGTCATTTATTAACACTTATTTTTTCATACTTGAGTCTATCTTGTAATGCCTATGCTTCTCATATATGGGGAGATCGAGTTGCTATTCAGAATTTGATGTTCTAGAAAACCTCATTTTATTTTTAGTTATAATATACTCCTATATTTACTTGAATTTTTTTTCTACTTTTCAGGAGAGGTCTTGGGTTCGAGTCTTACCAAATGCAAACTTGAGATAATCAGGGGATTATTAAGTGGTTGAGAATTCACCTGGACACTAGCCTGACTGGAGGATTAGTGAGTACCAAATGATACATAGGATCATGAGTTTCCATCTAATTACCTTTTTTACAATATACTCGTATATTAAATAAAATGATAAAAAATTATGTATAAGAATCAAATACGCTTTTTCAATGATGCTTGACGTCAATTGCTTCAAAACTTATACTATATATACAATTTAATGACAATAATATAATGCAATTAGAGTCACTTTAAGCGAATGGTGAACAAGTGACGCACAATATATCGTTATTATAAGGTTATTTCGTCAACTAAGAAAAAGACTCGATATGCTCTCTTTCATCGTCATGCTTTTACTATTATAAAATCCCGAAATCTACATCACAAACGAAAAGAAAATGTTTAAACTTTTTTTAAGGTTCATAACTATTCATATCATTATGTATTTTATATCTATCGTTTATCTTGATGTATTTCTAAATAAATATGTTCAATAATTAAAATCATGAAAAAAAATAATAATTCACGAGAGTTTATTATATGATCGACTACTAGCTAGTTTTTAGACCTCTCTAGTGTTTATACATCACGTACATGATTAGATTAGAATATTACTATATCAAATATCATAAATACTTTTATAGTATATAATAACATTTTGTCGTCAACTAATTAAGCTAGATTCATAATTGAGTGTCACTTTTAAATATAAGTTAAAAATGCATCAGATGGAACCATTCCCAATTAAGGCCTAACTTAATTTTTTCTTGTGTGAAACAAATCAAAAGATACGATCCACCTAATGCTTAGCAGTTAGCTTGTTATGATTTTGATTTCTGAAGCTTATAAACCCGGCCAAACCAATGTTGTTTTAATAGTAGATCCACTCCATCATCATATAAAAAACTTATTATGAGTAGTAAATATTAGGTTTTTGTGTATAATATAATTAATTTAATTTCGAAAAGTAAGTTGGCGGGGGATATATTGGAACTAATCGGGTTTTTCTTTGTCGTGTAGAAATTATACCAATCATGCAAGTTTAATTTTTCTTTTATGGTGAATTTCGCTAGAAATTGTGTCGCGATTCGACAGCGGGAGGTCTAGCATACGTTGTCTTAACCGGGTCCGCGCTAGAAAGCTCCCTCGAAGTAGAAATGCCTATTTCAAATACCCAATGGGGGAAAACCCCCTACTAATCCGTCCGAAAGCACGACGATTAATAGGTAAACTCTTAATTGACTTCTCCAAAATTCAAACCTAAGGTTAGTAGGTACAAACTCCTTCATTAGGGGACTATCTTTGCCGACTAAATTAATTACTTACAATATATACTTTTTCATATATATATATATATATATATAGGGGACCCTTATTTTGAGAACCCATTTTTTTATAAGAACCGTGAGAACTCTTAAATTTCATATTGGAACACATGTTTTTTTTTGTTCATTCACATGTGAAACGTTGTAAAAACATATGTTGTAGAAGAAATTTTTTTTCGAAACCTTATATATAGCCGTTTGTCACATGTGAACAAAAAACGTGAACAAATTCATTCACAAGTTCATAAAAGGCTAATTTGAAGGTTTCTTGAAAAAGTTTCTTCTACAACATATATTTTTATATCATTTCACATGTGAATGAACAAAAAAAACATGTGAACAAATATATAATTCAAGAGTTCTCATGGTTCTTACAAAAAAAATGGTTCTCAAAATAAGAAACTCTCTCTATATATATATATATATATTATACCCTATTATAAGCATTTAACAGGGGTAGTTTGGGTATTTTATCACTGTACAAGCAAAAGAAACATGGGTACAAGGATCTTAATGCACGCTGATCTTAAAAGTCTTAAATTTAAGACACAAGCACTCTCCTAGCTTTCCCATTTGAGTAGGCCTTCACTCTGGATTGATACGCTCCATTCATTTCAAATTTCAAACACACTTTGCACGTACTCCCAAAACCTCTCCGTCAAAACATAGAAAAAGATTCTACTCATTTTTCAAAACCTTCACACATTTAATTCTCTCTTTCCTCATCCAATTTCAAAAATAATACCTACTGCATCTGATCGTTCATCATCATCATCAGATCGTTCATCATCATCATCATCATCATCGTGCTATCACTTAAATTCTTGATCCTTGATCATCATCATCATCATCATCATCATCATCATCAGATCTAAATTTTGTTACATGTTTAAACGTTTATGTTTTTTAATGTTTGATCGAGTTTTTTTTATTTAGATCTAATCGGTTTTTTATTTTTGCAGATTTTTTGTGTGTTGTTCCTGATGCAAGTTTTATTTTTGAGGTATTTTATGGCATTTTTTTTATTAGTTCTAATGGATCTGTTTAAGCTTCTTCATATATTTTTTTTATATAAGTTGTCTTTATCAGGGACTTGAAAGATGTGTATTAGTTGTAATTATTTCTTTCTTGAGGTTTTGGGAGTATTTGTAATGAGGAATTATTTAAATCTCTGAGTACTTAATTTGGTTTTGCAATAAATCTGCAGGATTGAAAGCTATGGAAAAGGAATATTGAAGCCTCAACAACCTAAAAGGTGGAACAACAAACAAATCAGCAAAATGGCAACAAAAGGTATGAACAATCAAGACGGATTATCATCATAATAATATATGAACTTGTATGTGCTTTAAATAATTAATGCTTTATATATTGTATGCATTTGAATACAATCTGGATGATTCTTTGACCCGTTCGAACCATACACTCCATAGTTAATTATCATAATAATATTTGTTCTTATTATTTTGTTCTATAATCAGTACAGAGATGACCCCACCATATTTGGCTGGGAGTTGATCAATGAACCACGGTGCATCACTGACCGTTCTGGTGACACATTGCAAGTAAGCCCATCTTTTTTTCTCTAATGCAGTTACTCACACAAAGTATTAAGTATAGGGTGATAAGAGGATTCTGAAACAAAACTGAACATAGAGATGGCGGTAAGTTTGGGCTGGGTAGGGTAAACCATAATACATGTTTGGGTTAAAAGGGTCACTTTAACACTCAGGTTAAATTGGCCGGGTTTATTTTATTGTTTTATTTTATTGTTGTATTGTCTAAAAGTTTATTCATGGGCTTGAGTTACATATAAAGTTTATAAACTACAGGACTGGATAGAAGAAATGTCGACCTTTATAAAAGGAATCGACAATAAACATCTATTAACTATCGGTCTGGAAGGATTCTATGGTCCTAAAAGTCCCAAAAAAGACACGGTTAATCCAGAATTCTGGGCAGCTGATATGGGAGTTGATTTTATTCGCAACTCTGCGCCATCGACTATCGACTTTGCCTCTGTTCATATTTACCCTGACCAATGGTAAGCTTTTCATCATCTTTTATAGCTATAGAATCTTTTAGTTAATGAATAAGAACGCACTGCAATATTTTCTATTATAGCTATAAAGAATTCTTTCCAGTTTTAGGTAGATCTCAATTTATAGTCACTTATATGACGGTTATCATCGTCAAAGTAGTATCAGTTTAGGTTCATAAGATTAGTATATACCCAAATTTTATTATAGTGATACTTATTAGGAAAGGTATCACAGATCTTTGACACATGTCAAAACTCACACTGTGTTATGTTATAAGATTAGTATATACCCAAATTTTATTATAGTGATACTTATTAGGAAAGGTATCACAGATCTTTGACACATGTCAAAACTCACACTGTGTTATTTTTGGTTTGTGTGTTGGTTTTCGCTTGTGCTTCATGGTTTCGTGAAGGTTGTATCAACTGTAATTATTTGTATTGGGTAACGGGTTAGCCCGGTGAATTATGTAACTATAAGGCTTATATATACATAAAATGTCTTTATGTCTTGATTAACACTTTAGTGCCATTATTTATGCAATGTTGCTTAATGGTTCTTTTTGGGCATTCAGTTAGAGCAACGATATGATACTAGGGATAACACCCCTTCATACTCATATTCATGGTCAGTGATAAAACGTCACTTGCATTACTCGTGGCTTGGTCATCTTATTTTATCTTTTATATATACCAAGTGTATCTATCATGTATTGTGATATCGATAGGCTATAGGTGGTCGGTTAAAGGTGGCGAAACTGGCACATTTACCTAAAAGTGGTTCGATTTTGGGTATGTATCGATTTCTCCTAGCTCAAACAACTTGTTTTACTATTACACATGTTTGATCTTATCTTTTGTATCTGATCTTATTCAACTGCTGGACTGGCTTAGGTTTGGATGGAGTTAAAAGGCACTTGTTAGTTTAGTGATCTGTTGCTTTCAATGTTTTGTCTTGCTATATATGTGTAATTGTATTTCTTGGGTTTTTACTCTATGGCCCATCTTTATATCTTTCTTTCTTATTCTAATTTTATTGGCAATCTGATATTCTATCATCTGCTATTTTAGATTGGTCAGTACATTGCATCAAATGGTGGTGTTGTTACAGCTGAGGAACTTGCTCCATACCTTGATGTAGAGTCCGCAGAAAAGACGGTATGACCTCTATTAATATTTCGGAATTATTAGCTGCTGAATCTTAAGGTAGGAAGAACCTATATCTAGAAATGCTTATGGTTCTAAAAAAGGAGCTGTTTTTAAGTAGTGATCAAGTTTATTAAAAGGCTACCAAGATCCAACTGTATGTATGATGAAATTAATGGTTAACTCCATATTGATACATCAATTTGAGTATGTTTGCATCTTGTAAGGATCATAAAGTTTGTTAATATGCTATTATCATGTAATCAGATAAAAACACCGTTTAGTCATTCTTGGAAAAGTATTGTCATGCTATTTGAGACCGAGGTGTGCCTATATGTGAAGTTTGCAAGCTTTTGATTATATAATGTGATCGTGTATTCTCCGTGATGCAAAATTAACTTAAGCTCCGCAATTTGTTAACAAAAATTTGTAGAATCTGACCGAGGATTATGAAGGAACAACTCCAAGCTTTAGTTCAGGAAAACACGCTCTTGAAGCGAGCTGTTGCAATTCAGCATGAACGCCAAAAGGAATTTGAGGATGGGGGCCAAGAATTGCATAACCTCAAGTAGATGGTATCTCAATACCAGGAGCAGTTGAGAACTCTTGAGGTTAGTCTACCAAACCGCATAACAATTCTATTTACTCCTGTTTTAATGCTTTATGTTATTTGTAGAGCAGTGGCAATTTCGATGTATCAAGGGGTTGAGTCAATCTAAGTTGTATCTCTATCGGAGTATTAAGTCAAACAAGCCAAAAGTTGTCAATGTGTATTCTATGCATGCAAGTCCAACTAAAGGGTCTTTGGCGTAGTGATACTGGATTCGACATATGAACCATGAGTTTGTGGGCTCAAGTCTCACTTGAGACAATTGGTATATATAATAGGTGGTTAGGAGTATAATTCCCTTGCCTTTTCAAAAAATGAAAAGCAATCCCTGTGTTTTATATAATAATTTGATTAATTTTGAAACCATGTAGTTATTATTATTATATTTTACACGCTAATAGCCCTACTAATATTATTGTTTAGGGTAGACCCCATACTCTCACGCTCCGTCATTTTTACTACAAAAAGTACTGGGTTTTACCCGTGACCAAATTCTCATGCCATGTAGACCTTCATACCTTTATATGATAATATGATATCATCATATATTGGTTAGTGCAGCTGTCCTTCCCATGCAGCATTTTGGTCCCAACATGAGTGTTTTCTGTGAAATACAATAAGCATTTTATGCGATATAATGCGTGACACCTTGCTTTTGAACTACCATCCAACAAACATGTGCAAGTTGGCAGCAAGTAATGAACATTAGAGGTCTTTTTCGCTATTTTTTTGGTTAATACAGTGCCCTTTTTGGTATTTTCTATCAATTGGTGGGTAATCATGTTGCCAATTACAATGATTTTAGATGCCCTTTTTGGTATGTTCTATTTGAGACAGATGTGTGCCTATATGTGAAGTTTGCAAGCTTTTGATTCTATAATATGATCGTGTATTCTGTGTGTCCTCATACTTTTCTTCTACACAAGATGAAAGGTCAAATTTCAGGAAGGTGATTTTGGTCATACTTACACTTTCTTCTACACTTTCCTCATACTTACACTTTTTTGGTTTAATAGCAGATAATAATATGAATGTGATTTTGATTACTTATTTCAGCTTTTGACCGGGCTTAGCTTTTTAAACATGCTGGTTTTAGGTCTAAATAAATATAACTAAGTGTGTCTTATTGTATCTAAGATTATTAAGAGTTATGACAGTAAGGAAAGTTGTAAGCCAAGTTTTAATCAGATCACCTAAACAAGTTGGGTAAACATAGATGGTTAGAAGAATATAAAAACCTTTTCGTAACAGGAAGCTTGACCTTTATATTGGGAAGTTCTACATTATATTATACCCTTTTTATTATTAAAGATGACATTTAGATAATGAGTTCTTTCGTTCTACTCAGGTAAAATGATTGTGGTACTTGGGGAACTCGGTGGTCGAGATGAGTATTCCTTAGCTGAAGCCCTTAAAGCTGGAAAAATCAATAAACCATTGTGCGCATGGGTCAGTGGAACTTGTGCTCGACTCTTCAAGTCTGAAGTTCATTTTGGAACTTGGTCACTCGGCTGTTAAGGCTTACTTATTGGGTCTCGAGGTGAAAATGCTTTTTGTAGATTTCGTAATTATCTTACCGTTGATGTAACAAAAAATGTAATGTGTATAATCTTTATTATAATTGCAGGTGGGTTTTGACTCGCTATACTTTGCTAGAAGATGAGGGTGATGGTGCTCTCTAATTTCGTTTGGTAGAGGGAAAATCTTCTCTATTAGAAAAGCCTTGACCTAAGTTCTAAGGTCTCCTTGAAAAGCAAGATGATTTCATGTGAATAAATCAAATCCAACTCAAGCTGCCATATTGAGATCAGTGTATCAAGGGATTGCGTAATAGCATAGAAGGCCTAGGAGAAAAATATGATAGAGATAGAAGGCCTAGAAAAATATGATAGAGATATCACATTTTCAAGTTGCGTTGAAAATTTTGGTGGAAAACCTGATTCTCTGTCTTTGGCATTTGGAGGTTTATTACTGTAATTCTATTCGAAAACCTTGTAACATGTTTCTTTTATGTGCAAAGAAAATCTTCAATCTCATGTTTTAATTCTTAGACTAATTCGCGACCTGCTTGTCTCAAACACTCATTACAAGATTTTTTTCTTTAGCTCCTATTTATACAACATAATTACCGAATGTAAAGTGTTCCTGCTGCTTCCATATTATCCTTGTACTGTTATTGTACATTTGTCTTTTACATATTAAGCATGACCCAAGTGAGAGGTTACCGTGATTCAACAATGTTGCTTGTTAACTATTTGCAACGTCTAGATAGGTATTATAATAGTGGCATGTCTTCTGAAGCATTGATAAACTGCATGTATACGTATAGTTAACGTGGTACTTTCTTTGCCAAGTTGCCAAAACATCATTTGACTTATACTATTTTATCAAAAAAAATAAAAATATATCAAGGTTCCATGATATACTACTTTTTGAGTCGGTGGCTGTAAAGGCAAAGTAAGATCTTAGATTTTGTTTTAAGATTATATCATCAACACAATGTAGAGACTTTGTTGGTGAGTTTCTTCTACTAAATTTCTAATTGTGATAGCTGTTGGTATTTTCTAACTTTCCTATTAGTGGATGAGACTTTGGCCCATTTAATGACACCCTAAGGTTCATTCAAACACTCTTCGAAGAAAACGATACACTTATAAATTATCGTATCACGCATCTCGAGCGCTATGAACCGGAGCCGCTGCAACGCGCGGGTACTAGACTAGTATATATATATATATAAATTAATTAAAGAGTAATAGTATAAATTAATGTTTTTAAGGTCTTCGGAGTGGCTTAAATTTAAATCTTACTAGATAAACATAAACTCGACTTTTCCCCAATAATCCCAACATGGATCCATCTTTGTTTCTGATGACGTAATCAACAAGATGATCTTTCAATACCAACAATTTTTTAAATATGAAAGCATGAATGTCGTATAGTGATAAAGTTTTTGCATGATGCTTAAAAAACACCATGTGAAGATTTTTTGTAAAAAGGAGAAATGATGATGGTGTTTGATCACATAGGAGAGAAAGATTTAATTTTGCCCACTACGTACGAACAAACCAACAAT
This sequence comes from Erigeron breviscapus, assembly GCA_034093135.1. Lineage (NCBI taxonomy): Eukaryota > Viridiplantae > Streptophyta > Magnoliopsida > Asterales > Asteraceae > Erigeron > Erigeron breviscapus. The sequence continues at coordinate 88,179,350 of CM067171.1, read as the reverse complement.
AACCTTTGCTTTGTGATCTTCATATCCAACTTAAAAGTAACTCCCAATGCCGTCTTCCACGGGTTTTGGGTCCCAATACCGTCTTCGACGGTGTATGGGGGAGGTTGAGATGTAGACAACCTTACCCCTACCAAAGGTAGAGAGGCTGGTTCCATGTTCTACCATAGGTAGAAAAGGCCCTCCAGCCTTGCTGGGCATGAGGATCGAACCCTTGACCCTTCATATCCAACTTAGATTTTATTAAAATCTCAATAGATTTTCATTTGATTTCGGGTTTTTGACACGGTTAAAGTATTTTACACATTAGCTTTACCGATAATGAGGAACAATTTTGTGTCAATAATTACAATTTGCATTGAAAATGAAATACAATTTGTTGTTGCACAATAGCTTTAAAAGTGAAGGATTCTAGACAAATTATGAAGATAAAAGTATATCAAAGAATAACTCATATTTCACACTTTCTTTCGGAAAATGCTTATAGATTATGTTCTCGACTTTTTATTCAAAGAAATAATAAAAAGGAAAAAAATGAAATGGAAAAGAAGGAGCTTGACATATTTTTCTTTTATTTCAATACTTTCGTTTGCAACAAAATTAGAAGCCGAATTCGACCTGAATGAAAAAACATGTAGAAGTAACCTTAGAGGGTACCCAATGCCCAGGACTCATCCACCAAAGACTAGTCCCTGTCAGCGCCACATCAGCAAAAAACACTCCAAGGACTAATCCCCCCAAAATACACCCAATGCACTCATCCACCAAAGACTAGTCTTGGACCTACCAATTATTTAATTATACCCTTTTATCCAAAGTTTACACTTTTAACCCTTCAAAATTAATAACAAACTAAAACATACACAAATAAGAAACACTTCATTAAAAATAAAAACATTACAATACTTATTAAAAATAAAGAAAACACACATTAAAAAAAAACATTACAATAGTTTATTTTAAAAAACACGCATTAAGCCGGGAGGCGCCATATATGCTCCGTAAGATCATGACGAAGAGCATGATGCATAGTGCGATCTCGAAGCTCCTTGCCGGTTCGTTGGTGAACTGCCATCCTTTCCTGGAACGTACGCTCAGGTAAGACGATTGGATCATTATTGTCTCCATCATCGAGTGAGCTTATGGCGTACCCCGCGTCTTCAACCTTCATGTTATGCAATATAACACACGCGTACATTGTTCGAGTTATTCGATTCACGCTTTTTGATCTTGCTGGTTGGCTTAGAATGTGCCATGAATTTTGAAGCCCTCCAAAGGCACGCTCGACATCTTTCCGAGCACTTTCTTGATACTTTTTAAATTTCTTCCGCTTCTCATCTTGAGGGCATGAATACGACTTTACAAAAGTCGACCATTCGGGATGACCGTGATCACCACGCGTAAATTGACCTTGCCATGCCTTGGGACAGTTCTTCCAAGGCCAGTGCATGCAATCAACGCTTCCAAGCATGCCTGGGAAACCATGAAGCTCCTCATGTCGAGCATACAAGCGTTGTATGTCCTCCGGTGTTGGTCTGCGCAAGTATTCATCCCTGTAAAGTTCAAACACACACTTACAATAATAGTCTAGATAACATCTTGCTGTTTCTTCACCCATCTGTAGATACTCGTCAAGCGAGTCGGGATTGTAGCCATACGCCAACTGACGTATGGCGCATACACACTTTTGGATTGCACTGAAACCAACCTTTCCTCGACCATCAACCTGCTTGTCTTGCATTCTTTGAAAATGCAAAGGCACAGGACCTGGATGTCGAGATGGGTATGATATTATGTCGTTCACAATGCGCATGAACATAGGTCTCGACATACGGAAGCGTCGCCTAAAGTTCTTCAACGAATACGTTGGGTTTTCGTTAAAATAAGCTGCCATTAGGCGCTCTTCAGCACCATATCGATCTCTCTCGACGGGCATACGGGGTATGAATGGTCTTGATGATTCACCTTGTTCAAGCAAATCAACACATTCGGCCATGATGCCCATAAGCTCATCATCATCGTCTTCATTAGGAAACAAATCGGGTCTCATGTACGTTGATAAACTCGAACGAAACTGGTTGTTCATGATGATTTTTGTGTATACAAAAGTGTGTTTTGGTATAATATAACTGAATATATGGAAGAGTGGTGTGAAATGGTGGTTCAATTGAAGTGTATATATAGCCATTTTGAAAAACTAGCCGTTAAGGACTAAAGTTGACACTTTTTTGAACATGTTTTGAACAAAACAGCCGTTAGAGGGACTAAAGTTGCCAAATGGGGAAACTTTAATTTTGTCTCCTTCTTTTTTTTGAGCCGTTACAATTCAAAAAAAAAAAAAAAAAAAAAAAAAATAAATCAACTCGTCCCTGCAGGAACGAGCCAGCCGGACGAGAGCCCCGAACGAGCCAGGGACGAGTCCCACCCAACGGTGTGGACTCGTCCGAGGCCCTCGAACGAGCACCCCAAACGAGGGCATTGGGTATGCTCTTAGTATCACTTTCTTGATGCACAAGTCAATATCAAAGATGATGCATCATTCCACAATAATATCTTTCATGAACATGCAAAACCAAAAGTTGTCTACTCTACTATATAGGGTTTCCCATTAATAAATCTTTTCAATTCAAAAAGAGACATTATTTAGTTGAAGATAAGTATTGCATTTTGCTCCAACAATGTGTGAAGAGTGTTTCGAGCACTTTGAATCAAGTCAAATGATACTATAGCTAGCTTAACTCGGCTAATGAGTCAACTCGGTCACAACCTTTTGTACCAAGGCCTAGCCGCCAACTCGGCGATCATGTCAGAACAATTTTTTTTTTCTTTTTTAAAAGCCAGTGGACTGGCTGCAATCGACTAAATATCAATATCCGTGTAAGAGCCAGAGTGATTATTAGCAACCAAAAATACAAAACTAAAAAAATTACGTAAAAATTACAAAGGTGGGAAAATTTCAAAGTATATAGGAAAAACCTAAAAATCCATAAAGTAGTTTCAAAGGACATTGGCCCCTGCAGCCCCCTTTTGGTACAGCTCTTGACAATACCTAAGTTAGTGACTGGCAGTTTATGACTCTCAAGGCTATCGATGTATTCTAGTATTGATTTAAAGTATTACAAGTGGTACTTGATGAATCACACTATTTAATAAAGAACGAAAAGGGGTAAGCTTAATTTTTTGACTTGTAAGCTAAGAGTAATAGATATATAATTAAGTTGGTAATCTCATTCATTTTAGAGTAGGCCTGGCAAAATGGGCGGGTCGGGCGGGTTTGGGTAACGGGTCGAAACGGGTGCGGGTCAAAACGGGTGCGGGTCCAAGCGGGTCATTTCAGGAATGCGGGTCAAACGGGTGCGGGTCAAAGCGGGTTGGGTGCGGGTCAACCCGCATTTTTTTTCTTATTTACAAATCACGTCTTGCCTCATTTTTCAAAATTAAAATACGTAATCAGTATTTGTCTTAATATCATCAACCTATTCTTTTCGTATTATTTCTCACTAAGAAGGTTGAATGTTGACTACATAATACCATAATGGTACAAAATTTTGAAAAGTAAATAAACTTGATGAATGCTGTTATTAGTTAACGAGATTCCTGTGCTAGATGAGATTAAGTTTGTTTAAAATTCCATAACTACCCTTTTTTTAAATCTTTATTTTTTAATTAAAATCAAGTAAAGACTAATTAGATTTGTGGCTCAAAACTATTCTTATCATTAAAATCAAGTAATGTTTTCACATGATCACAGCTTTATATACATATATTTATGTTTATCATATATATATATATATAAACACCATAATATATATCATTATAAACATCGTAATATATAAGTTAAAAGTCAATTAAATTATCAACAAATAATAATATGATAAATAAAGATAGAAGAAAAAAACATATTAAAAAAAGAAAGTAAACAGATTATCAACAAATAATCTTTAATATATATTAAAACAAAACCCTTAATTCTAAATTGGAAAAGTAATGATCATTGATTGAATTTCATCTCTTATTCTCTACCATTAGATCATTTTGATGACATCATCATTGACTAAAGAATTAGTCAATAACACTTTTGGTCCTCATAGTTTTATAGAAATAAATGTGTCTTATAAAGTCTTTTATATTTATTTATTTTAGTACAATAATGGTACTTCGTAGTCTTTAATGTATATAACTTATAAATAAATAAAATCATTTATATAGTATATTATATTTTCATGTATACAAAGTTTATATATTTGTATTTCTAATGTGGTGTAAATGATACGAATATTCGACAAAATTTTCACTTAGAATGGGTTGATACAAATATTACATGAATTTTTTTTTTATGTGATTGCATAAATTAAAATAACACCTTTGGTGCTCCTAATATATAAGTAAAAGTTATGTAGTTATAACTTAATGTTAATAATGATATGTATTTAATATCTCATAACTAACATAATGGTGAACTTGGGATCTCACCGTCAGGCAGCGTTGCAGGGTCGCTAGCTTGAGAGGAAAAATTCCTCTACGGGACTAAGGAGTTTCTGGGCATTTACCTTTTTTTACACACTTATTGGAATATACGTGTTCCATGCATATTTTTTAGTTTTATGGCTGACAACATTATTTGTTAACATTTTTCAATGACAAAGAACATGATATTATTATTGTGGTTCAAAAGTTTATAAATATTTATTTAGATGTTAATCGTTTTCATATATTAAAAGTTTTTTAATGTAAAAACAATGTACGAATCTCGCGTATTACGCGGGTAATAAGCTAGTATAATGATAAATAAACAGGAAGAAAAAGCTATACATTTAAAAGATTAAAAATCAGTTAAAATATCAACAAGATAAAGATAACAAATTAATAGTTATATTATAAATAAAGGTGAAGGAAAAAAATTGTATTTAAAAATAAGTTCAAAGATTATCAACAAATCAAAAATATGATAAAAAAATGAAAAAAAAAATGATGCTTAATTGCTTGGTGTTTGCCTACGTGGAATGGAAAGGATAATAAAACCGTATGTTAAATGTCATAAGAACGCGAGTAAGGTCGGCATGTCACAATAATGAGTAAAGCTCCAATTCTTCAAATACCCAATCACTCAAAATCTGAAGACCCGCTCGACCCGCTGAAGACTAATAATAAACTTAGATGTCATAAGTGAGACCCGCTTGTATATGTTTTCAAGAGCCCAATTCTACCCAATCAAGGAGATAAGTTATCCAATTAAACCCAATTCAATTCATATGGGTATGAATTGCCAGGTATACTCAAAGGCAAATGCTTTAGAAAGTCATGTATTTAGAAAAGGCTCCCATCCAAATTGTATCAGTCTTGTAATGTAGGCATACAGGTTCAAACTAAAGACTTTCCCATATAAGATTCATATAATTATATAAATCATTTCATAGCTAGCTACCAGTTTGAAATACCACAACTGGTGCTTCCAATCAGCCATCACTCCTTTGTTGGAAAGCCTTTTAGTTTGGGTCTATTCAAGGGTTGTGGGTGTTTTGATCAATTTTTTTTTTTTTTTTTTTATATAATACCGGCGGCCAACTGGGTTTTAGGACTAAGTAAATAGACAAATCAATCGACGTTTCATTAGACAGACTTTCCCATTTTTCTCATAAGAAAGACAATGTCGTTAGAATACTACTGTAGTAATTACTTGTCTATCAAATACATAATGCTTCCCTTTGGAACCATGTACACAGACTCACTATAGCTACATTCTTGTAATAAATCATGGAATTATGTTTAAAGAAGTTTCAGAACCGACGGCGAAAATCTTTCATACTACCCCATTAATATATACCCTTTGAAAGGGAAACAGAAGAGCTTCTTCTTATTTGTAAATTGCACACCATCTTTTAAACTGTTGATGTCTTCATGACCATTTGGTATCTTTGGTCTCCATCAAATATGTCTCTGAATCTGATGTGAATACATAGCCAGCGTTATCCGCCAAGACTTTGATCAATTGCGGACGGTAATATCATATTCTTTATATATGTGTGTTCTGTTAGATAACATCAAGTTTTTGACCCAAATTGAGACATATGCAGTCTCTTGAATTGTTATAAGCTAACAAATAGGTATTCGTTAGCTTACTTTCTCCACCTGTCGAAACTCGATGCCTTCTACCAAGACATCATGGGGGTAATTGGGCGAGAATTCTCTGGACCCATGTACCGTCTTGGTACACAGAGCGCACAACACATAGAACTTATGCCCGGTGGACTCACCATTCTCACACATGAATCACAAGATATAGTTTCTACCGGCCTTTGGCAAGGTTTGAACCTGTGACTTGCAACCTTCATTCGTTGGCCCATGTGATAACTTGGTGACGGTAACAGTTAATCTATGATCTAACTGGTTCCAAGACATCATGGCCAAAGTTGCCATGTGAAATTTCATGATCAACGGTTTTCTAGTTGCTAGCTACTTATATAACTCAGACAATAACCAGCCATTTTTCATGGTCTCATATATGCAAGGTAGTAAAGTGAAGTTATCGAGTACTACCCTTCTATCAAGTGAGACTTGAACGCACCTGATGGGTCATCCCAATACCAGCCATTTAGATATATTGATGAGTTCAATAAGTTTGTATTGGATCATGTGTATTTAGTATAGATGATTTGTGACTACAAGCTAATACAAAGGTTTCATGACTTTTCAAAGTTATCACTACAAATGATTTGCTAATTGTTTTGTGGTCATAACTCATAAGTATTGCACCTTTCTGTGTTTTGACATGTTCTTAGATTGGGGCTTCTATGGCCAGTTAATCTGAGAAATCTAAGCAGTCACAATACCCATGTTGGTCACTTTATTTTTAAACCTGTAATTTTTCAAACATTGCAAATAAAACATTGAAATTAAAAAAAAGTTAGAGAAGATAAGGGTGCGTTCAGTTGGGGAAGACACTCCTTATTTTCCAAGAAAACATGAAAAACAGAAAACGTTTTCAATTCATAGTTTTCCAAAAGTATTTTAGATGAAAACAGAAAACACGATTTTCCACTTTTCTATGGAAAATTAGAAAACTTTTTTATTTTTGTTTTTCATTTTCCATTTTCTAAATTTTGAAAACCTCAAATTGTTTTCCATTTTCAAGTTTTAAACGCATTTTTAAATTTTTTTACTTATTTTCTACAAATGGAAAACTTCTTTCATTTTTTAAAAACTAGAAAATGAAAAACTAGAAAATAAAACAATTGGACCCTTGGGACGTAAATATTTTTGAAAAGAGAAACTCTGTTTGGATCCTTGGGCTCAATTTAAATAAAACATTCTTTTGAGTTTGTAATTTGGGCAAACCACTATCATTTAGCTATATATTGGTTCTAATCAGGGGCGGATGCAGTTGAGAATGACCGGGGGGTACTGCCCCCAATGTTCCCACAATTACTTCTATAGTCATATATATAAATAGTGTGCGGGTTTTCGTGCTGCATACTTTTTCAGCAATGTTAGTCCCTGTCGTTAAATACTTTACAGTAATAGTCCTTATTGTTAACGAAGCCGCATAGTTTTTAAGCAGTATTAGTCCCTGTCGTTAAGTACTTTACAGTAATAGTCCTTATCGTTAAAAACATTAAAAAACCTCCAACAAGAGCTAATGGCCGTTAAGTTATGTTTGGTGTTTAATGGCAGTAACAATAACGACTGCAAATCAGTCATTTTTCTCTAAAGGGAGTTACGTCTTTTTCTCTAACGGGTGTTAATGATCGTTATATGCTATTTTAGTATCTTCCGAGAGTTACAAAAAATGGGTCCATTTTTCTAACGGGCGTTGTAGTGTAGTTTTTATGAGAAATTAGTATTGTCTATCGGTCGCCTAATTTAACAAATTTTTGCCTTATACTTTTAACTAAAATTGTTGTTCTTTCAATTGTTTTGGCTTTTAACAATTTATTTTACAAAGTTAATATGCTATCCGCGTTCATTTGTCTTTCTATTTCTACATTTACTTATATGGTACTTTCCATTTCTTTTTGTATTTTACATATAATAGTATAATTTTATTGCGTTTTCACATTTTTTATTGTTGCATGAATAACATTCGTTATTTTTATTTCTTCAATTATTTATAGCATTTATCATGTAAATGATTACCAAATATTATGTTTTTATATGACAACACATTTCCAGACACACGTTTAAATAAGAAACAAATGAATGTATCTCCCGTTTGTATAAGGTTTTCTGAAAGTAATGTTATGTCTCCCGGGGCGAAGCCCGGGTAAAATAACTAGTTACTTCTGAATTTTAGTCACTTTTTATGTTAGAAGAACATGATCCTTTGATAATTTATTAAACATGCCCCCATTTTAAATTATAGATGCCCTCATTCTTTTACTTTTGACCGAAACTTTCACACTAAACAACCATTTAATACTAGACACCTATATATCCACAACATTTAAATCACTTCTAATTTTTTCTAAAAAGGTAAAAAAAACTTCTAAAGATGATACAAAATTGCTAGTATTATTATCATCGATCTAAATATATGGTTTTTCTTATTGTATTGTTATTGTTATGTACTCAATATTATGTTGTTATTATTATGTAATTAATAAACACATGTTTGTAAGTGATTTAACTACTTTATGGTGTTAAAAAAGAACCTATAACTTTTTGATTTCAAAGTTGTAAATGATAGAAGACGATCATAAAATACATTTGTTTGCTTAATATAAATTTTTGTTGTTGTTTCTCATACAGTTTAATTTTGTGCCCATCTGTTGTTATAATGTTTTGCTTGAATATTTGTAATATTTATACGTTTTTTCGGTAACACGTCAAATTGTGGTGTTGTTAAGATAAAAATTTTTTGCCCCCGACAACTTCATTTCCTGGATCCGCCTCTGTATGTGCCTTTTAGCCATAGGGCCTAATGTACTTCTAATCCATACTAAGTAGCATAATGGTTCAATAGAAACTAGTTTGTTCAGTTGGGTTGAAGGTTTTGAATCTAAAAAAATCTTTTATGATTTGCAGATATGTAAATAACTTTTTTTACATATAAAATGTTTTTAACGTTCAAACTTTTCACTTCATGTTGGTAACTTTCCACGCATTCAAAAACTCTTAGCTCCATCCATCTCAAACTAAATAAGTATTCACATTATTATTTTGGTGTCCAAAATAAATGTAATATCTAAGTTTTAACTTTTAACCAATCAAAACATATATAAAGCGTTAAAATGACATCTTATACAATGACTTATCTAAAGTGTGTGTCGGACTTTTATTTTGTTATGAAAAGAGTAAATTTGATTTTTTGAGTGTAAAAGATATCATATAATCTACTCAAGTTTAAGTCAAAAGTACCATTCATGGTCCATATTTCTAACATCTCATCTCATGTGTTTTATAACATACACTACACATACCTTATTGTATTGAAGTGGAGTTAATGAAATAGTGGAGTAGTTTTATGTCAACATTATAACTTTTTGTGCACTCAATCATCATTTAAAGCTACTAGGTTCCTTACTATTTAGTGCATTCTACATTATTCCTTGTGTTTTTTATTTGAGTTTTTTTTTTCAAACGCAAATTAAGATGGCACTAGACTAAAAATTAATTGGCGCAATTTTGAGGTTTTACTATACAAAAATTATATTTTTTAGCTCTTAAGAAGTTCTATATGTTAAGTAAGCAAGAAAGAAAAATGTTTACAATATGGATCATTTTTTACAGTTTTATTACATATTATCACTTTTACTTTAACCCCTGATAAAGTCAGAAGAGATATTTTGCACTAACTTTAATGAAGGTAGCTTTGTATTGCATAGTCCATAGATAGCAATACACTTTAAAATTATGGAACCTAAATATAATATGTGTGTTTGATATCAGGCATATCAAGTCTAATTAGAGTTGTTTAACAGGTTAAAATTTTTGTCAATAATATATATGGTTGGCAAATATTTTCCAAATAGTTTTAACTTGCTTAAGATAGCTCTGAAGTTTTTGCATCTTAACCTTGCATTTGTAATTGTTAAATAACTTAGCATAAGCACGTCAATACTTTTAAATTGGAAAAACATTTTAAATATATTCAAGAGTGAAACTGAAGGTTGCAGAAATTGTTTGATGGAAAAGGAGAAACATACCACATCCCCACCCATCATCATTGTTTCTTATGAGCATGCCAATATGTTCACCACAACTAGCCATTATTTAACTTTTGCTTCTGGAACATATGAATTTGTGATGCTACAAGTACTTACAAATTACAGAGCTTCACATATATATAGAGGCATCTAAACGTATTGAAAGCTCATGAATTGTTCTGTTTAATATGATATTTGTTTGCATTCATTTGTTTGGTTTAATGAAAAAACATGAACACAACTCTTTCTCTAATTTGCATCGTGAACGTTTAATAACATGCTCTTGTACCAAATGATTTGGTGCCACTGCTGATACCCGGCCCAACGGCGCCATGGGAGGCCTAGCCAGAGGGGGCAAACCCGGAAGCAACGTCTTCCAAGGTAGAGGTAAAAATGTCTACATCTTAACCCCCCTCCCTCCGTACATCGTCGAGGTATTGGGACAACCCGTGTAGACGGCATTAAGTGTTACACTTACATTTATTTTGAGAAGAGCTAATCAACCAAATTATTATGAATAATGTAATGAAAACTTCACGAAATCATAAGTTAACTAACAACTAATATATTATATATTTCTAATATTATGATTTTGTTAAGTACATAGAGAATATATAGTTTTTATAACGTTAGTTATTATTTATAAAAAAAATTTAGTTTATACACGTTTGAATTCGTTAGCAATTAGTGGCATTTTGTCTCTGTTCGGTCGAGATATTTACACATGTGAAAGTTAACAAAATACAACGCTTAGGGTAGTTCTCTATTATGAGGGGTGATCCGTGGTTAGGTAATTTGCGAGCGTTCGTCCCTTGCGGTGGGATTGACATGTGTAATTGTGTAAGTTGTAATTTTCATTTTATTATTTTCATTATTTTATTTTTTTAATCCACTAATGTATAGGTATACATATAACTATAATCTTAGTTTAAAAAAAATGAACCAACTTTCTTATTTAGTATCAACTGCCATTTGTGTCCACATCAAAGACCCACCAAACTGAATTTAATCATTTTCTCATCCCAAAGCATAGACAATATCTATGTTAAATATGACCTTTTTATAAAGGTTAAATCAAAACTAGATCATCGAGTTTCTATGATACGTCTTTTTTTATGTTTTAACAAGTATATAATGGGGACCAGAAGGTTGTGATATTAGGTTTTGTTTTATCAGTTTATTGTAGCTTTTCGCTTTTCATTCTTCTTTACATATTAAGTACATCTATATATGTAACGAAACATAGCTCTAATAATTGAAGGCGAACACAGATAGAAAGAGAATATGTTGTTAAACATAACCTTAGCTATCCGTGTTGGAACCACATTAAATGTGACCATCACAGATCATTTATCCTACATGATATGATAATTGACGATAACTAAAATCCCTATGTCTAGTAAATATACGATGGGCGTATTTACTATTATAGACGTAGTATAGGTTTCCCACTAGGTGATTGGAACTTGAGAGACTAATAAAGCACATATATTAAACACCAGGATTAAATGTGTAAATACATTAAATGTGTTTACATATAGTGTAGAATGATTACAGATAGTGTAGAGTAATTACAGTTATCACTCTACCGCTGCGCTACACACCTAATATATATATGTGCATTCTCTCATCAAAAGGATATAACAAAAACACATAACTGAATCCTTCAATCCATTATAATACAATCATCTTAATTTGGGAACCCGACAATCCTAATGGCTAATCTGTTCAATTCATCCACTGGATCATCGGGTATGTAATCTCTAATCATATTTTCATTATTTACTTATTTATATATACGAATCATATAATTTTATTCCAACATGTGGTATCAGAGCAAAAGACTCCTAACGACCCCTTGATTCGTATATTATTTATTTATGTAAATACTTGAAACATGTTTTATGTTGAAAATATGATTTTATAAAGTAAAATTTTTTGTTAGTTTTGTTTCATTATTTTGTTCAGAACAAAACTACACTTCCATAAATGAATTTGGAAATAATTGAAATAATTGTTTTAATCATAATATTTGATCGAAAACTTACTTGGTAATCCATCAATCATCGGATGATAAATCGCCGGTGGTGATATTTTTTTCTTCTTTGTTTTTCTAACAAAACTGGATCTGTGACGGCGATGACCACCATCGCCAACTTCCGATGAGCCATCAATAACCAGTATCGTCGACTCCGTAATGAACAATTACCTCTTATTTGTTGTTGACGACATTGATATAGATATACAATCATGGCTTTTCGATCTCACATAGAAATCATCATGACAAGCCATAATGATTGAAAGCATATAATTGGTGTCTCTTTATTATTTATTTGCTTGAAAACACTCTTCCAAAACTTTCTTGCTTAGCCGAGTTATATAACCAAAAAAAAAAAAAAAAAGAAAAAAAAAGATGGATTCTCGTGACATGTTTTAGGATATCTAATGTCAAGTGTAAAGTCCAACTTTTCTTACACCTTATTGACAGCTAATATATAGAAACGAAATAAAGCACAAAAGTAAATTTGCTTGTGACACATGTTTTGTTTTCTTTCATTATTTTTCGTTTGAGGCTGTTAACTTGAGGTCCTACAAAATGGTCATGTTGTGTTAATTATAAATGAAAAGTATGAGTATTCCATTTTATTGTATGCGTTATCAGATGAATCATTGGTGGGTCTTGGCTTAAATATTATTACTTTGTAAAGCATGTAAGGCTAAAGATAATAAGTGTGGGTGTATGAATTATGATGACTCATATTCTGGAAAGTTATATACACATCATTTCCATGGTTAGTTAAATATATATATATATATATATATATATAAGTCGAGAACCACATCATAAACCAATATTATGAGTAATATATGTGAGTCCCAATTAGGGCTCTGATACCACTTGTAGGATCCCTATCGTTGTATTGATCGTAATAAGACGTGATTCGTTATGTCAAGAGTGCGGAATCCTCTTGAGATAACTAGATTGCTATTGCCTTTCGTTGATTAATGAGCAATTAATCAACCTAAGGTGTGCACGAAGCTAATGGTTCGTGTAGGAGATCACACGAGCACCAAAACGAGTTGTATTCGTGAATCTCGTTAATTAAACATTAACCATCATCCTAATTTCGTAGATTAGGTTTTGTATTTATACTAGTAGGGTATTGATTTGTGTGGGCTTCGGCCTTAATTATGTAATTAGGCCCGAATCAATAACCAATTGGTCTGCCTCGTGCTGACGTCAGCATGAGGCAAACCCTTCATGCTGATGACGTCAGCACGAGGGACGTGCCCTTGGTTCTTTGATTGGCTTCGTTTGACTCGTACATAACATCCAATCATCGTTTAAGTATCCTATGATACTAATAAACCTTGATTCTATGTTCTTGTACCTGCAAAACAATATATAACACACAAATACAATACGAAAGTTAAACAGATATAATATTGAAGTTCAACTGTAATCATTAAATATCAACGCAAGTTCTTATTTAACTGATTACAAACATAGTTCCTAAAACATAAACAATAATCAAATCTATGTTGCGATTGTCACAACGAATCTGCATCTACAGACTCCCCCTTGACGGTTGCAACTAGATTTCTTTAAAGTCTTCAAAAACTTGAACTTCAAAGCTATCCATTAAACAATAGTCTTGTGCTATTCCCATGAATTCTTTCAGCTAAACAAAAAGCAAGAATATTGAGATAGCGTCTAACTTCTGTTCTCCAAAATCTATTTGCTGTACAAGGTGTCTCAATCAATCTTCTTTGATCACCTCTTGACAAATTGACAACCTGCATTGGATCATACATGCGAAGCAGCATCTTGCTCTTTGAATTATCAACAAACATTTGTGCTTCACCTGACTTGATATCTATCTGCCAATAAGTCATTGTCGTCAGCAAGTCTTGATCCCATTTGATTGCGGGAACTCTTGAAATACATTTGACATTTCTTTGAACAAACTCAAATGTACCATCTGGTTTAGTCATCTTCTTCAATGATCTAGGTTTTATTAACCTATCCTCAGGTTTCAAACCTTCATCTCCAAAATGTTTACTCCTTTCCTTTTGCAATCTTTGCCAAAGAAAATCAGCATATCCAAAATTTTGAAGATTGACAAACCATCTCTTTCCCAAATCTAACAAATCAGAATCACTTAGACTTCGGAAATATTTCAAGTCTTTTGGCATGTACTGACATCCTTCTTTCCTCTTGATAACAAATAACTTGATTCTATGATCGTAGAACCAACTTTGTATCACTGAGAAATACGTGGGTGCGTCCTTATCTGAGATAAATTCCCAAAATATCGACGGTTTCAAATATCCACCCATCAGGAAACCAGCACGACTTCTATACTCTGGAACCCTTCTATCAATACAAAAATCAGGGTCTTGCTGCGCCGGAGGAATATTAAATCTTCTAATATTGAACTCTCGCGTAGCATCTATCTCCCAGCATAGATCAACTATATTTTCATGTCCTTCTTGATCAACTATGTTTGCACACACAGTGAACATTAATCTTGCAGCATTCCTTGGATCATCTGAACCTTCTCTGACTGGATTTTCTCTGAGATGTTCTTCTTCAGCTATGGGCTCTACTGGAATAACTCTGTCTTCATTAAAGACACGATCAAAATCGTAAGGTCTTTCCATCAACTTTCTCCATGCTGATCTAGAAATCATTATCTCTCCTTCTTCCAAGTCTTCATCATTGATACTTTCTAAGTCATCAATATCATCAAGATTATCCAAAGCGTCTATCCTTTGAAACTCATCTGCAAATTAATAATTCAAACATACAAAGATAAAGAACATAAAATATGTTAAGACTTAAAATAAAAATTTAGTATAAATACATAAAGGAAATTAAAATAAATAATACTATATCATAAATATAATGTAACAATTACATTAATATTTATCTTATAATCTTTATCTATTTTAACTTACAACAATAATATTATATCATAAATATAATGTAACAATTACATTAATATTTATCTTATAATCTTTATTAACATCTAAAGTACACAAATCATTAAGCACTAAGGTTCAAAATCCGAATCTGAATCCGAATCCGACTCTGACTCCGAAGAAGTATGAGTCAACCCTAACTGCTCTTTTATTTGATCCTTCAGTGATCCTGGATCATAATAATCATTAACATCCCAGATCTCTGCTCTAGCTCTCATATGAGCTTGTGGATCATAACCCAATTTCTTCTCTAGTCTATGCACAATTACTGAATGCAAAGGTGACTCTGAAGAGGTATTGCTATGATTTTCACGTACTTTAGATTCATTCTTATGAGGATCATTCACAATCTCCCTTTCTATTCTATTAGACTTAGAATCGGAGTTACCTGAGTTGGAATCTTCCTCATCATCAGAATTTTCTGGATCATCAGGATCTGCATCTGGAGCAACCATCACAGCTTTATCTTTATCTTGAGTCCCAGAAGTACTAGCACCAGCTGTACCAGCAATCTCTGACTCTATTTGTCTTGGCGACTCCCCCTGAATGTATGCAGTCTCTGTATCCATAGCATCATCAGCAGCATCTTGACTTTGACCCTGATTCTCTGGCTCACCATCTGTTGGTTGTTCTTGGTTTGGACCTTGAGCTGGATCTTGATCTTCATGATCATCATCTCTTGTCTTCTTTGCAAGCTCATCATCCTTACAACCATCCTTATCTCCCCCTTGAGCCAAGAATTGGGCAAGTCTAGAACCAAGAGAATGAACAAGAGCTGTCATTAAGTCCATCTCTTCTTGATGCTTAGCAGCTTGGATCTTCAATTGTGACTCCAAAGCTGTAACACGCAACTCCAACAATCTGTTCTGTGAAACTATCTGACTCAACTGAACCGGAATTGGCAAAGCTGAACCAGAAGTAGAAGCAATGTCGGATGTAGACACAGGCGGTGGCATCGTAGTCTCGAACGAAGGCATACGAGCACTAAAAGTTCCCGAGGGACGCATCTGTGGCCTTTGCAAAGGTGTCAACAGACGACCCATGACAGTAGAAACAGGAACTGTCGCCTGAATAGGAGAAACATGAGGCCTAGGGGATGTGACAATCAACTCTGGCTCCTGACGAACTGTAGATTCTGGTGGAGTAGGAATCGTAACAGTCGTAGCCTCAGTAACAACCCTAGCATGAGAACCACCTACATTAAGTCTGAACTTGGTTCTCGGCCTCTTCTCACCAACAGTAGTACCAACAGAAGTAGAAGCAATGTCGGATGTAGACACAGGCGGTGGCATCGTAGTCTCGAACGAAGGCATACGAGCACTAAAAGTTCCCGAGGGACGCATCTGTGGCCTTTGCAAAGGTGTCAACAGACGACCCATGACAGTAGAAACAGGAACTGTCGCCTGAATAGGAGAAACATGAGGCCTAGGGGATGTGACAATCAACTCTGGCTCCTGACGAACTGTAGATTCTGGTGGAGTAGGAATCGTAACAGTCGTAGCCTCAGTAACAACCCTAGCATGAGAACCACCTACATTAAGTCTGAACTTGGTTCTCGGCCTCTTCTCACCAACAGTAGTACCAACAGAAGTAGAAGCAATGTCGGATGTAGACACAGGCGGTGGCATCGTAGTCTCGAACGAAGGCATACGAGCACTAAAAGTTCCCGAGGGACGCATCTGTGGCCTTTGCAAAGGTGTCAACAGACGACCCATGACAGTAGAAACAGGAACTGTCGCCTGAATAGGAGAAACATGAGGCCTAGGGGATGTGACAATCAACTCTGGCTCCTGACGAACTGTAGATTCTGGTGGAGTAGGAATCGTAACAGTCGTAGCCTCAGTAACAACCCTAGCATGAGAACCACCTACATTAAGTCTGAACTTGGTTCTCGGCCTCTTCTCACCAACAGTAGTACCAACAGAAGTAGTAGACACCGAAGCAGAAACATCAGTAACTGAAGCTCTTAAAGCAGCAACCAATGGAGTATCACCAACATGAGATCTCTCCATGGCTTCTTGATAAGCAGCAAAATCTCTATCAACTTCAGACTGAGTACGCTGAGTAGCTTGTAATCTCTCCACAGCGTCAATTCCTTTTCCTTGTCTTCTTCTTCTCTTTGGTAGTCTTTCTAACTCTTCTTCTTCTTCTTCTTCTGAGTCATTACCAGCATTAACAGTAACTGGTAATCCAGAAGGACCAGCAACATCACCAACTGGAGCAGATATAGAAGTAGAAACTCCAGTAGTTGGTGGCACAAGATTTACAGGATCATCAATATCCTCTGCAAGAGCAACAAACTCTGGATCATTCTCCAAATTCTCAACGTGTAAAGGAACATCATTAAGTCCTTCCCATTGATTCTCTTGCTCTTCCTGAGGATCTTCTTGAGCCTCAACATTATCATTAGCAGCAACAGCAACGGGTTCATCATCTTCCCAACCTTGTCGAGGTGCAACATAGTTAGGATTGATCAAATGTCCGAACAATGGTGGATTATCAACATGTACCGGAACATTTCTTCCCGACAAATGTTTCATGCTTTCAACGAAAGCCTTATTCGTAAGACGACCTAATTGAAACGTAGGACCGTCAAATGGTAAATCATTTGCATAGTGCCTAATGATAATCATCACAAATCTTGGAAATAAGAAGAACTTCTTGTCACTTCCATATGATCTCAATTGCTTTTCAAAATTATCAAAAATGTACTGAGAAAAGCTGTACGGTTTGTTCAGCACCAAAGCAACCATCTGAGATGCATTCTGGAGATTTATCTGATCATGACCTGTACTCCGATGACTCATAGACCTCAACAAATAGTAAGCAAGAAGCTTCCATTTGCCGCGAAGATTCTTCCTGAAGTATGGGTGTGTAATGTTACCAGTATAACCCATACGACGTAGAGCACCGTCACAAAGTTCCTCAGAAAACTCAATCGGACCTTGATCCATGTCATCATCTCCTAAGTCCAAAATGGTAGTCAAGTCTCCAGCTGAGAACGAAAAGGTGCGTCCTCCAACAGTAGTGCGAATATATGTATGATCACCCAACTGCACAGCTCTGGCTGAGTTCCAAAACTCCCGAATGAGACTTATCACTAACGGAGGGTTTTCGGTCAACGCAAATCGAATGCGACAGCGTGCAAGAAACTGGAAAACACCGTGAAACTCTGCAGTGCACCCCTTCTGCATAATGCTTAGATCGAGTGCAGCATTGTGCTCTTTTGCGAACACACGAGCATTATCACCTTGTCCAGCCATACCTGCATAAAAACAGACAAAAACGACAAGAAAAACGAAGTTAGAATAAACGAAAAAAAAAAAAAAAAAAAAAAAAAAAAAAAAAAAAAAAAAAAAAAAAAAAAAAAAAAAAAAAAAAAAAAAAAAAAAAAAAAAAAAAAAAAAAAAAAAAAAAAAAAAAAAAAAAAAAAAAAAAAAAAAAAAAAAAAAAAAAAAAAAAAAAAAAAAAAAAAAAAAAAAAAAAAAAAAAAAAAAAAAAAAAAAAAAAAAAAAAAAAAAAAAAAAAAAAAAAAAAAAAAAAAAAAAAAAAAAAAAAAAAAAAAAAAAAAAAAAAAAAAAAAAAAAAAAAAAAAAAAAAAAAAAAAAAAAAAAAAAAAAAAAAAAAAAAAAAAAAAAAAAAAAAAAAAAAAAAAAAAAAAAAAAAAAAAAAAAAAAAAAAAAAAAAAAAAAAAAAAAAAAAAAAAAAAAAAAAAAAAAAAAAAAAAAAAAAAAAAAAAAAAAAAAAAAAAAAAAAAAAAAAAAAAAAAAAAAAAAAAAAAAAAAAAAAAAAAAAAAAAAAAAAAAAAAAAAAAAAAAAAAAAAAAAAAAAAAAAAAAAAAAAAAAAAAAAAAAAAAAAAAAAAAAAAAAAAAAAAAAAAAAAAAAAAAAAAAAAAAAAAAAAAAAAAAAAAAAAAAAAAAAAAAAAAAAAAAAAAAAAAAAAAAAAAAAAAAAAAAAAAAAAAAAAAAAAAAAAAAAAAAAAAAAAAAAAAAAAAAAAAAAAAAAAAAAAAAAAAAAAAAAAAAAAAAAAAAAAAAAAAAAAAAAAAAAAAAAAAAAAAAAAAAAAAAAAAAAAAAAAAAAAAAAAAAAAAAAAAAAAAAAAAAAAAAAAAAAAAAAAAAAAAAAAAAAAAAAAAAAAAAAAAAAAAAAAAAAAAAAAAAAAAAAAAAAAAAAAAAAAAAAAAAAAAAAAAAAAAAAAAAAAAAAAAAAAAAAAAAAAAAAAAAAAAAAAAAAAAAAAAAAAAAAAAAAAAAAAAAAAAAAAAAAAAAAAAAAAAAAAAAAAAAAAAAAAAAAAAAAAAAAAAAAAAAAAAAAAAAAAAAAAAAAAAAAAAAAAAAAAAAAAAAAAAAAAAAAAAAAAAAAAAAAAAAAAAAAAAAAAAAAAAAAAAAAAAAAAAAAAAAAAAAAAAAAAAAAAAAAAAAAAAAAAAAAAAAAAAAAAAAAAAAAAAAAAAAAAAAAAAAAAAAAAAAAAAAAAAAAAAAAAAAAAAAAAAAAAAAAAAAAAAAAAAAAAAAAAAAAAAAAAAAAAAAAAAAAAAAAAAAAAAAAAAAAAAAAAAAAAAAAAAAAAAAAAAAAAAAAAAAAAAAAAAAAAAAAAAAAAAAAAAAAAAAAAAAAAAAAAAAAAAAAAAAAAAAAAAAAAAAAAAAAAAAAAAAAAAAAAAAAAAAAAAAAAAAAAAAAAAAAAAAAAAAAAAAAAAAAAAAAAAAAAAAAAAAAAAAAAAAAAAAAAAAAAAAAAAAAATTCGAAAATCGGGCATTATAACGGCTTAAATCCGTTGATTTTCAAGTTAAACATCAATATTCTATCCTAGATGAATATACCAACAAATCTAGAAGATTAACACAAAAAGGGAATGAATCGATCGAATGAAGGAGACGGATGAATAGTGGCACGAAGGAGGATGGTTCGTGTGATTTACTTAGGGTTAAATTTCGATTAAAAGTAATTAATGAAAGGTTAAAACCCATATTTATATTCGGAGCTTCATGGGCCGGGCCGAACACAAAGTTCGTGGGCTTCGTGATGACGTCAGCGCGAGGCATGCTGACGTCAGCACAGAGAACTTCGAATTTTCAGATGTAATTCCACACACGCTTCATTCCTTAGCCAAATTTCGTGAATTTTCCAGAAATCTAAACAAAGAAAAATTACGAAATTTCCAGAAACATAAACCTGTAGATACTCGTTACCAAAAACCTGTATCTACTCGAATATGTAATCGTAAATTATCCGTACTAACTTGCCATCAAAATAATGTATAAAATAAATCGTACATTATAATCTTGACATTAAATCGATCATATCTTCATTGATGTTTAACTCAAAACAAATGCAAACTTACATCAAAACATATTTAATGTATAAAATAAATCGTACATTATAATCTTGACATTAAATCGATCATATCTTCATTGATGTTTAACTCAAAACAAATGCAAACTTACATCAAAACATATTTAATGTATAAAATAAATCGTACATTATAATCTTGACATTAAATCGATCATATCTTCATTGATGTTTAACTCAAAACAAATGCAAACTTACATCAAAACATATTTAATGTATAGTGCATTACATCAAATTATCATATCAACAACCTATCACATTACATCTTAGGTTGTGATCTTGATAACACAATTATAACCTATCACACTAAGTCTTAGGCTATAATCTTCATGATTTGATGCATTCCGCATGTAAATTGATCGTGATTTAACCGATCCAACGTGTTTCAACATGGTATCCAAATTGAAATTTCAAATTTTTACTTGAAACATATTCAAAAATATTTTGACTTTTCAATTTTTTAAACACAAAACATTTTCTTAATTAAACAACTTATGTATTAATTAGAAAATCTATCTTTTAAGCATATACAGCATAAGCAACAAGACTTATATAATTCACTAAGAATCATAACTTTCTAAGGAATCATCAATTGCTTATCAAATCTCTCGTGCAATAAGAACTAGTTTGACATACAAACTGACACTTATTATATAAAATAAAAATAAAAATAAAATAAAAATAAAAATAAAAATAAAAATAAACTTTAAATCTAAAACTAACAAAAAAAATAAAAATAAAAATAAAAATAAAAATAAAAATAAAAATAAAAATAAAAATAAAAATAAAAATAAAAATAAAAATAAAAATAAAAATAAAAATAAAAATAAAAATAAAAATAAAAATAAAAATAAAAATAAAAATAAAAATAAAAATAAAAATAAAAATAAAAATAAAAATAAAAATAAAAATAAAAATAAAAATAAAAATAAAAATAAAAATAAAAATAAAAATAAAAATAAAAATAAAAATAAAAATAAAAATAAAAATAAAAATAAAAATAAAAATAAAAATAAAAATAAAAATAAAAATAAAAATAAAAATAAAAATAAAAATAAAAATAAAAATAAAAATAAAAATAAAAATAAAAATAAAAATAAAAATAAAAATAAAAATAAAAATAAAAATAAAAATAAAAATAAAAATAAAAATAAAAATAAAAATAAAAATAAAAATAAAAATAAAAATAAAAATAAAAATAAAAATAAAAATAAAAATAAAAATAAAAATAAAAATAAAAATAAAAATAAAAATAAAAATAAAAATAAAAATAAAAATAAAAATAAAAATAAAAATAAAAATAAAAATAAAAATAAAAATAAAAATAAAAATAAAAATAAAAATAAAAATAAAAATAAAAATAAAAATAAAAATAAAAATAAAAATAAAAATAAAAATAAAAATAAAAATAAAAATAAAAATAAAAATAAAAATAAAAATAAAAATAAAAATAAAAATAAAAATAAAAATAAAAATAAAAATAAAAATAAAAATAAAAATAAAAATAAAAATAAAAATAAAAATAAAAATAAAAATAAAAATAAAAATAAAAATAAAAATAAAAATAAAAATAAAAATAAAAATAAAAATAAAAATAAAAATAAAAATAAAAATAAAAATAAAAATAAAAATAAAAATAAAAATAAAAATAAAAATAAAAATAAAAATAAAAATAAAAATAAAAATAAAAATAAAAATAAAAATAAAAATAAAAATAAAAATAAAAATAAAAATAAAAATAAAAATAAAAATAAAAATAAAAATAAAAATAAAAATAAAAATAAAAATAAAAATAAAAATAAAAATAAAAATAAAAATAAAAATAAAAATAAAAATAAAAATAAAAATAAAAATAAAAATAAAAATAAAAATAAAAATAAAAATAAAAATAAAAATAAAAATAAAAATAAAAATAAAAATAAAAATAAAAATAAAAATAAAAATAAAAATAAAAATAAAAATAAAAATAAAAATAAAAATAAAAATAAAAATAAAAATAAAAATAAAAATAAAAATAAAAATAAAAATAAAAATAAAAATAAAAATAAAAATAAAAATAAAAATAAAAATAAAAATAAAAATAAAAATAAAAATAAAAATAAAAATAAAAATAAAAATAAAAATAAAAATAAAAATAAAAATAAAAATAAAAATAAAAATAAAAATAAAAATAAAAATAAAAATAAAAATAAAAATAAAAATAAAAATAAAAATAAAAATAAAAATAAAAATAAAAATAAAAATAAAAATAAAAATAAAAATAAAAATAAAAATAAAAATAAAAATAAAAATAAAAATAAAAATAAAAATAAAAATAAAAATAAAAATAAAAATAAAAATAAAAATAAAAATAAAAATAAAAATAAAAATAAAAATAAAAATAAAAATAAAAATAAAAATAAAAATAAAAATAAAAATAAAAATAAAAATAAAAATAAAAATAAAAATAAAAATAAAAATAAAAATAAAAATAAAAATAAAAATAAAAATAAAAATAAAAATAAAAATAAAAATAAAAATAAAAATAAAAATAAAAATAAAAATAAAAATAAAAATAAAAATAAAAATAAAAATAAAAATAAAAATAAAAATAAAAATAAAAATAAAAATAAAAATAAAAATAAAAATAAAAATAAAAATAAAAATAAAAATAAAAATAAAAATAAAAATAAAAATAAAAATAAAAATAAAAATAAAAATAAAAATAAAAATAAAAATAAAAATAAAAACAAACAAACAAAATAAAATAAAAATAAAAAAAAATAGTAAAAATAAAAATAAAAATAAAAATAAAAATAAAAATAAAAATAAAAATAAAATAAAAATAAAAATAAAAATAAAAATAAAATAAAATAAAAGCAAGCATTCTCAGCCATACATCTGAATATGTTTCCCACAAGAACATTGTATAAATTAAGTTCAGATTGAAGGAAACCTTGGTACTTTGTGTCTACCAATACATCCTAAATTGTAATCACTGAACTAAACAGCTATATTACGATTAAGCAGGCTTAAAAGCTAAAGTATCCTCACTTCTAATCGTCTTAACGCATCAACTTAAATCTCTTCATATTTTTGTCATTTTCTGATTTTTCACATTTTTATGATTTTTCATGACACTAAGAACTCTTTTTGTATTTTTATGACTCTATCTATTTACAGACACAAACTTACAAAATCAGTTCTTTGAGAGATTTAATATGAATCAGCATTTTTCATCCCATTGAGAAGAATTAACTTCTTTTGGACACAATCACGCAAGAAATGATGCCTAATATCAATATGCTTGGTGACCTTATGCATGACAGGGTTATTTGTAATATCTATAGCTGACTTATTGTCTATTCTAATAGGAGTATCAAGAAAATCCATACCGTAGTCACGAAGTTGTTGTTGAATCCACAATACCTGGGAACAACAGCTACCTGCAGCCATATACTCTGCCTCACATGAAGACTGAGCAACACATGTCTGCTTCTTGCACTGCCACGATACTAATCTTCCTCCTAAAAACTGACAACCTCCAGTCGTAGACTTCCTGTCATTGTTACAACCTCCAAAGTCCGAATCAGTATAGGCAACAAAATCAAACGTTCCTCCCATAGGATACCATAGACCAAGCCCTTGGTTTCCTTTCAAATAACGTAGGATACGTTTTGCTGCAGTCAAATGTGACTCTTTCGGACTAGCTTGAAATCTAGCGCAAAGACAAACAGCGAACATAATATCTGGACGCGAAGCAGTCAGATACATCAATGAGCCAATGATAGCACGATAATAAGTAGCATCCACAAGTTCATCCGTAGGATTGAGAACTCCTAAGCTGTGATTCTGCTTAATAGGAGTACCATATGTCTTGGATTCTAACATTTGAAACCTCTCCAAGATGTCATCGACATACTTAGACTGGTGTATAAAGAATCCATCTTTCCTTTGATCAACTTGCAGTCCGAGGAAGAATTGTAGTTCCCCCATAGCACTCATTTCAAATTCCTTTTTCATGCTCATTTCGAATTCTTTGCACATCTTTGTGTTAGATGAACCAAAAATGATATCATCAACATAAACTTGTACAATCAAATAATCTCGCTTCTGCCATTTGATAAACAATGTGCTGTCTATCGATCCTCTTGTAAAACCATTTGTCAACAAATGCGTCGACAACTTTTCATACCACACTCTGGGTGCTTGATGCAATCCATAAAGAGCCTTATCCAGTCGATATGCTCTTCTTGGATAATTCGGATCTTCAAACCCCGGTGGTTGGTAAACATATACTTCTTCTTTAACTTCACCATACAAGAAGGCACTCTTAACGTCTAACTGATACACCTTTATACCTTTGAAACTTGCATAGGCCAAAAATAACCTTATAGCTTCAATTCGAGCAACTGGTGCAAAAGTTTCGTTATAGTCATATCCTTCTCGTTGTGCAAACCCCTGAACAACCAAACGTGCTTTATTTCTAGTAACGACCCCTTTGTCATCTCGTTTGCATTTATATACCCAACGAGTTCCAATTGGTTCTTTACCTCTAGGCACATCTACTAGCTCCCAAACTCCAAGTTTCTCAAATTGAGCTAATTCTTCTTGCATTGCTTCAACCCAACAAGGATCTTGAAGTGCAACCTTAACATTCTTAGGTTCTACTTGTGAAATGAAACCAGTATACAAACACTCAGTTATTATACCAGTGTCCTTTACTTCACAAAACAAACTAGTCAGCTCTTTATTCAACTGATTTCTAGTTCGAACAGGCACTGAAGCATCACCAAGAATATTCTCAATTGGATGATTCTTATTTATTCGATGTTGAGGAACCGGATCAACATTTAGATTATCTCCTAAGTTCGTTTGAATCTGAAACTCTGGAGATCCAAAATCATCTTCCGATTCTTCAGAAATAGAATCATCATCAGGTAATGAAACCTTGGATGGAGATAGTGGTGTATTGTTCTCGGGTTCAACATCCTCTGAATCTGGTGTCTTATCCTTGTTCTTACTACCTTCACCAACAGTAGAAGACTTATCTTTAGTTGGAGCAGTATTAACATTTCGATCAGGCGGAGATGTAGGAGTATAATCCATGTGATCTCTTAATATAATCACATCATCAACTGTCTCAGGATCTGAATAAGAAGCAGGACCGTGTAGTGAACTAAACACATTATCATAATCGAAATTCTTGCCAGTTCCAGAATGAATAGCGGGCTTATGACTGACAATCTTGACATTTGTACCCAAGTCAACTTTGCCGGTCTGTTTGTTGTAAACCCGTCGAATTGATGTCCCCGGTTTATAACCCATGAAGAATCCCTCTTCAACCTTTGAATCAAACTTTGACTGAGGTAGATACTTCAAGAAAGTACACGGTACACCAAATGGTTCAACATTCTGTAAATTTGGTTTCTTTTTATGTAAAAGCTCATAACATGTCTTATTATGACGCTTAACTACCAAAACCCTATTTAAAATATGACAAGCTGTATTCACTGCCTCCCCCCAAAACATAGTAGGAAGCCCTGAATCTGCAAGCATAGTTCTGGCTGTCTCGATTAGAGTCCTATTCTTTCTTTCAGCAACTCCATTTTGTTGTGGTTCATATGGCGAACTGTATTGATGTTGGATTCCCTTTGACAAACAAAAGACATCCATCACTTTATTTTTAAATTCAGTTCCGTTATCACTCCTGATTCTCTTAACACGAACTCCATAAATATTTTCAGTTTCGATAAAGAAATTTATCAAAATCTGAGGAGTTTCATCTTTTGATTCAAGAAAGAATACCCATGAGAATCTTGAGTAATCATCAGTAACCACCAAACAGTAATACATCCCACCGATACTTCGTACATTCACAGGACCAAATAAATCCATGTGAAGTAACTCGAAAGGATTGGCAATAGAATTTTCTTGCTTCGGTTTATGAGCAGACTTTTGCTGTTTACCTTTCAGACAAGGTACACATTTGTCTTCCATCTCAAACCGTTTCAATGGAACACCTTCAACCAAACCATGTTTGACGATGTCATTCATCTTTCGGAAATTTATATGTCCCATTCTTCTATGCCATAACAACGATTCAGATTCGTTTGCTTTCGATAACAAGCAAACAGACTCCTTTGGATCATCAACACCTAACACAAGGCCATAGATGTCTCTCTTCCTAGGAGCTTTCAGCAGGATCCAGTCTTCAGGAATAACATATCCCGGTTTCAGAATAAGTGCTTCTTTCTCAGTAAAATGGACATTGTTACCCTTGTCACAAATCTGAGAAACACTTAATAAATTATGTGATAACTGTTCCACATAATTGACTTTCTCCAGCGTAATCTTCCCATTGACAACATCACCTTGGCCCGAGATGTTGCCGCCCTTGGGACCAGCGAAACTAACATAAGAACCATTTACATCTTCATAATTGGACAACAATTTCTTGTCCCCTGTCATGTGCCGAGAGCATCCACTGTCAACATACCAAAGACTGATAGGCTTCCTTGGTTCTCCCTGCACAATCTGAGAAACACTTAATAAATTATGTGATAACTGTTCCACATAATTGACTTTCTCCAGCGTAATCTTCCCATTGACAACATCACCTTGGCCCGAGATGTTGCCGCCCTTGGGACCAGCGAAACTAACATAAGAACCATTTACATCTTCATAATTGGACAACAATTTCTTGTCCCCTGTCATGTGCCGAGAGCATCCACTGTCAACATACCAAAGACTGATAGGCTTCCTTGGTTCTCCCTGCACATCAGACAATAAGATGGTTAGTTTCTGAAGGGAACCCAAACCTTCTGAGGTTTAGGTTTACCGAATTCATCTCTGATAATTAATTCGGTCCAATATCCATCGCTCTGAATTGGAGCCTTGGATGAAGATGGTGTCATTGACTGTTTCTTTGGTGAACTGAAACGAGCCTTGGATGAAGATGATGTCATTGACTGTTTCTTTGGTGAACTGAAACGAGCCTTTGGAGGAGAATTCCTTGGTGAATGAGAACCAAATCTAGGCTGACTCCCTAATCGATCATAGAATTTAGACGAACTATTAATTCTAGGAGGGGTTGATCGATTCTGTTGAGCATTTTTCCTAGGTGAATTACTCCTTTGAGGTGTACGAGAACGACTCGGACTTCCACTACTAGAAGTAGTATTCTGTGAAGGTCCCTGTCGTTTTGGAGTCTTAGATCTATTGGGTTTATTCAATTGATCTAACACATTGGACTCACCATATGAAGTGGAATTAAGTAACTTAACATAGTTCTGTGCATTTACATTATCTGGATGTCTTCGTGCATAATCCTCATAATATTTTCTTTTATATGCACTCATGAACTGTGGTGAAGTTACTTGTTCAACTAGCTTACCTTTCCCTTTATCATTAGGAATCTCATTAGTATCCTTTGACTTGACATGACTGTCATTCTTAGGATTCTTGACCTTCCTATTTGGACATTCAATAGCTATATGACCTTTCTCACGACAAGTATAACATTTTTTAATTTGTTGTTTTCTAGAGTGACCATAATCTATTGGAGGGACTGGAATACCATACTCCTTCATTTCATCTATGGTGTCAAGCGTTTGTATTGCTTCTTCCATAGTTCTTGCTGGTTTAAAAGCAGCATAATGTCTATCCTTATAAGGAATCTGTTCAGCTAACCATTCTTCTTTATTTTCTACACACCAAACTTGGTTAATTATAGACTTAGGTTCAATCCTATTTATAGATACTTCTTTATCATAAAAAACTGTATCACAGTCTTTCAATGTATAGTATATTACATCATCTGGATTAAACTCTATCTTAGTTTGTTGGTGATTTGAATCTTTAGTCACACTACATTCCTTCTTAAGAACAGCATTTTCATTAGTTAAACTAGTCAAATTTTCTTTCAATTTTAACACCTCAAGTTTTAAATCTGACACCATTTTACACACATCAATAATAGAGAATAAAGAACAGGATACCTTTTGATCTGCAGCCTTGCAATCTGCCATGTATGCAACAAAATCTTCAGTTGTCATACCTTCAGGTATCTCAAAGTTCTTCATCTGATCTTCAATGCTCTTCGTAGAAATGTCATCATTTGGAATAGATGACCCTTCCTTTTCTTCAGATGCTTTTACTGCTGTCATCGGTTCACTCTCAGATCTCACAGTCTCAGCTACATTTCGTACATTCTGC
This sequence comes from Erigeron breviscapus, assembly GCA_034093135.1. Classification (NCBI taxonomy): domain Eukaryota; kingdom Viridiplantae; phylum Streptophyta; class Magnoliopsida; order Asterales; family Asteraceae; genus Erigeron; species Erigeron breviscapus. The sequence continues at coordinate 88,150,681 of CM067171.1, read as the reverse complement.
TTCACTATCTCAGATGCACTTTCTTCACTTGAGTATACAGCATAATCAATCGTTGCAGCTACCTCATCATAGACTTCTACCATGTAGGCATGATTTGAGGTATCTTCAGATTGTGTATCCCATTGATAAGTACCATCCGGATTTTGAACAACAACGGCCTTTGACTCCAGGAATGGTGAAGAAACTGGCTGTTGTGGAGTAGCAGGAAACGTAATCATGGCTTGAGTTTTCTGATTACTAGGAGTAATACCGCCTTGATTGTAATTTTGACGACCAGCAACGGTATTATCAATCCTCTTAGGTCTTTGGCATTCTCTTGCAAAGTGACCAAATCCATCGCAATTGAAACATTTTACCTTGGATTTGTCAAAACCTTTGGTGCCATTACCTATAGGTCTCCCAGTTCTCTGAGTGAATCTTCTGACCTTAATAGTAAGCATAGCTAGCTGCCATTGTAGATCCATTTCTTCCAAATCATCAGGATCTACTTGATTGTAATCCTCATCGATCAAAGCAGGATCAGTAACCTTTCCTCCGATAAACGCTTCATGAGCATTACAAAAGGCTGAGTAAACACTCATTCTACCTTCTGCAGAATTCATACTCATAGGCATAGAATGGAAGGTTTGTGCGTTGCTCTTGACCTTAGAATTTGTATTGTCATATGCAACATATCCAACTAGACCTTCAGCATCTACTATTGGTGTAGCTTCAGCACCACTTAGAAATGCATTGTTTCCCGAGCTAGAACTTGCCAAATGAACAGTATTGGCATGATACAATGACGGATCTTGAGTAAAATCCGAGTGTGTATCCTTAATTCTTCTTTTCATATCTCTGTTCTTAAGCTTGGAGACCACCTTTTCAAAATCCCATGAGCTATATTCTTGATCATCTTGTAGTTGATGAACATAATCAGTCCATGTTTTAGGTAGTGAGTCCAAAAACTTATCAACTAGCTCAGTTTGAGGATAAACAACCTCAAAGTATGATAACTCAGTAGTCAAATGACTAAATCGAATAATAATCTCATCAAGAGATTCTCCTTTCAGTCCATTGAATGCTTCATATTGGCGCTTTAGGAGTTTGATACGATTTTTCTTCAAAGTTGTATCACCCTCGCAATATCTTTCGAGAGCGTCCCATAAGTCCTTTGAAGTAGTGTACTTTTTGAACAAATGTACACTATCTTGAGGTAAGGCCATGGTAAGAGTGGACAACGCCTTTCCCTCAACAGAGTATCTTTTCCTCTCTTCAATCGGCATATCAGCATAAGTATATCTACCGATTATTCCATTCTTTTCATAAGATGGCCAATCAAAACCTTGAGTTATCATAAGCCACATGTCCATGTCAGTAAGACGAATGTAATCTTCGAAACGTCTTTTCCACATCCAATAATTTTCCATCCGGAATAGCTTTGGAGGTGTGTTTCCCCGACCAACCTCATGATCGTGCATGATCATCTGGCTGATGAGTAGGGCATTCAGGTGAGTTGGCGGCAGCTGGAACAGTAGTCATCTCGAATACTTAGTGAACAAATCTAACTAAATATTACTTGGTTCATGTGGCACGAAGTATACGTAGCACGAGGTACACGTGGCACAAGATACACGTGGCACGAGGTTCAAACACGAAGGAAGAGCACGAAGATGCTAAAAAAACACGAATTTCGTAACGAATTTGCAATCAATAGCCAATCAAACGATCTTAAACCTTCTGGTAATTAACCTTAGGGCTCTGATACCACTTGTAGGATCCCTATCGTTGTATTGATCGTAATAAGACGTGATTCGTTATGTCAAGAGTGCGGAATCCTCTTGAGATAACTAGATTGCTATTGCCTTTCGTTGATTAATGAGCAATTAATCAACCTAAGGTGTGCACGAAGCTAATGGTTCGTGTAGGAGATCACACGAGCACCAATTCGAGTTGTATTCGTGAATATCGTTAATTAAACATTAACCATCATCCTAATTTCGTAGATTAGGTTTGTATTTATACTAATTAGATTAGGGTTCGTGTATAAATGGGCTTCACACGAAGTGGCTCAAGCCCGATCCATCAAACACACTCATCTTCACGCTGACGTCAGCACGAAGGCATTCCTACATGCTGCTGACGTCATGCACGAAGGACGTGTCTCTTGGATCGTTTATTTCGCCCGTACACAACATTCAACCATCCATCCTAATTTCGTAGATTAGGTTTGTATTTATACTAATAAGATTAGGGTTCGTGTATAAATGGGCTTCACACGAAGTGGCTCAAGCCCGATCCACCAAACATACTCATCTTCACGCTGACGTCAGCACGAAGGCATTCCTACATGCTGCTGACGTCATGCACGAAGGACGTGTCTCTTGGATCGTTTATTTCGCCCGTACACAACATTCAACCATCGTTTAAGTATTCTACGACACTTATAAACCTTGGTTCTATATTCTTGTACCTGCAAAACAATAATATAACACACAAACACAATAATCATAAACAGATATAATATTGAAGTTCAACTGTAATCATTAAATATCAACACAAGTTCTTATTTAAATGATTACAAACATAGTTCCTAAAACATAAACGATAATCAAATCTATGTTGCGATTGTCACAACGAATCTGCATCTACAGTTACTAATATTTAACTCACCAACGTAAGAGTTAAATTAACAATTATGCAATCAACCTTAACAACATCAAGTCAAGTGAATATAGCATAATAACAATATCATTCTATTAATCATACAGGCATAACAACAGCCCACAATCATCATTTAACTCATCCACATAAGAGCTAAATCAATATTTATGCAATTAACCTTAATAGCAATAGTCTTTACAACACAAGAGAGCTCGGTAGCTCCATTTGAACGCACAAAGAAGCGCAAGAGCAAAGGTATGCGATAGACGCAATTAAAAACCCGCTCTTTTAGAAGGCTAGCGCACTCCGACTTATACCCCTCTTAGAGTTTGTTCAAATGGGTGAGCCGGTGTATCTCAAGGTTGTAAGACTCTAATATAATGTAACACCGAAACATTAAGTCATTTCATTTACTATTCAATCAAGCATTGCATTAGCCCATAATCACCCTCCCAACATGATTCAATTAATCAAATGAACCTTAGGGTATCAACAAATCCAAGGATAAGCAACAATCATTTTATTCAACCCGCAATAGTTCAATTAACATAATTAAACTACGGTTGAGTCTTTATCAATCATAAGGGTTGAACAACAATCCCACCCACATGCATACGTAAAATATAATCCCAAAGTCTCCCAATATAGATTAAACCCTTCCCCCAATGCCCAATCCATCATATAGGACATGAAAGTTTGTTTAAACTACGTTTGACACTTTAAAAAGGACAATTTTGATTGTGTTCGCAGGGATAACCAATATCTTACCTTAGCACGTGTATAATGGCACTTAAACAAGTTCTTCAAGCTTGCTAGGTGTTCCCGTAACCTATACATATGATATAAGATCAATTTATAAGCTACTACAAAGCCTAAGTGCAAAATAGGGAAATTTCAGCATGTTTCCAGCTTTGCGCCATCTACTTGACAACGACTTTGGGAGGTCAAGAAGACTAGATACAACAAAACTCAGTTCTAGACATTTGTTGGGAACTCAAAGACCTTTTCAAAAATGTAAGGTTTGGCTCTTGAAGAGTTTTAATGAAAGAGATATGATTTTTACAAAAACAAACCTGTAGCTTCGTCAGAAATCCGACCAGTTCTGAAGATCGTCGTTTTAAGCACTCTTATGAGCAAAACCAGAAGAAACTTTGTTCTTATGAAATTTCACTGACACTTGGACCTTTCCAAAAATATAAGATTCGACTTCTAACTCCTCCAGATGAATCTTCTATGATGTTTGCAAGATGACTGAAAATTTCAGTCTTATAGAGCTCTTAAATTCAACTTGAATCTTCAAGTGATGAACCCAAGACTTTATGAACTTGATTGTTTTGTGTTATGAATGTGAGATAGAGAGGAAAGAGTAGAGAGGGATGATAGAATTGATCATCAAAGGCTTGTTTATATAGCCCCTAAGTGGTAACTAAGTGTTAAGAAGTCAAGAACACAAGTCTTGACCATTAGGTATATTTTATAGCTACAATCCAAGTCTTTGTTAGTTTAGGTGTGGTTTATGTCAAGAACACAAGCCTTGACTTGACTATTTGACTTGTTGACCCTAGACTTTTATTTTTGATTATTATTTATGTAATTAAGTGTAGTAACTAGTTAATGTAAGTTTGTTTGCTTTTATTCATTTAGTTATAATTCAATTACATGTATATATAATCAATTACATGTATTTATATATTTATTAGTAACTAATTTAGGTACACAATTGCATATAAACATATAAGCACAAATAATACATATATGGTAACTAATCAAAATGTATACCCATATATACATATGATTAATTATCTTTACACATATAATATTTCATTCATATAATTACATTATACCTTAATTGATTCATAGAATTACGTGAATCTAGACGAGTCGAAACATGGTTGACTAACAAGTCAAAGTCAACTAATAAACGAAATAAAGATTTTGGGATGTTACAGAAATGCGGGAGATATAATGCAAGTGAAAAGAAAATTTTAAGCAACTAAAACCAATGATCTTTTATCGATGAGTCCAGTATTTTCTAAGAAAGTAAAAAGTGGATAAATAGGTATTTTAGGTAGGAGGTTGGACAACGGGTGAAAAACCTTTAGCGTTTTAATATGGGGCTATTGATCCAGGTGCTAAGTTAAAGTTGGCCCAACAATCATTGATATATATATTTTCAAGCCCATGGGTTCGGACATTTACCTCTTCAGACGCGTACAAGCCGTGTTATCGCATCCTTGGTCTCCAACCGCTAACATACTGCCCCCTTGGATGTCACTGCTAGGGTTCGAACCACTAACCAACTAACACGTCGTTCTTAAAAAAAAAAAATAATGAAATTATCCTAATAGTTAAGCGATTTTCAGTCACTACACTAATTGATAGTATTGATGTTGTTCGGAAATCGGCATTTTTTCATTATTATTATTATTATTATTATTATTATTATTATTATTATTATTATTATTATTATTATTATATTATTATTATTATTATATTATTATTATTATTATATTTTTGTTTACCCATATTATTATTATTATTATTATATTATTATTATTGTAATCTCCCTTCTTATTACCCCCTCCTTATTAATCCTCTATTTATTTAATATTTATTTAATAAAAAATGCCGACCTTTAATAAAAAAATCTTATAAAAAATCCTCTCTTTACGGACTACAACATACAAAATAAAAGGAAAAAGAAGGCCCAATCCTATTCTTGGCCTATTCTGTTTTTGGCGGCTGGACTTCACACGGGATAAGGGGCAGAAGTCAAGAACCCTTTTATCATTATTCAATATCATTCGAATAGGGGGTGGACATACACATTCTGGGGGCTGCGAACGAAAAAAGGAAAAGACGAACATGACAGCAGCAGCCGCACACCATCATCCGATCATGCAAAGATTTTCTTTATCCATTATTGGTGATTTGGGAATGACAATGTCCGACACCCTCACATATTCTCAACCCTAAGAAAAAACTACGGAAAAAAAAACCTACGATCGACTACCAAAAAGGTTTTTTTATTTATATACTTTGTTCATATTTAATCATTATTATTATTATTATTATTATTATTATTATTATATTATTATTATTATTATTATTATTATTATTATTATTATTATTAATTATTATTATTATTATATTATTATTATTAATTATTATTATTATTAATTATTATTATTATATTATTATTTTATATTATTATTATTATTATTAATTATTATTATTATATTATATATTAATTATTATTATTATATCTATTTTAATTTAGTTTGTGGTATGTATTTTTCAAATTATATACTCTACACTTTTTGTTTCTCTTTTTATTTAACTAAAGTTGAAAAAAAAGGGTAAACTGGAATCAATATTTATATGGAGTTAATTTTCATATGTTTCTTCTTTAGCTTTCGTATTGATTAAGTTGTGATATTGGTCATACACTTTTTGTTTCTCTTTTTATTTAACTAAAGTTGAAAAAAAAGGGTAAACTGGAATCAATATTTATATGGAGTTAATTTTCATATGTTTCTTCTTTAGCTTTCGTATTCATTAAGTTGTGATATTGGTCATACACTTTTTATTTCACAATTATTATAAGATTTATATATCTTTAGACTACCCGTCCAATGGACGGGTCTGAGCACTAGTATATTATTAATTATATTACTTAAATGATTGTTATTATATTATTATTATTATTATTATTATTATTATTATTTATTATTATTTATTATTATTATTATTATATTATTATTATTATTATTATTATATATACTCTAATAATTGAATAGCTTGTGAATAGTAACTCGCCTGCGTGGCGAGTTACTATTCGTCCATGTTATAACCCGCATCATTATTCGGATTTTGCCAAATCGCATCACGTTCGGGTTTTCTAATACGAGTTACTTCTTGGTTTTTTCCATATGTTTTTCCTTTCGGGTTTTCAAATAATTATATTGAAAACGTTTATTCTTTTTTGTAACAATATTCAGATTACATCCCTTTCAGGTTTAAAATTACGGGTTACTTCTTGGTTTCTTACATTTTTTTTCTTTTGGGTTTTCAAATAATATATCAAAACTATTTTTTGTAATTATATTGAAAACGTTTATTCTTTTTTGTAACAATATTCAGATTTTACCACATTAGATCCCTTTGAGGTTTAAAATTACGGGTTACTTCTTGGTTTCTTACTTTTTTTTCTTTTGGGTTTCAAATAATATATCAAAACTACTTTTTTTGCTATTGCCTTTGAATAAATATCATTTCATATGTCAAATATTTTAACAAACATATATAGCGACACATCATCAATAACAAAACATAATCGTTTTCAGGTTTTCAAACAATATATTAAAAACTTTTATTAATTTTTTTGTGGTATTGTCTTTGAATAAGTATATATTTTATATGTCAAAGTTTTTAGAAACATAAATCATCAATAACAAAAAGTAATCGAACTAATTGAAACCGCGCAACACGCAGACGGAAACTATTGTGGTTTTGCCTTTAAATAAATATATTAAATATATATTTGATATGATAAACTTTTAAACAAACCTATCAATGACAGAATGTTTGTTAATTCAATGCAAGTATACTAAATAACACAATCGTTTCAACACGACAATTAATGCCCCGCAACGCGGGGCCAGAAATTCCTAGTTATTATTATTATTATTATTATATTATTATTATTATTATTATTATTATTTTATTATTATTATTTTGTAACGACATGTTTCAAATCAACTTCAACTCACTATATAAAGTTGATCACTAAATGTAGACTGCTTTATCTTAACCAAACTTGCATCAGTCAAGGCTTGAACTCGTGTCTAGGGATCTAACTATTTTAGGTATGTCGAATTGGATGCCCTCTGGTAATATTGTTGCCATATTGATGCAAACTTGACTTTCAAATCCAAAACACTTATGTTGTTCTCGTACAAGGTAAATCACAAAACTTATTTAGTCATCTTATATTTCTTTCGTTACGTGTATACTCGGTTAATCGGTGAGTCATCATTAACCCTCATTCCATTTCAATTTTCCCATCACAATTCCAAACGTAAATCATACACATCTTTCCCTTCATCAAGTAAAAAACTTGCAATTTCCTTTTCTTCTTCATTAAGTAAACAAACTTGAAACTACTCCTGATGGAGAAGAGAAAGAAAATAGAAGAGAATCGGGTGTTTATCCACACTCGTACGAGTTTAGGAGTCCCATGCGTCGGACCGAGTCAGGTCAAAAATGCGAGCCAATGTCCGAGTCAAACACAAATACGAGCTGTCCAACGAGTTGCCTATTTTTAGGTGCAAACTGACTGTACGTGTTTTACAACTATGATATAATTACATTGAATTTTTGATTGTTTGTCAATTCTGTCCTATTTTTTCTATTTTTATCTATATCATCCCCGTTTACAGGCAAAACGTATATGGAAAACAAAAAAATTTGGAAATGGCAAACAAAAAATCAGGATACATGTAACAATATTTTCTATTCAAATCATATGTCATCACTAGTACAAACAAAATCAAAAGCTTGAACATCATTAGTACATATGCACCAAATTAAGTAGCTTACGAATTTTGGAAGTCGTTTCATCGTTTTGATCCATTTCGACTGTTGGCATACCGAAGGAAAGATGAACTCTTGGTGATCTCACGCAAAGGCTTATCGGTAAACCTTATAATATTGTAGACCCAGGCACCAGAAATTGCTCCAGCTGTTGGACCTAACATGTAAATCCATATGCCTTTGTATTTGCTTGACACTATAGCTGGACCCAGACTCCTTGCAGGATTCATTGATGCCCCTGATATTGGACTATCATTTTCAACCAAAATCAAAAGGTATTAAAATCACTTTTTAGACAAACAAAATAAGATTAAGTGTACATTGATATGTCATCTTTTATATTATCCGCTTACATTACAATTTGGATAGACCATTTGACAATACGACATCACTCATACATATTATGACATTACTAAACTCATATTATACATATTCTCATTGCCTCAATCATCACAGTACTCTTCGATAACCTAGTACTATCTGCTAACATCAAGTTTATGACATTTACTGGATTAAATAAGTAATTTACATTAGTAAAAAGAAAATGTCATTTCTGTGTGGCGAAAATAGTTAAATGGAAGTTAAAAACTTAAAATAATTAGACTAGAGTACTGAGTATTATTTATTTAGATTGTTATTCCAAGACAAGAAATCATACCCTGCGAACATGACATTGAGTAAAACTGTAGCTCCCACTGCTAGCCCAGCTAACTCTCCAATCTGCATTTGTTTATTTAAACTATTAAATTTACAAAATCCATGACTATATCTTATTTCTATCACATTATCTTACCAAACACTTGATAAAATACGTAAAATTCTGAAAACAGAACATATAAGTGTTGTTTATCAAAATAAAAAAGAATATATGTAGTGTTGGTCAGAAGATGAGGAAAGCATGGGCCATGGCCTTTTTCCTAACATCTACCAGTTAACTTCATGATGGTAGCTCAACTGATTTGAATTTTTATTTTGATAAATATTCTAAAACGGTCATAGGGTCCGTTACATATTCTTACCAATAAGACCACTAAGACTCTTCTTTGGCCCAATTTGACCTGATCACGAGCCCACACCATTGTGTGGGACTCGTGGTCAACTGGTGATGGATGGTTCGTGGTTGTGGCATTGAGCGGTTTGTTGTTCTTTTTTGACACCCAACGGATATAAAAAATGAAAAAAATAAAAACACTAATGGAGGGTCTCTGACTAGTGGTTGATTAATAATGGGTTGACGATGTTATGCAGAGTTTGTGTTATCCCTAAAGTTTTCAAAAAGCTAGCTAGTATATGATTGTATAAAGAAATGGTACTAACAGCTCGGTTATCGGTAGCAACTCCTGAGATGACAAACATGAGGTAGAAAGTGATAATGAACTCCAAAACGAGTGACTGGAGATCGGATCCAACAGGAAGTGTTCCTGCAAAATGATCTTGTTTTCCGTTAAATATCAAACGTAGAGTTCCACTCGCCAATGTTGAGCCGAGGACTTGAGCAACAACGTATGCCGGTACCTTAAGAAAAACAGGATAAGAATTACTTAGAGAACTTAAATATGTGTAAGACAGGATTTATTATACTTTAACAAATTAGTTAAGATCAGTGACAAGACCATATGAAGGCCAAGGTTGGTCATTGCCCATTTACAATATCTAAAAACTTTATATCTTTAGTACTTTATACATGTATTTCTGTAGTTCAAACTACAAATTTATAGTGTCTATCAACAAAACATAAATTCTTGTTCTCGTTTCACAGATAAATTCTTAATCACATCAAAATATGTATTTGGAATGTGGTGGGAATAATTGAAACTTAAAAGTGTACTTTGACAAGTTAGCTAAAGATAACTTTTTTTTCCAAATTAGTTCCTATCACATCCTCAATAAACAAGATGATGATTAAATAACAATATAACTTTCAACGTTAGTTTAATAATGAATATCCAATTGTTAACTTTCGTATCAAATCTTCTAGTCCTTGTTTTATTACAATAATCATTGTTTAATTTAACTTATATTTGATTAATTAAATCAAGAATGTATATGAAGTCCCATCAAATTTGATAATTAAGGCACTTCACCTACAATATAATAAACCGCTTGCTCTTTGATCATTTAGTGTGAATCATCACTTGTATTTTACGAAAAGGTCGACATGTTACAATCATTATGACAAGATAAGTAAAGGGATTCATTCATTAAAATTGTAGCTATCAATTTGCCATTAGAAGCAAGTAGTTAAACACTTTATAAAAACAGTGAAAAAACAAGAGAACTAAATTATGTGAATATACCTGTTTTAAAGGGAACCTATTGCAAGAGGCAAAAGCAATAGTGACAGCAGGGTTGAAATGGGCACCGGAAATATGTCCGACAGAGTAAACCATGACCATCACCACCAGCCCCCACACTATCGATATTCCTGGTAGACTTATGACCTTGTCTTTATCTGTATTCACCACCACCGCTGCACACCCAGCGAATATCACAAAATATGTTCCTAGAACCTCTGCTATCAACTGTTCACAATCACAATTGATCACTAGTTAACTAATTAAGTTTTTTGCTTATTAACTATCGATGTATACATCACCAATACATAAATTAGCCAAATTCTTTAAATATTAAAATGGTTTAGTGCAATTATAGAGAATTGGGCAAATTTAGGTACGTTCGTGGCCAACCCAACCAAATCTTTGCTAAAACAGTAAAACCCTATCATATATTTGAAATGACAATATACGAATTAGTTGGACCCAAGAAGTCAATTTTATGAGACTAGAAAAACAATTGTGTACACATCCGCCATATCATATAAGTTGGCAAAATCACATTATATTCCTTTTTCTCTTTGTTTATAAAATAAATAAATACATGATTTGCGTATCAAACTTGTTGACCAAAAAAATATTATTATAATAAATGATAAAAATCGAAAACACACTTGATTTCTCAGTTTGAATTCGACTCGTATTCAGACTTAAAATGATTGAATTATGTCCAACTATCAAGTAACCCGAAATCTGGTTATTTTTAAAATAATATATATTTTAACTATCAAGCAAACCAAAATCGGGAAATGATAGAATTATACTGTCGACCAATATATGACATGACATACTTTAGCTTAGAAAGATAACGTGACACAATTCGATTTATCCAATTACGCATTTTTGGATTTCCCGAATAGTGACTAAAACTTAAAAAGTCATAATATCATAATCATGCGATTACAAGCTAAATTATGTCACTGTCATAGGTCAATAGACAAGATTTTCTACGGCTGTAGAAGTGGATTATTAGGAAGTGTTGGGTTTCATCCTAGGCATGCGTGATTCGACCTTGTCCATTTGAATGTCACTGTAATGTCTCGAATACTAACTACAAACTCGCCGTTTAAAAAAAAAAAAACTAACAAGTTTTTCTATCCTTTCCTAATTCGGGGTTACACAGTGGTTGTAAAGAAGCAAGATTCAAATATGTTGGTTAAATAAGACACAAAAGAGTAATTATAGTTTCAAATGAGAGGCGAATTAAAATTATTACTAATGGAAAGAAAAAGACCTTTTGGAGAAAAGAAACAGAAGGAAAACAAGACGACTTTCGATGATGATCTTGTTCGATATCGAGTGCGACAGCATAGTGGCCGTTAGTGGCTGTTGCAGCAGCAGCAGCAGCTCCTCCTTCTTCAGCCATCTCTGCCATGAGAAGTTTTTGTTCTAGTGTGTATAGAAGTACAAAATGGTGGTGAGTTTCCCTTGCAAAAAAAAACTGGCACTTATATTTATGAGGGACAGAGGGTTGGACTTCTTGTGCATAATTATTTTTTGACTTTTTTAGCATTCATTTTTCTTTTGACCTTTTTAATATATATTTTCATCTCAAAGTGATAATCTATTTTATATTTTAGCTTCTCTCGGATCAACTGAAAAAACATTTACTCTTGAAGACAATGGTCAAAGATTTGATCATCAACTCTACAAACAGTATTAAGTCCGATTGCAACCTTCTTTTCTTTTATCTTATAAATATGAATTTTATCAAAATTGGGAAGATAGGGATCGAAGTTGTTGAAATATACTCCAACTAGGGGGTTCTCAAGCCCCGCATAATTATCATTTTTGTGTGTTTATTCCTAAAAGACAATACCATAAATACAATGTCATAAATAATTTTTTAAAGACAACACCATAAATACATTATCGTAAATATATTTACTGTTAAAATGACAAAGTATCAGATTTATAAAAAAACATAAAACTATAGTAAAAAATGGTCGCACTAAATGTATAAATAAAGACTACTTATGAAACAACCAAAACAAAAAACTTGAAGATAAATCATAAAAAATTTCAAAATGATATATATAATTAAAAATATTGAAAAACTAAAATGGTACAAAAATTATAAGAACACAAAAAGTGAAAAAAAAAATGTTAGAAAGTGTAAAATAATCAATATTGTTAAAAGACAAATCATACAAAAATTTAAAAAAGACAATAAAAGTTTTAGAAAAACATGTTTAATTTTTTTTAAGAGAATATGACTATCTCCAATGGGAGAGTTTTTGGGTGTCCTTAGGTGCCCTTAGTTGTCCATGGATATCCTTTGCCATTGAAGCTTGTCCAAAACTAAGGATTTTTTGATGTATGTCCTTACCTAAGGGCATGCCCTTAGGCTATCTTCAATACTATTTTTTTGTTTGTATATAGATGTAAGGATATGTAAGGATGTTTGTATGGTTGGAGGTAAAACTAAAGGATTTTAAGGATGTGTAAGGATTTTAAGGATTTGTAAGGATATGATGTGGCAGCTCAAAGAACGCCTAAGGGCGTCCTTAGCATTGGAGATAGCGTAAGACACTAAAAAAAAGAAAGTTTGATCAAACTTTTTTAAAAGAAATATGAAAGAAAGTAAAATGTAAATATCTTAAAAGATGAAATGTAAATATAAAAAAAAAAAGGGGGGGGGGGGGGGGGGGGGGGGGGGGTATAGAGCTAGGAGTTAAACACATCACACACTTTTAAATAATGCAATGATATTATTATATGATGTGTCGTATTTTATACCCATTTCCCACATTGTATTTAGTTGATTTTGCATGGTTTATGAGTCGTTTTAGTATACATTTGGTGCATTTATGGTATTTGTTAGTGTTTCAGGTTACTGACAGGTATTTAAGCGTAAATCTGGAGAAAACGACATTGTTGAGGTGAATTAAGTGCTAACGGAGGATTTCGGAAGCATTTGGATGAAGAGTGCAGGAAGTCAACAAAAGTCAAAGCTGAAGAAGGACAATTGCGCCGCAACTGGGAGTTGCGCCGCAACCCAATTCCAGAAAGTTAAGTTGCGCCGCAACTGTCCTAGTTGCGCCGCAACGCCTTTTGTTCCTGGCCAGCCACGAGTCAACATTGGTCAAAGGTCAACGCTAGTCAACGTCCAATTGCGCCGCAACCGAAAAGCAGAAGAATAAGTTGCGCCGCACCCTCAAGTTGCGCCGCAATGCGTTCAAGTTCAAGCCAGCTTTGGTCAACGAAAGTCAAAGTCAAACGCGAAGTCAAACACTAGTTGTGCCGCAATGCCCAGTTGCGCCGCAACTGGGTCCGATTTTGGCAGATTTTGGGCATCATATAAATAGCATGCAAAAACATCCCAAAACCCTTCTTCTCTTCTTCCAGCCGTTTTTGGAGCCCTTTTTCAGAGATATTTTCAGATTTTCATCATATTTTAGGTTTTCAAACACGATTGGATCTATTTCGTTCGTAGCCTTCGATTATTATCATTAGGTAACAATGAATTCTTCATATTTTAATTGTTATTCTTATTTTAATATGAGTGGCTAATCGCTTCATCATCCATCTTGATGGAGTGAGACAATATGTAAAGATTGCACTATTTTATTAATTCAATGTTGATTTCATTTAACGTTATATCGAGATCTTAGCGTGTTTCTTCCTTATTATTTATCTTGAATTGATTGGTGATTTATGTGTATCTTTAATGGTAGTTATTGATTACATGTATTTCATTTTGATTGTTTGGGTACAAACGATTGGGTCTATGACGGGTACGGTAGATAATCGTTCATGATAATAGGAAGAAATGTGTTAACGGTTGGGTACAATCGATAGGTATAATTGTTATTTCAATAACCAAACCAATTGTTTGATTAGGGAAGTTATAAAAGATGTCTTGGGGTACCGGTCCTTGTAACGAAACTAGTTTAAGCAAGATAGTCAAATGATGTCATTAACTTAGACGGGTACGGGGTTGGTGCTTTGTTTGAGTCTCGGTTATTTAATCAACTAATTTGGGTTTGAACTTCATTTATGTGCAATCTGAGCGTATTGTTGAGCGAAATCAAGATGGATGCCTTTTAAATTATTGTCTTAAAAACATTTTTAATATCGTTTGAGGACGATCCCTGCCCCGGTAATACCGGATTTAAATTATTTACTTTTACTTGTTGCAAAGTGACAATTCGGTCACAAAACCCCTTTTTAATTAGAATTACTTAATGTCGATAATTACTTAACTTTAGTCCCTGTGTTCGATCCTGGACTTACCTTTTAGCTATACTATATACGAACGGGTCCACTGCCTGAGAGTGTGTAGTAGTCAGTTCTAGGGTATTTCTTGTTTTAAATTTTTAAACTCGATTTTACACATCAAGTTTTTGGCGCCGCTGCCGGGGACTTTGTTAAGTAGTTGTTTAATTTTGTGATTCGATCCTTTTTCACATTCATTTGTGAGAAAGTTATTGCTTTACTAGATAGTTTGTATTTATTTCATTTCAATTATACCACAGGTGCGGTTGACGGTTTGTTTGTGGTGATTGTGCAGGTTCTTGCTAGTTGATGAACATAAGAGCTTCTGGCCGACCTTTGCTTAGCCCTTTGTCTAATCCAGGGAAAGTCAAACGTCGCTTAGTGTCAAGAGACAACCAGGAACCATCCACATCAGTCAAAATAGATTTAGAAACCGAAACCAGTGTTCCACCCACCCAGAACTTGGAAGATCAGTTGGTTAATCAGTTGAAGAGATCATCGGAGCTTTTCAAAACAGGTGAAGATTCAGATTCAGACGTAGAGGAGAAAGTTCAAACACCTGAACCGAGTGTACTTGTATTCCCTCGGGTTAACCTTAATATTAACCAACAACCAAGGGGTAGAAGAATGGGTAATGAACAACCGGTAGATCCGAATGCCCGTCCTTACGGGGAGAGAAGAAGAAATATACCGGCGGACCGGGGCATAGCTATTCGCCCTCCGGCTATTTCAGTAGATTTCTCTTTGAAAGGGAATCACCTCAAGAGTGTTGAAGAGGATAAGTTTGATGGGATTCGAAGAAATGACCCATATGCACATCTTGAGAGGTTCGAGAAGATCTGTAGGCTATATCAGTATGGAACAGGGCAAGCTGAGGCTGTTAAGTTGGAACTATTTCCTTTAACTCTCACTGGAGATGCAGCTGCATGGTTTAAGGAGTTACCCGATAACTCATTTACCACTTGGGCCGAACTTCGAGAAGGATTTATTGATGAGTTTTATTCTGTGAGAACTCAAAGGCAATTAGAAAATAAAATCAGAGGTTTTTCTCAAGAATCCGGTGAAGATGTTGTTGATTCATGGAAACGGTTCAAGGAAATGCTCAGAAATTGCCCTGGACATAGTATGGGTACTGAAGAAAGTTTTGAGATTTTCTATGATGGTTTGGATAGAAAAACCAAAAGGGAGCTCGGTTATGCATTTGGGGGTAGTCTAAACAACATTTCCCCAAATGAAGGATATAAGATTCTTGAGGATATGGCTAAGGAGTATTCTACAAGAGATGAGGACCGAGACAAGAGATCTAGTAGAACCACTGTAGCTAAGGTGGAAAGTAGTGAGGACTCTAAGCTTATTACCGAAGTCAAGGCTCTCTCGAAGCAAATGAATGAGAGATTTGATAGTCAAGATAATATATTCAAGAGCCTTGAGAGAGATGTTAAGGTTATGGCCGACGGTTGTGAGCATTGTGGAGACTTGCATTATACGGAGGATTGCCCGGATAAACCAGTGCAAGATGTTAGTTATGTTCAGAATCAAGGGAATTTCAACCAAAATACCGGTTATCAAAACCGGCCATCAGGTAGTTCTTACCCTACTTCTTCTTTTAATGCTAACAGTTCTGGTTATGGTGGTAACAGGTTTAGTAGGTTCAACAATCAACGAGGCTCGGATCCAGAATTAAGAGACATAGTGAAGGATTTCATTGGTGCCCAAAAGGCAACTAATGAACAAGTTGCAGAAGAGTCCAAGAAGGTGGTTTCTGTTTTGGACGCTTTGACTACTCGCTTAGATGGATTGGGGCACAAGTTGGATCAAGGAGCAAAGAATCAACAAGCCACCATTAAGGATTTAGAAGGAAGGATTGAGAGGCTAGGAAACTCAAATAGGCAGCCCGGTACTTACCGAGCAACACTCAGCAGAACCCAAAGCCTCAATTCAATAACCAAGGGCAAAATAATCAAGGATCGGGACAGAAGTATACCCTCCTAATGCTCGAAATGAGCAAGTGAATGCCATCACTACGAGGACAGGTAAGACTTATGACTCTGCAAACCCTTTACCTGATGACTCTATCCCACTTGTGCAGGTTAATGAAGAGGAAGAAACGGGTGATGAAGAAGTTGAGATGGAACCGAACCAAGCCGTACCAATACCGGCCGTTCCATCCAAACCCGCTGAGAAACCGACGGTGAAGCCTTATCAACCAAAGATTCCATTTCCTCAACGGTTGAGGAAAGAAAAAGTCAAGGAACATTTTAAGAAATTTGTTGATCTTATTCAGTCTGTTAATATAACTGTTCCTTTAGTTGATTTGCTTGCAGGTATGCCAAATTATGCGAAGTTCCTCAAGGAACTTGTCAGTGATAAGAAGAAGCTCGAAGAGGCTAAGACTGCAGTTATGAGTGCCGAATGCTCAGCCATCATTCAGAATCAGATTCCTCCTAAGTTGGAAGATCCAAGGAGTTTTCTAATTGCTTGTTCTTTTGGTGCTTATTTGTGTGAGGCATTGGCCGATCTTGGGGCTAGTATCAATTTGATGCCTTATTCTGTGTATAGGAAGTTGTCCTTAGGAGAGTTGACCCCTACCGCATGAGCATTAGGCTCGCGGATCGTTCTTTCCAATATCCCATGGGGATAGCGGAAAATTTGCAAATTAAGGTGGGGCATATGATATTTCCGGTCGATTTTGTTATTCTTGAGATGGAGGCGGACGCTAAAGTCCCTCTCATTCTTGGCCGACCATTCCTTATGACCGCGGATGCTATCATCCGGGTTAAGGCTAAGGAAATTTCCCTAGGGGTCGGTGATGACCGAGTTGTTTTTAATGTTGATAGAGCACTAAAGCATCCTTACTCTTGTGATGAAACTTGTTTCAGGTTAGATGTGATTGAAGAAGAAGATGCTTTGGAGAAAGAGCTCATGGATTTCTTGGACATGGAAGAAGGTGAAGCATTGCTAGCTTGCAGTGAAGAAGAGCAAGAGTTGGTTGGAGATATGATGCAAGAGATTATGGCATTAAGTGTTGATGAAACTCCACCGGAAGACGAGACCTATGAAGAGATCACGGGTAGTGATAGCACACGGGTGCTAACCTCGGTAGAGAACCCTCCTACCGACTTGGAGCTCAAGCCACTTCCGGACCATCTTGAGTATGCATATTTGGAAGGTACATCTCTTTTACCCGTTGTTATCTCATCCTCATTAATGGAGGATGAGAAATCTAGACTTATGACCGTCCTAAAGGCCCATAAAAAGGCCTTTGCATGGAAAATTTTCGATATTCCGGGTATAAGTCCAGAATTTTGCAAACATACCATAAACTTTGTTGATAATGTGAAACCGGTTGTGCAAAGGCAACGAAGGTTGAATCCAAATATGAAAGATGTGGTTAAAAAGGAGATAATAAAGTTGCTTGATGCGGGAATCATATTCCCCATCTCGGATAGTTCATGGGTAAGTCCGGTACATTGTGTACCGAAGAAGGGTGGGATGACCGTAATTTTAAATGACAAAAATGAATTGGTTCCCACTAGGACTGTCACGGGGTGGAGGGTATGTATAGATTATCAGAGATTAAATGATGCTACCCGCAAAGACCATTTTCCCTTGCCCTTTATTGATCAAATGCTCGAACGGCTCGCCGGTAACGAGTATTTTTGCTTTTTGGATGGGTTCTCCGGGTACTTCCAAATACCCATTGACCCCAGGACCAAGAAAAGACCACCTTTACTTGTCCCTTTGGCACTTATGCCTATAGGAGGATGCCATTTGGTCTTTGCAATGCCCCGGGTACTTTTCAAAGATGTATGATTGCCATATTTCAGGACATGATCGAAACGTCTATGGAAGTGTTTATGGATGACTTTTCTGTTTTCGGTAGTTCTTTTGAAAATTGTCTTAAAAGTCTTGATAAAATGCTTGAAAGGTGTGAAAGGGCACACTTGGTCTTGAATTGGGAGAAGTGTCACTTTATGGTGAAAGAGGGTATTGTTTTGGGACACAAAGTTTCAAGAGCGGGTTTAGAGGTAGATAAAGCCAAAATTGATGTTATAGCTAAATTGCCTCCACCCACTAATGTCAAATCAATTAGAAGCTTTTTGGGTCACGCCGGGTTCTACCGTCGGTTTATAAAAGATTTTTCAAAAATCACCCGGCCGATGAAAAAGTTGTTGGAAAAGGATGTCTCATTCAATTTTGATAAAGAATGTCTTGATGCATTTAACTCACTTAAAGTTAAATTGACCAATGCACCCATTATGTCTCCACCTAATTGGTCATTACCTTTTGAACTTATGTGTGACGCTAGTGATTATGCTTTAGGGGCCGTGTTAGGCCAAAGGGAGGATAAACATTTCCGCCCTATTTCCTATGCTAGCAAGACCTTAAACCCGGCTCAACAGAACTATACCGTGACCGAGAAAGAGTTGTTAGCCGTGGTTTATGCCTTTGATAATTTTAGACCCTATTTGGTTTTGAATAAGACTATTGTGTTCACCGACCACTCGGCTTTGAAGTACTTGTTCTCGAAACAAGGATGCTAAGCCTCGTTTAATTCGTTGGGTCTTACTTTTACAAGAATTTGATATTGAGATTAAAGATAAGAGTGGGGCTGAAAATGTGGCAGCCGACCACTTAAGTAGGCTCGAAAACCCTCACCTTGAGGAGTTGAAGGAGCATGATATTAATGATGCTTTTCCTGACGAGTTTCTAATGCAGGTGGATGTGGAGGAGGAACCATGGTATGCAGACATTGCTAACTATTTATGTGCAGGTGTTCTTCCTAAGGAAATGTCTTATCAACAGAAAAAGAAATTCTTTTCTGAGATTAAGCATTATTTCTGGGAAGAACCATATTTGTTTAGAATGTGTGCAGATGGCTTGATCAGGAGATGTGTGGCCGGTGCAGAAACCCGGAAGATTTTGGATGCATGCCACTATGGACCAACCGGTGGTCATTATGGACCATCTGTAACCGGTAAGAAGGTTTTTGATGCAGGATTTTATTGGCCTTCAATCTTCAAGGAAGCCAAACATTAGTGGAGACGTGTGAAGTTTGTCAACGTCAAGGTAACATTTCAAAGAAGGATGAGATGCCACAGAACTTCATTCAGGTTTGTGAGGTATTTGATGTTTGGGAATTGATTTTATGGGACCCTTTCCGCCTTCAAATAAGTGTCTTTACATTTTAGTGGCGGTTGATTATGTTTCGAAATGAACCGAGGCTAAGGCCTTGCCAACTAATGATGCAAGGGTTGTCATTGAATTCTTAAAGCAATTGTTTTGTCGTTTTGGTTGTCCTAAGGCCTTAATCAGTGATCGTGGAACTCATTTCGCGAATCACCAACTTGCTAAGGTGTTAAAGAGGTATGGTGTTCATCATCGTTTCTCTACTTCTTATCACCCGCAAACGAGTGGCCAGGTAGATAATACTAATAGGGCTTTAAAATGAATCTTAGAGAAAACCATAGGTGATAATCCTAAAAATTGGTCTAAGAAGTTGGATGATGCATTATGGGCTTTTAGAACCGCATTTAAGACTCCAATTGGGACTACACCTTATAGGTTGCTTTATGGGAAGACATGTCATTTGCCTTTAGAAATAGAGCATAAAGCTTATTGGCTCTTAGGAATTGCAATATGGACTTAGTTGAAAGTAGTGAATTGAGAATGTTGCAATTGCATGAGTTAGATGAGTTGAGGTTGAATGCTTATGAGAATTCTATGCTCTACAAAGAGAGAACTAAGGTTTGGCATGATCGTAGGATTAGAGAGAAGGATTTTAAAGCCGGTGATAAAGTTTTGTTGTTCCTTTCCAAGTATAAGTTTAAGCAACCCAAGTTGACTTCTAGGTGGACCGGCCCTTTTGTGATCAAACATGTCTATCCATCCGGTTATGTTGAGTTGTTTAAATCGGATGGAGCTACTTTTATTGTTAATGGTCACAGGTTGAAGCTTTATCATGAAGAAGAGGAAAATGTGGGAATCGTCGTTGACGAAGCTTCCATTTTTCGAAAGGAATCAATGAAGAAAGGACTGTGAGTCGAGCTAAAGACTCGTAAATAAATTAAGCGCTTCGCGGAGGCAACCCGTGTTTCTTGTTTTCATTATTGTTTATTTGTCATTGGTAATGTGTTTTAATAAGAATTGCAGGTAGGAGCCGCTCTCATGCCTTCCGGTAAGTCGTTTTCAAGGAAGAAAACAAAAGGTAAGTGTGTGTGTGGGGGGGGTGGGGGGAGGCATTGCGCCGCAACTCTACATTGCGCCGCAATGAATTGTTTTGATTGCGCAACTAAGGAAGTTGCGCCGCAACCTATCCTTCTGTTTTTCAGTTGCGCCGCAGGTTGTTGTTGCGCCGCAACGTGTCTTGTTTCAGAAAAATCGAAAAAAAAAAAATAAAAAAATTTAAGTTCAAAAATAAGGCATTGCGCCGCAACCCGGGTCAAACCGGGTCAACTGTGTACAAAAAGGGGATCGGGGTCAATTTGTTTCTCACACACACACTTATTCAATTATTGAGCCCCTTTTGTTTTCTTTCAAAACCCCAACCGATCCACTATCAATTTTCTTCCAAATTCCCTTTAATTTTCAATTTTAATCCTTCTCTTTAATCATCACAATGACAAGAACAGGAAAGGTATGTGATTCTTTAACCTCTCTTGTTGATTTTAATTAGTTAACTTTATAATGTTCTTGCATACATTCGAATTTATATAGATTTTATGCTTAAATTGCTTATTAATTTCGAATTTGTGAGGGATTTGCTAGAACAATGAGGGTATATGTGATGGGAATTCAATGGTTGGTTTGTATTCATTATGTTCTTGATTTGAATTAGGGTTTCTTTCAGTTGTCTTGATTAATTGATAAACCCAAGTTTTAAAATATGATTTTGAATTTGTGGGGTTTTGAGTGTTCATACCTGCGTCTGCTTGATCTGCCCAGAAAAACACAGGCGTTGCGCCGCAACTCCAAGTTGCGCCGCAACTGCAAAACAGACAGTTAGGTTGCGCCGCAACTTAGCTAGTTGCGCCGCAATACAACCTTTTCCAGACCTGTGTCATTTATGCTTATATATATATGCTTATATGTCGGGTTTCCATGTTTTAATTGTTTCTTGTATGTGTAGGAACCCGCTTCTTCTAGCCGTGCAGGACGAGGCAAAGGCAAGAGCCTCGTCGGCTGCTGCACCTATTGAGAGTGGTCTTACTCCCGAGGCCACTGCTATGGGAATTCCTACTCACCCATGGTTACGATTCCCTAGAGCTCCTCCCGAGAAGAAGGTTGAATATACCAACAGGTTGGCATCTATTTATCAGAAAGACATAGTTGAGCCTAGGTATATGGAATCTAGTATGTTGGATACGTTAAATGCTCGTGGGGGCATTAGTAGGTATATGCATCTGATGGGTAGTTCGAATGATATGGATGGTAATCCCGTAGCCAAGGAATTTAGTATGTGGTTTGATATATTTCGGAATCGGGAGGTCGTTTGTAAGGAGTGGTGTTTAGAGGTTTACTCGACTATTTCGGTTGAGAACATAGAGAAAGTGAAGGATGTTTTTGCTGATCAGGTTATATTCTTTCGTTGTGGGGGTGTTAATAGAACCCTCACTATTGCTGAGTTTGGGTTGTGCACGGGGATGTACACCCAAGAAATGTTGGATGATCCTGCTTTCGAGCGTCTTTTAGCCATTTCTGTTAGGGCTACTTCTGGTTTTACTAGGGAAGCAGGTGATTTTAGAGATTACTATAACCGGGTGTCTGGGGGTCGCGCTTGGAAAGCAGCTTGTGGGGCGAATACACTCCAATCGCCTATTTTGCGCTTGTTCCACAAGATGTTAGTCCATTCTTTTGTCCAAAGGACTAACCACCCGGACAAGCTATATATGGAGGATTTGTGGTTGTTGAGGTTGTTTGATGAAGGTGATGTGAATAGGAAAGCATGTGCCCCCTATGTGTTGGCAAAACATATGGGGACCAAAGGAGTTCGTGATAGGGGTTAGTCTGTGGTCACTTCATTTCCAAAATGGTGAAGTATTTTGAAGGTGCTGATAATGCAGTCGCTTTGAACTGCAAACCTATGAAGCCATTCACCTGGAATGATTTGAAGAGGTGGAAATTGATTAAGCCTCTAGCTCATAAGAATGATATTCCTGAGTTGATTGATTTTGGTGGTGCTGACTCTGATGATGAGGAGGAGGCAGAGGCAGATGATGATGATGCTGAGATGGCTGATGCACCAGAGCAGCCGCTAGAGCCCGCACGACGTACTAAGCGTCGTGCCACCACTACACCTACTGAGGGACCATCTTCTTCTTCTGCCGCCCATTCAGGTCCATGGGATTTTTCTTCTTTGGGGACTGTGATTAGTAACATGTGGGAGTCTCAGCAGAACTTTCAGCAGTCCCATGAGCAGTTTCAGTCGAGGGTGGACAGTGATTTTAGGTGGATGGGCTCAGGTATGGGTCGTATGATGCATGATCAGCATAGATATCAGCCCATGTGGGAGGCCCAGTATAGGGGTGAGCAGTTTCATCCACCTCAGCCGATTCCAGACTACAGCCCTCCCAGTATATTCATTCCAGAGCACAGAGCCGGAGGTGGATTCTTCTATCCACCAGAGCGCCAGTATGAGGTGGCTCCTTCCCATGATCTTGGAGGGACGGGGCCCGATAACCCTGTTAGCTTTGGATCTTTTGCAGGTACGCAGGCTGGTGCAGATGCTGGAGGATCAGGTTCGGCAGAACCATCGTTTGCTGAGCAGGTGGTTGGATCGATTTTTGGTACAGGACATATGCCTGGTTACCCTTACCCTCCTCAGTGATTTATGATGGGATGATGCTGCTGCCGTCTGTTGGTGATGATGGCTTGTACTTTTATTTGTTTGAACAATTTTATTTCCGTACTTTTATTTATTTCCATTTGTTTGGTTTGTAATCACCCTTAAGGGTGATAGAACATCGTATTTTACTTTTCCATTTCCGTTTGAATAATTAGGGATAGGATGAATGCATGGTTTATTTGATTATGTTGGTCGTTAATGGTGTGTTCATGTTGATAGCAAGTTGAATGTCATGTGCATATGCTGGCAGTAAGTTCAACGACATATTTTGTTGGCATCATATTCAGGCATGGAACATACATCATACCCGACAAGTTTTTCTTGTTCTTGATTTTGTTTTTGTTTACTTTCCCCTATTTCCCTTGGTTTGCCTTAGTTCATTGGACATTGAGGGCATTGTCCAACTCAAGTGTGGGGGGTGGTAAATAGGAAAAAGTCGGGTATTTTAGAGGAATTTTGAACTTTTGCATGCTTGTCCTTGTAGTTAATTGCTTTTGTCACTTAATTATAGAACTTAATAAGCAATTTGACTACACCCTTGGTACAAAGTTTAATTGGTGGAATGTGTTTTGACTGATTAATTAGGCAATCCCTTCTGGATTAATAATATGACTAGCACGCTCAAAGCACCAAAACACCCAAATTGTGAGATTATTGATTCATTGCTAGTTATGATAGGTGTTACGGTTTTGGAATTATTAGCCTTGTTAATTTGTCCCTCTCGTAGGCTTTTGGATTTATCCAGGAGTAAGGGTTCTATTTAGAGCTCTGAACTATGATGTGCAAGTTTGAGGTTGGTTTTTTTCCATTTCCGGATTATTTCATTTGCTATGAGTGTGCCGGTGATTGCGTTGATTCTAGAACTTGTCCTGGTTGATCGTTCCGTGTTATTTATCAGAAGAGGCAAATTTAGGATAAAACCTTTGTTCTTTGTATGTTCACCCCTTGTTTCGTAATAATCTGTTTTGTGCATGTTTTGTTAATGTGCTTAGTAGCTAACTACACTGGTTAGTGAACCACCTATTAAACCCTTATGTTGCACTCACTTTTAGTGCAAGAAACAATAGAAAACTTGTTGTCACTAGCCTGTTCTTTGTTATTAACTCCACCCGTAATATACCCCTTTTCCTAGCCATACCGATAGTCGAAGTCCTGGTGGGTCATTGGTTGCCTATGCTAGTGGATGGTTTGGGTTGTCCTTTATGTCGGGTTGGGATATTCTCGGTTACTGAGAATAGATTGATTTCGTCATGCTTGTTTGGATAAAGTCTGGATCATTCATTTCAGCATATGAGTATATGATTTGTCACTGTTTCAAATGTTATTTAAGAGAATACCAATTAGTCAGAGTAAAAGTAGCTCACAAAAAAAAAAAGAATAAAAGAATTGAAAAACAGAAAAAGAAAAAAAAATAGAAAAAAAAGAAAGAAAAAGAGCTTGGGCTGTCAGTTGGTATTTCTCACTTTTGGTCAAATCATTTTGTAAGTTGGTACATCAATTACACCAACGAAAGGATCTTTAATGTTATAATCTTAAGTTGTTATTTGTGGGTTGGCGCGTTTGTTAAGCCAACATGGTTAGAATTGGTTGATTGAGTTGTTTAGTGTCATACACCATAATGGTGTCGGTTTTTAATCGTCTATTGGGGGTATTGTCTGGACAACTTCTCGGGTTTTGGACCGTTGGCAACTAGTGACATGGATTTAATGGATTAGACTATTTTGTAAACAATTTGTTAAATGTTGTGCTATTTTCTTTGTTAACACCCTTTGTTTACCCAAATTTCCATACCCTTTTAAATACCTTGTTTAGCCTTAAAGTTCATTAAAACCCTTAAAGTCCTCTTTTGATAGACGTTGTGGTGCTTGCATCATGGCGGTGAAGGAACGAACCTAGTACAAGCCTATGGTTAAAAGATTATGCATCACGACTAGGCATTGAGTGATTATTCAAATATTCAACCCCAAAGTAAGTTAGTTGGAGTAGGATAGACAAGATATCACTGATTCGATTCTTTTGTGCTTAGTCGTGTTATTAAGGCTTGTATATCAGTCAAGTATTGTCAAACATTCCAGTTTTCATTTAAGATTAAAACTGCCTAACCATCTCGTTTCATTTTCAATGATGGTTTAGCTTCTTTTTGATTACGGTAATGTTATTCCCATATGTACCAAGGTAAATTGAGTTTTGAAGTTTGGAATTGCTTGAGGACAAGCAAAGCTTAAGTGTGGGGGGATTTGATATGTCGTATTTTATACCCATTTCCCACAATGTATTTAGTTGATTTTGCATGGTTTATGAGTCGTTTTAGTATACATTTGGTGCGTTTATGGTATTTGTTAGTGTTTCAGGTTACTGACAGGTATTTAAGCGAAAATCTGGAGAAAACGACATTGTTGAGGTGAATTAAGTGCTAACGGAGGATTTCGGAAGCATTTGGATGAAGAGTGCAGGAAGTCAACATAAGTCAATGCTGAAGAAGGACAATTGCGCCGCAACTGGGAGTTGCGCCGCAACCCAATTCCAGAAAGTTAAGTTGCGCCGCAACTGTCCTAGTTGCGCCGCAAAGCCTTTTGTTCCTGGCCAGCCACGAGTCAACATTGGTCAAAGGTCAACGCTAGTCAACGTTCCAATTGCGCCGCAACCGAAAAGCAGAAGAATAAGTTGCGCCGCAACTCCCTCAGTTGCGCCGCAATGCGTTCAAGTTCAAGCCAGCTTTGGTCAACGAAAGTCAAAGTCAAACGCGAAGTCAAACATAGTTGCGCCGCAACTGGGTCCGATTCTGGCAGATTTTGGGGCATATAAATAGCATGCAAAAACATCCCAAAACCCTTCTTCTCTTCTTCCAGCCGTTTTTGGAGCCCTTTTCATAGATATTTTCAGATTTTCATCATATTTTAGGTTTTCAAACACGATTGGATCTATTTCGTTCGTAGCTTTCGATTATTATCATTAGGTAACAATGAATTCTTCATATTTTAATTGTTATTCTTATTTTAATATGAGTGGCTAATCGCTTCATCATCCATCTTAATGGAGTGAGACAATATGTAAAGATTGCACTATTTTATTAATTCAATGTTGATTTCATTTAACGTTATATCGAGATCTTAGCGTGTTTCTTCCTTATTATTTATCTTGAATTGATTGGTGATTTATGTGTGTCTTTAATGGTAGTTATTGATTACATGTATTTCATTTTGATTGTTTGGGTACAAACGATTGGGTCTATGACGGGTACGGTAGATAATCGTTCATGATAATAGGAAGAAATGTGTTAACGGTTGGGTACAATCGATAGGTATAATTGTTATTTCAATAACCAAACCAATTGTTTGATTATGGAAGTTATAAAAGATGTCTTGGGGTACCGGTCTTTGTAACGAAACTAGTTTAAGCAAGAGAGTCAAATGATGTCATTAACTTGACGGGTACGGGGTTGGTGCTTTGTTTGAGTCTCGGTTATTTAATCAACTAACTTGGGTTTGAACTTCATTTATGTGCAATCTGAGCGTATTGTTGAGCGAAATCAAGATGGATGCCTTTTAAATTATTGTCTTAAAAACATTTTTAATATCGTTTGAGGACGATCCCTGCCCCGGTAATACCGGATTTAAATTATTTACTTTTACTTGTTGCAAAGTGACAATTCGGTCACAAAACCCCTTTTTAATTAGAATTACTTAATGTCGATAATTACTTAACTTTAGTCCCTGTGTTCGATCCTGGACTTACCTTTTAGCTATACTATATACGAACGGGTCCACTACCCGAGAGTGTGTAGTAGTCAGTTCTAGGGTATTTCTTGTTTTAAATTTTTAAACTCGATTTTACACATCAGGCCACTTTTAATCAAAATTTGCTAAATGTAATATATATTGAAAGTTACATAGATGGTTTATCTAAAATACTCTCCTCACACAAAAAACCCTTTCTTTTTTATTTGCAGTCAACCACACACACAACCTTTTCTCAATATCTGTCTCTCTCATTTTTTTCATTTGCGTGTTAATGGTATCTGCTGCAATATACCATATTAGTTTACAATAATAAATGTTCCATTTACAAGACTTCATGAGTATTGCAAATTATATTTGACTAGTAAAATGTTTAAAATTTACATATTTTAAAGTTTTATTTAATTTTCGATACTGGAAAAGATGATGCTTATATCATCTTTATTATATTATATTATATACTATACTAAGACAATGGATTGTGAATAGTAACTCGCCTGCGTGGCGAGTTACTATTCGTCCATGTCACATTCCGTATTAATATTTGGATTTTGCCAAATCGCATTTCATTCGGGTTTTTTACTACGGGTTATTTCTTGGTTTCTTGCATATGTTCTTCTTTCGGGTTTCTAGATAATTATATTGAAAACTTTTATTCTTTTTTTATACCACTGTTCAGATTTTACCACATCGGATCCTGTTCAGATTTAAAACTACATGTTACTTCTTGGTGTCTTACATATTTTTTTCTCTTTCGGGTTTCCAAATAATATATTGAAAACTTTTTTTTTTTTTTTGCAGTAGTGCCTTTGAATAAAATCTATTTCAAATGCCCAGGCTTTTATCAATCGCGAGTTACTATTCACAGGTCGCACTCCGTTGGGGTTTTTCTACTACGTGTCACTTCTTAGTTCTTGCAAACTAAGTTTTTTTTTGGGGGTTTCCAAATAATATATAAAAATATATTTTTGTGTCGTATTGTCTTTGAATAAATATTTATTTCATATATCAAAGTTAATATATATATATATATCGACACATCATCGATAGCTAAACATAATCACAATAATTAATACCGCGCAACGCGCAGACGAAAGCTATTGTGGTTTTGCCCTTAAATAAATAAATACTAGCTTTATACCCGGTCGTTGACCGGGTTGAACGAATAACGATGTACTTACAATTCACGAGAGGTGTATTGGAGTTTGGGTTGAGTATACATATAAATTAAGAATTTATAGATGAGTGACGTCTATAAAATCATGAATAACAATTTTGTCATCAGTTGCATGTAAAATATTTTAAAACACCGTCAAGATTATATGGCTGTCAATACGTGATCAACTCGAAACCCAACTTGAAACTCTTCCGATAAAAACCAAATTTGGATTGAGTATTTTTGACCTGTCAAAAGTCAACCCATCAACCTGATTTTTTCAGGTCGGGTTTGGGTTAGGTTCTTGGATTTTTAGGTAGACCGATAGACCAAAAAATAAATAAAGGAAGATCGTGATTATGAACTTTCCTTGGCGTGCAAATGTCCTCCCCTATCCATGTACTAGTATATCGTCAAACTCTGAGTAACAATTCAGCACTATACTATCGGAAATTAGGTGTTACAACTCAAGAAATGCATTTTCTAAAACTACTGGCTTACAATCGGTTTAAAATTTTATTTGAATTAATAGATGATTTATTGATCATGAACCTGTTATTGATTCATTGGTGGTCAGTTTTTTAACTAGTAGTAGAGGAAATCTACAAAATATGGTATTTATTCTGTTTCATTTCTTAATATACATTAGTGTATATATTTGTTTATGTTAAAATTATTGTCCACACTGAGTTAACTAAATATTATTATAATACTTTACATTTAATTACAATTTCAAAATATTTTAATTAAGAAATGAGAGTGTTTGCTCTAATAATCAGTCATCCCTTCGTTATGCTTTCGAAGAACTCAAAGGAATTAGCTACTCATGTCACGAGTTACGATTCCCGGATATATATATATATATATATATATATATATATATATATATATATATATATATATATATATATATATATATATATATATATATATATATATATATATATATATATATATATATATATATATATATATATATATATATATATATATATATATATATATATATATATATATATATATATATATATATATATATATATATATATATATATATATATATATATATATATATATATATATATATATATATATATATATATATATATATATATATATATATATATATATATATATATATATATATATATATATATATATATATATATATATATATATATATATATATATATATATATATATATATATATATATATATATATATATATATATATATATATATATATATATATATATATATATATATATATATATATATATATATATATATATATATATATATATATATATATATATATATATATATATATATATATATATATATATATATATATATATATATATATATATATATATATATATATATATATATATATATATATATATATATATATATATATATATATATATATATATATATATATATATATATATATATATATATATATATATATATATATATATATATATATATATATATATATATATATATATATATATATATATATATATATATATATATATATATATATATATATATATATATATATATATATATATATATATATATATATATATATATATATATATATATATATATATATATATATATATATATATATATATATATATATATATATATATATATATATATATATATATATATATATATATATATATATATATATATATATATATATATATATATATATATATATATATATATATATATATATATATATATATATATATATATATATATATATATATATATATATATATATATATATATATATATATATATATATATATATATATATATATATATATATATATATATATATATATATATATATATATATATATATATATATATATATATATATATATATATATATATATATATATATATATATATATATATATATATATATATATATATATATATATATATATATATATATATATATATATATATATATATATATATATATATATATATATATATATATATATATATATATATATATATATATATATATATATATATATATATATATATATATATATATATATATATATATATATATATATATATATATATATATATATATATATATATATATATATATATATATATATATATATATATATATATATATATATATATATATATATATATATATATATATATATATATATATATATATATATATATATATATATATATATATATATATATATATATATATATATATATATATATATATATATATATATATATATATATATATATATATATATATATATATATATATATATATATATATATATATATATATATATATATATATATATATATATATATATATATATATATATATATATATATATATATATATATATATATATATATATATATATATATATATATATATATATATATATATATATATATATATATATATATATATATATATATATATATATATATATATATATATATATATATATATATATATATATATATATATATATATATATATATATATATATATATATATATATATATATATATATATATATATATATATATATATATATATATATATATATATATATATATATATATATATATATATATATATATATATATATATATATATATATATATATATATATATATATATATATATATATATATATATATATATATATATATATATATATATATATATATATATATATATATATATATATATATATATATATATATATATATATATATATATATATATATATATATTAGCTACTCATGGCTTACCAACTGATCGTCACGATTCCCGGATATTACCTGGCCCGTATGGAATAGTTTCTCTTTTTAACTCTTTTATTGGTTTTTTGTTATCTACTTTGTATCTTTCTTACCTTATAAACTCTTTTTTTTTGAACGGCGGGTGGGAAGGTCGTTCCATCGAGCTGAGCAGTGACATCCAAACGGGCAGTATGTTCAGGTTCGAGGCGCCTTACACCGCTGGTACCCCCAAAGGGAGCCCATTTTACGCTAAAGAGGTAAATGCCCGAGGTCAATGGGGAATACAAGATTCGATCCCATGACCTCCAAGCCAACATCCCCTCTCGCCAAGATACTCAGAAGGTACCCCGGCTGGCCACTGCGCCAGAAGCTAGGTGGTTTACCTTATAAACTCTTGATTGTAATTCATAGCTTCTCGCCGCTAGAGTGCATATCAATAATATCTTATCATTTGACGTTCAATAAAAAAAATTAGTACTTCTTTTACTCTTTTTTTAAAAAATTTAATTTTAATGTTTTATCATTAATGTTTTTTTATTTTAAATACCGAGAAAACATCCTATTTTTTACTTTTTATTATGTATTGCGTTTTTGTTAAATAAGGGTACGTTTATGAGAAAATAGAAAAGGTAGATTTTATATTGACATGGTAGTACTTTTAAAAGATGATGAAATGGACGTTTTCTTTTTTTAACAGCTAAATTCTCGATTAACTTCGACAATATCTATTACATCAAGATATACCTCAACCGGGGTTTCCTCCAAAAAGACATAAATATATCTTACTAAATGGATTGACGTATACAAGTAGGATAGACTAATTAATCAACTAAAAGTGGGGAGATATGGTTGGAAAAAGTGGAACATGGCTGGGCTTTTGCATTCAAAACCGGCACTGCTACAACCACCCACCGGCAATGCAGACGAAACTTCTTTATTTATATTTAATAATAATGCCCGTCCTATTATTAATTTATTATTGTTTTCAATAAATTACGCTAATTAATAAATGTATTTGATCAAAAACCTGGCTTGACGTTACTTGTGATTGAAATGTGGATATGAAATGCTACTTTATAGTTTGCCTAACATATCTAAACTGGCTTATAACTTAAGTTTTTAAACATTTTTTCTTATAGATTTCAACCCATTCGACTGCGTTTGTTTAACAATATCATGCTTTAAAAAAAATAGTTCATGTAGGCGCTAACAAAATCAACAAAATGGAGACGAATACATGCCACAAATGTTTGTTAATCATGTTATGAAGTCAAGTTCCTGTACCGACAAATATGTATTTACACAACCTTTTTGACATCTCATACAGGATGCCCGGGTTTACAACGTTAAAATAACCTTTACTATGTCTTCGCTCTAAACACTTTTTACTTAATATTAACTACAGACTATACATTTTAAAGGCGGGCTACCTTACCATGAATCGATATATGTATGGGTGGAGTTTTATTCACAAACAACAATAAAGGCATAAAGCTATACACATAATTATGCTTTACCTAATTTCTGGTATAAATCTGCTAGAGCACGGTATAGTATGGCAGCTGCAGGAGGCCTAGCCAATGAACCAAAGAGAATTTCCTGTGCACTTAAGAATTGTTTTCCATAAAATCGGGAATTTTCATGTGTACGTGTAGTCACCACGCTCCCTTCCAGTGAACATCCAACAAAAGCTCCTGAAATATAAAGAATACCTTAATAAACTTAATCCGACTCTTTAGCGGGTCACAGATGGAGCTAAGGTGGCAAAGTCAACCATATAACATGACAGTGTTGATTCGGACTATGTTTAATCTCCAACAGGTGAAATATGGAAATAGCTTAGAAAGAAACGGGTAATTATGGTTCAAACGGTCAAGCACACAATTGGTAAGAGGTATCTTCAAAATGGTTCAAACAGGTCAAGCACACAATTGCTAAGGTGAAGTACTTAAATCAAAATTTGACTTTTTGTATAAATTTTATGTTTTTTTTTGGGGAATCGTCAAAAGAATCACTTTAACTTTTTAAAAAACTTTGATGAAGTCACTTGACAACTTTTGTGCTTGATGAACTCACTCAACTTCATTTCTTTGTTAGAACTCGAGTGTCAGCTTTCTATCCGGCTTTTGTATCCACTATTGTGTTTAATATATGTGTTTGAATTAGACAAATGAAGTTGGGTGACTTCTAAGTACAAAATGTTGCTGAGTTATTTAATCAAAGCTTTTTGAAAAGTTAACGTGACTTTTTGACTATTTCCCTTTTTTGTTTTTGTAATCCTATTAGACACACTAATTGTAAAAAAAAGAAATAAACTTTTGGACTCAACTTTATTCAGAGCCGATTCACTAGGATGTCCTAAAAGCAACAGTACAAAGCATTGATGTAGGGGAATGCAATTTATAGAATGCTTGCAGTTGTTCAGAAAGTTGTAAGAGTAATCTGTGCTACTCGCATTATTTGTAGTAAAAGTTTAAGCAGAACTAATTATAGTAGCCGAACAGGAAAAACCCAGTGAATAGCAGAAGAACATCAACTGAAGAATGATGTGCAAAGTTGATAAATTAGAAGAGCAGTTGGTCTTATCATAAATGTGGTTTCTTTTGTAGTAACTTAGGCAACAATGTCAACACATCGGTTGCTGGATCATGACATAAGTTGACTGTTGATCCAATAGTTAATGCATCATGATCGTACCATAATGCAACTAAAATGAACATAATCCAGTCCCATTTATTTACTATTGAGTATTTCGCATTATTTATTACATACAAGCTCACAGTTTTAACATACACCACAACTATCTACAGGAAAACATGCAAGATGAGTTGCACTTTTCTTGTCTAATAATGACATTCTCTTTCAAATAATAAGTTTTGATGTTTGACGATAAGTTTTGTGGCTTGCATATTCTTGCTATATATAAAATTAACTTCTACAAACAGCTTGCATCATACAGCTATAAAGCACTTAAATTACTGTGGCATTAATTTCTCAGACAGTAAAATTGCAAAATGGTCTTGTTGAGCCAGTAGCTTGGATTTAAAAGGCACGCCTAAGTCTCACCTATGCAATGGCAAGAACGCATCAGGCTGAGGCAACATGATGCGGCGTTTAAGCACCGCATTTGAGGAAAAGGCACTTAAGGGGTTTTATGCACCTCATGTGTCCTGTAACTTTCATTGTAGCTTATACGTGTGCCTGGTTGTAACTTAGAAGTGACATTTCTCTAATCCTATATTTTGTGAATAAAAAATGGGAATGTGCCCTCTTGTTGACCTATCCATCATTCAGTCACTCAAAAATTGAATGGTTACTTATCCTACTAGTACATTCCAACGTTCTACCAAGTTCTAACCACCTCATCTCTCTTCTCTACACTCTCCCTAGTGTTTGAGACTTTGGGTCTTTTGAAAATATTTTTATAATGTATGGGTATCTAAGACTCTTTTCTGACTATATATGAACAATCTTATCTTATCATGTGCAGTTACATGTTATAGTTATCTAAAACCTATATATATCTACCAATATACTAAAACAGGATTGTGTATTTTGTTTATCGACACTTGGCGCATTCCTTGCACGACATGTGTCACTTTTGGTGTAATTAAAAAAAATTCTAATTCATAATTACCTAATTGTAATCAAATACTAATCTTTAGATTTAATATAAAAAAGATTTTTGATCGACACTTGGCGCATTCCTTGCACGACATGTGTCACTTTGGTGTAACTAAAAAAGGATTCCTAATTCATAATTACCTAATTGTAATCAAATACTAATCTTTAGATTTAATATATATATCTCATTATATATTTTATTATTATTATACTAAGTTTCCATATATATGATTTATAAAAAAATTAATAATGTTAACAACTAATATATCAATACGGAATACAACTAATATATATGCTAAGTTTTAAACATCTAATTAAACAAATATATTATACAATTCATGGGGTTTCATATAATATGTGAAAGATCTGTATCCAAACTTAGGTATTTAACAACCATATATTCTCTATTCTCTATATAAATGTAATTGTATCATCATATATTATATAATCGTACATCGTACGGGCATTAAGACTAGTATATATATATTAATATATAACTAAACAGTAGATTAAAATCACAAAATTGTGCTCTTTAAATAAGAGTATTTGCCATAGGTGATATACTTCAATAGAAATATATTTAAATTTGCTACTGTATTTAATGTTAACAATTGCTACTGTGTTTCATACTCTCATGTCAACAATTACTACCCAATACCCATCATATGGAACTTGAAATAGATTGTTGATTTCAATTATTGTCAGAATGAATCTTGATTCAAGCAACCTAATACCCTCTAGCACATGGACAAACCAAGGTAGAAAATACGGAAATCAAGATCCTACGAACAAGAACAATTTCACATGCCACTTTTGTCTCAAACTAAGGCCTGAGTACATATATTAAAGAAACATTTAGCTGGAGGTTGGAATAATGTTACTAATTGCCTAATTGGCCTAAAGATGTTCTAGAAAGCACTATCTACAATGGCCAACAATCAAAGTACCTACCAATATATAGGTTTTTTGAAAGAGTTAAGGCAGTCAGATTAGCACAAGTAACAATAACTAACCTTTTGTGCAGCTGTATGTATAGCAAGCAGCATAGCCACCAGTTCCAGCTCTTACATCAGCTTCAGCTGTTCGTCCAACAATACCAATAGCCGCACTTAGACCAGCTCCAAATGAGACATGAACATCACCGCTGAACGTTTTCACGGCTTCTTCTGATCTCAGAACAATGATTAGATCTGCAAATTCACCACCGGCCTGAAAGCACACAAACATATGAATCATGTAACAAGTCCCAAAAGCAACATTATATCAATATATGGTCTCAGCAGCAGAGTATGTCTTCAACAGATCAATGAAAAGGGGTATCATAATAACACTAGATTTTACGTAAGGAAATAAGATAAAACAGACATGACCTAGCAAAACAAAAGTTTAAATACCTGAGCACCCCATCCAAGACCCATAGAAGATATAGCAGAGGGCGGAGACCATGAGCCATCTTCCCTGCGAGCAATCACCAATCCAGTTCCAATATTGTAGGTTACCATCATACCAACCTTCACTATGGTAAGTATTGCAAGACCCTTAGCATTTCTTAAGATCATAGCAGGAATAGACTTCTCAGGTCTCGAAGAACAAACCTGCAACAATACTTGCCAAATCAAATAACTATATACTTTTCTTACGGGTGCCAAGATATACAGGTAGGTCTGGTTACAAGTTCAAGAAGAAATCAAGGTTCTTTTGTACCAGTCGATTGGGATGGTTACCTTGGGTTGACCTGCAAACCCTTCTTCACCCATTGATTATTAATACATTAATTATAATAATAAATATTGTAACCTTAATAAACTAATCTTTCAAATAAAAACGATTTGGGAGGTTCAGTGCAAAATGAACTTTCTCAGTCTTACAGCCCAAATGACCCTTTTCACCTGTTCCACATTTAGCTGCCTATTTATATACCCGTTGAAGACAAAAATAAAAAATAAAAAAAATTAAAGAAAAAACAAAAGAAAAGAAACCTGATCGACCCGTTCATAAGAAAATGGGCTGAAATTGTCACCAATATATTACTATACACAGGGCACCTCATTAATAAAATCGACAAAGTAAAAATATTTATTGATTTACAGCCTTGAGTTTACCTTGCTATATCCATGAATTGTGTTAGTGGCTTTGTAGATCTCATACTCCATTGACTGCCCCCAAGGAAAATTCAGCCATGATCTTAAAGTGCTTAGATCAGTGAGATCATGAGTTGGTAACTGTGAAGCACGGCTTACTTGATCCATTAAAAACGACTGGACAGCCTCAAGACGAACAAAACAAACATCACAGACTCGTTCCGTGTCTGCAGCACGAAACTTTATAGGCAGCAAGCTTCTTCCTTTGGTACACTCACTGCAGAAAATTCCTCCACAAAACCGGCAGTGATGCCTGGTACACATGATAGGATGAAACCTCACATTACACAGCATACAAGCAGCAGCAGAACTATCGGGAAGCCATTTAGGAGGTTCAGTTTCAAGGATTTGCTGGACATTTCCAAAATTGGCCTCTGTAAGCGTCTGAGCCATCTCTTTCCATGCTTCATCAACTAGATGTCTAGATATGCATGAAACGCCATCCCCAGATGCCAAAACATTAACCTTCCCACGAGCTGCAAGCAGCATTTCGAGTACCACATCCCACATGGTTAGTTCCTTGTCTTTCTCGAGAAACTGAGACCATCCCATGTCTTCATCAGGAAAGATCCCACCAGCCGAGGAGGAGAAACCTCGGCTCCATTCTTCATGGTCAGTTTCTGACATAGGAGGAACAGAAACCGGTATCCATACTCCCGTTTCTTCAGAGAGTGGTGGTTCATAAAAGAAGTATTTTCCTAATGCTTTACGACTACTGTTACGTGAGTCATTATGCTCATCTATCCTTTCTTGCATACCGGATTCGTCATTCAACCTTGCTGGTGGAGTTGAGATACTGCAGTCGCTGGTTCCAGTAAGACTAAGAGTTTTTGTGTCCTGAAATACATCATCATATTTTTGTGAATATAAAGCAAATGCGGGAAATATAATTGAAAAGTTCGTTTAAAATCAAATTTATTTATATATTTTATATCAAGTGTTATAGAATATAAACAAAAATATTCACGGTCAAAGTTGAAACAAAAAGACTTTGAAAGTCAACAGTGGACAACTAAAATGGGACGGAGGGAGTATTAAATATATATAAGATTATATCACTTATTAATTGACTGAGCGCTTAAATGTATTCAACTTTAGTCCAAAGTATACTTTATGTATCCAACTTTTATATATTGATATTGACTCTCCGACGGGCACTTTTTACGGCATGTCATCTATGTAAGGCATCCAAATAAGTTGTCAAGGAGAGTCGGTACATACAACAAAGTTTGGACAAATTTAA
This sequence comes from Erigeron breviscapus, assembly GCA_034093135.1. NCBI lineage: Eukaryota > Viridiplantae > Streptophyta > Magnoliopsida > Asterales > Asteraceae > Erigeron > Erigeron breviscapus. The sequence goes on along the minus strand of CM067171.1, from coordinate 88,112,310 downwards.
ATACATTTTCAAACACTTATAACTTGGTTACACTCAACTGGGAGAAACAAGTTGTGCCGAAATTACAATTAACATTATTTATCTTGACAAAGGGGAAAAGTTACCACGAGAAATTTATAACACAAAATATGAAGCATTACAATTACATGATAGTGGGTTCACCACAAAATTCCAGTTGAAATCAACATTCCAACCGGAACCATCATTCCAACCAGAATCTTCCGAGGAGGGTAACAGGGCACCAGGCAAACGTCCAATGTCAGACTCGCCCATACTATACCCCAATCCAATTAGTGACACATATTATGAGGTCTCAACCTCGAACAGGGTGGAACCGGTTGATACGATAATGAATCATGGACCAGAGTTTGAGAAGCACGTAGAAGACTCATGGGCTTATATTTTCAAGCTTTATAGTCGTAAGAAAAAGTCCGCAAAAGTATCGTCCTCGAAAGCCCAAAGAAATGTAAGGTCGAAAAGGTCTTACCAGTTTGTGAAACCTAATACTACTTTGGTAGTTTGGAGAAGAAATGAACATATCAGAGATGCCAACACCGATATGCTCATGCACAGGGATACCTAGGACCTGTCGCGGGTGGAGTACAGAGGGATGGACCTCCACTTGTTGTACAGCTACTCTTTCCATGTATCCGTTGCCAACATATGTCGGGCCAAGTCGTATTGTAAGGTTTCCGGGGAGAAGAATGGGTTGTAGTACATTCTCAAAGGTCATAGAGAAATTATTGTTAGCAGGGTACGATCTCGATTGTCCAATTGACTTGAAAGATCATTGGGTTAAACATGGAATTAACAAGTATACCTTGAATAGATAATTGTGTGATCTTCATAGATTTAGGAATTTGGCTACTTAAACTATAAAGTAGGATTACATAAACAGTTAGTGATTTTCGTATGTCTATTTCCCTCTTT
>CM067171.1:88095936-88103546 GCA_034093135.1 Erigeron breviscapus | reverse complement strand
TTACAATCCGAAATCACAAGGCTATTTGCCGTCATCCTCTATGCTTACAATTTCCGATTTTGATGTGATTTTAAAAATTTAAGGTAAATCCAAAACTTTAACTAAACATATATTATATTTATCATTACTGTTTATCATAACTTAGCTTCGAGCATCGGTATATTTTAACCATAACTTTTTCATACTCACAAATCATGTATGAGGCATATTCGAATTTCTTTATGATACAATTTATATAGCTACCGTACATCGTACGGGTATTAGGACTAGTAATTACATATAACAAGATAAATATATTTGAATTACACGATCATAATAATTAAGGGGGGGGAATGGTACCCAAAGAAATTTCCTTACCCAATCTCTCCTCCAATCAAAACCTTTCAACTCACAACTACCCAATTCTTACCTAAAGTGTGTGTGTGGTGCATTGGGGCCGGCCAAAAGAAGGGGGGAGATGGAAGAGTCTTTTCTTTTTCTTTTTTTTTGTATAAATTAGTGTAGGAGTTTAAGTGTATAGGTATATTTTAAGTGGGTATTTGTTTTATAAGTGTAATATTAGTTTATTTGTAAGTATAGTTAGTTGTTTCTATGAGTATATATATATGTATATGTATGTCGTGTATGTATATATATGGGTACATATTCTTGGTGTTTTAATTTGTTACAAAGTTCATTGGTTGAAATCTTGCATTTATCTTAGACATGTACATATATACTTATTATTATTCAAGCATTTTACACACCTAAAGAACTTATAAATATTTTAAGATGCTCATAATATTTCCATGACCAAATATTATTTAGTTGGCTTGATGGTTAAATTGTTGGGCGTTTATAAGATTTTTGGTGTGTAGCTCAACTTGTGAGACTTATATTATTATTTATAATTTGATTGAATATTAATTAAAAATTTTCGTTCAATGGTATTTTATTAAATTGAACTTGATACTAACAATAGCTTTAGATTGCTAATTTAGGGGCACTATCTACTAGCTTCAAGTATAACTATGGCTTGCGGGATCATAGACAACCTAACTAGCACGTATATAATATTTAAAAAGTAGGGTTGTTACATCCTTACCCCCTTAGAAGAATTCCGTCTCGGAATTTGAATTTGCTTAGGGAGTAAGTGCGGATACTTCTCACGTATGAAGTCCTCGCGCTCCCATGTAAATTCGGGTCCGCGTTTCGTATCCTATCTGACTTTAACGATAGGGATCTTACTTCTTTTAAGGCGCTTTTCATCGCGGTCGAGAACTTCTATGGGCTCCTCACGGAATTGGAGCTTATCTTCCATTCGTAGTTCCTCGAGTGGGACTACTTTCGAATCATCCGCCAAACATTTCTTCAAGTTTGACACGTGGAAAGTGTCATGGACATCTCCCAATTCTTGGGGTAACTTTAACTTATAGGCCACGGGGCCTATTCTAGCAATAATTTCAAATGGCCCAATGTATCGGGGGCTCAGCTTTCCTCTTTTGCCGAACCTTACGGTTCCCTTCCATGGCGACACCTTTAATAGCACTTTGTCGCCAACTTCAAACTCTAGGGGCTTTCTTCTTTGATCCGCATAACTCTTTTGCCGGTCTCTCGCGGCTTTAAGCTTTTCTTTAATAATTGCCACTTTGTCCGTCGTTTCTTGGACAAAATCAACGGTAGCTAGGCTTCTCTCACCCGCCTCTATCCAACACATGGGTGATCTACACTTACGTCCATATAAAGCTTCAAATGGTGCGCATTGTATGCTAGAGTGATAACTATTGTTGTAAGTAAATTCCGCATACGGTAAGTGTTCATCCCAACTTCCACTAAATTCTAGTGCACAAGCCCTCAACATATTCTCCAACGTTTGTATCGTTCGTTCACTTTGTCCATCCGTTTGTGGGTGGTATGCCGTGCTTAATGCTAACGTTGTGCCCATTGCTTCTTGCACAAGACCCCAAAAACGTGAGGTAAATCTACCATCCCTATCGGATATTATGGACAAAGGTACACCATGCAACGTTACAATCTTTTCGACATATAAGCGATCCAGACGCTCGGTGTCCCAATCTTCTTTTATCGGAATGAAATGGGCTGATTTCGTAAGACGGTCAACAATCACCCATATAGCATCATGACCTTTCTTTGTTCGAGGCAACTTTGTCACTAGGTCCATTGCTATTTGTTCCCATTTCCATTCGGGAATTTCTGGTTGCTTTAAAAGTCCAGACGGCTTTTGATGCTCGGCCTTGACCATAGCACATGTCATGCATCGGCTCACGTATCGTGCTATATCGCCTTTCATGCCGGGCCACCAAAAATCCCTTTTTAGGCCTTGATACATCTTATCCGCGCCCGGATGAATCGAATACTTCGAATTATGGGCCTCATTCATAAGTACGTCTCTTAATCCATTCACTTTCGGTACCCAAGCTCTTCCTTTGAAGTATAAAATACCTTCGTCATCTTTGTCAAACCTCGTCTCCATACCGCTCAATGCTTCATTCTCAATATTCTTCCCTTCAAACGCCTTTGTTTGAGCTTCTAGGAAACGATCTCTTAGAGACATTTTCACTCGTAAGTGACTGATCCTTGCTCTTGGCACCTTAGTATTCACCTTACTACTAAGTGCATCGGCAACAACATTTGCCTTCCCGGGATGATACTTAATTTCGCACTCGTAGTCATTTAGTAGCTCCATCCATCTCCTTTGTCTCATGTTCAACATCTTTTGATCAAAGATATGTTGCAAGCTCTTGTGATCGGTAAATATAGTGCATTTAGTGCCATAGAGGTAATGTCTCCATATCTTCAAAGCAAATACCATGGCTCCTAACTCCAAGTCATGAGTCGAATAATTTTTCTCGTGTGGCTTCAATTGCCTAGACGTGTACGCAATGACCTTGTCCCTTTGCATAAGCACACATCCAAGTCCTTTGTTCGATGCATCACAATATACTACAAATCCTTCCATCCCATCCGGCAATGCTAGTATTGGCGCTTCACACAACATGTTCTTAAGCGTTTGAAACGCTTGCTCTTGTTCTTCACCCCATTCGAACTCTCTTGACTTTTGAGTCAATTGGGTCAAAGGTACCGCAATCTTAGAGAATCCTTGGATGAACCTTCTATAATAGCCCGCTAAACCTAGGAAGCTACGCACTTCCGTTGGTGTTTTGGGCGTCTCCCATTTCTTGATCGCCTCAATCTTAGCCGGATCTACATGAATTCCTTCTTCGTTCACAAGGTGCCCAAGGAATTGGACTTGACGGAGCCAAAACTCACACTTAGAAAACTTAGCATATAGCTTCTCGTCTCTAAGTAACTGCAGTATCATCCTTAGATGCTTCTCATGTTCATCCTTACTTCTAGAGTATATCAAAATATCATCAATGAATACTATCACGAATTTGTCTAAGTACGGTCTGCAAATCCTATTCATTAAGTCCATGAAAACGGTTGGTGCATTTGTGAGACCAAATGACATCACTAGAAACTCATAATGCCCATAGCGAGTTCTAAAAGCCGTTTTAGGTACCTCTTCTTCCAGTACCCTCAACTGATGGTAGCCGGACCTAAGGTCAATCTTTGAGAAATACGACGCTCCTTGTAATTGATCGAATAAATCGTCTATACGAGGTAGTGGGTATCTATTCTTGATCGTCAACTTATTCAATTCTCTATAATCGATGCACATTCTCAAAGATCCATCTTTCTTCTTGACAAAGAGAATTGGCGCACCCCATGGCGAAGAACTAGGTTGGATTAAACCCTTATCAAGCAATTCTTGCAATTGCTCAGAAAGTTCTCGCATTTCGGAGGGCCCTTATTATCATGAAGTCAACAAGTTCAATTTTGTGAAAGGGGTATTCTCCCATCATAACCTCCATGGAAATCTCTCCCACTGGACGGTTAGACTCCCCCATGAAACTAACAAGCTGAGTCTTAGTTGGACGCTTAAGATCTCTAATTTTTTTAGGCAGCTTTTGAAAACAATGTTCATATATTATATCGAATGAACTTCCATTATCTAGGTATACCTTTCTCACTTCAAAGTTTGCTACCCTGGCTAGTATTACAACAGGATCAGAAGAAACCGCCCTTACCGGAGGGAAAGAGATTGGGACCATCCTCCATGATTCAAGGACTTCCGCCTTCCTTTTCTCGTACCTGGGTTTTCCCCTTACCATATACACATGGCCGTCTGGGGGTGGAGGTCTATCATTCCCTCCCATCTCGCTTTTGCCAAGTATAAGTCTTCTTAGCTTGGGTATCTCTTTTTCCTTTCTTTGCACCAGGTACTAAGTGCTCCAACTTTCCCTCATCTAAGGCTCTCTTTATCTCGATCTTAAGCTCCCTACATGCATTTGTTTCATGACCATGGTCTTCATGGAATTCACAGTATTTTGACATGTCTTTCTTTCCAGACTTGTGTATCATTGGTCGGGGAGGTTTAAAATCTTCAGCAACTCTCTCCGTCTTAAAAATTTCCCTTGGAGACTTTACTAAGTTGATCACTCTGTCATAAGGAACATTTCTTCTTTCCCTTCTATCGTCTCTCCTATCATCTCTCCTTTCTTCCCTCCTTTTAGTATCTCTATGATCAAACCTTCTATCGTTTCTTCTAACATCAAATCTTCCACCACCCGAGCCTCCTGATGTCCCAGGCCTATCTTTCCCAACTGCCCCCTTCACAAGGAGGGCAATTTCTCTAGATCGAATGAAATCAAATGCTCTACCAGTAGCTTCTCCAAATGTCAATGGAATTATCTTACTTAGATCGTCTTGAAGATCGCCAGGGAGTAATGCCAGAGTGAAACCTGAGACTTGTTGGCTTTCCGGGAGACTCGGTATTTTCTGACACTCCTTAGTGTACCTTGCAGTGAAGTCTCTCAATGACTCTCCACCTCTTTGCCTAATCAAGTGGGCTTCAAGGTGGCTTCTTTGGCGCTTCTTCTGCTGGGCAAACTGAGCTACGAACTTCTTCTTCAAGTCCGCATAGTCTTGGATGCTTTTCTCTGGAAGCTTAGTGAACCATTCTAAGGCATAACCTTGTAAGGTGCCTGGGAATAAGTGACATGCCACGGGGTCTACCCATTTTTCTGTTAACACGGCTTGATCATAGATGGCAAGGTGATCTTCCGGGTCTCTAGTACCGTCATAAGTGCCAACGATAGTGGGAACCTTCTGTCCATCAGGGAAGGCATAGTTTGCTACCCAATCACAAAACCTTGACTTCGTTGCAGACTTTGGTACTGTGGCTACCCTTGCCTGCTCATCCGCCTCCTCCCCGGCAGCTATCTTTAGCATTTTCAACAACTCTTTTGCTGGGTTAGCCGACTCAGGAGTAGGCTCTACTTGCTTTTTCTTTTTCATCTCGACCACCAATAACTTCATTATCGACTCCATGCCTGTAGGCTGTGGAGGAGGTTGTGGGGCTGGTTGAGGTGGAGTTGGCCTTAGCGCAGCAGAGAGTTGGGAGAACCAATCGGTTGGGGGAGGGGGTGGAGCTTGTACCTGCTGAGTGCCCCTGGCAGCTAGCTTTATTAATTCCAACAAGTGGCTCTCCTGTATAGTCACAGATTGAGAGGAGCTAGCCATTGATTGCAAAGATGTCTGACCTCCAGTCATGAGTGGGCTAGTCATGCTAGCTATGTGAGAACTTAACTGACTAGGAACAGAAGATAGCATAGTGATAGGAGATGTGTCTAGTTGGGGGTGTTGAACAAAGAGATAAGAGGGGTACAGAAGATGAAGGTGTGGAGAAAAGTACCAACACTAATACTACTAGATCCTAGGCTAGATCCAAAACTAACCCTGGGTGGTAACCTAGACTCATCACCAGAAACAACATTTGTTGCATTTGTTACCACCTCACTAGATCTAGAGGCATAATCTACAAATTTTTCACCAACCACATTTTGAACATTAGAGATTTCAGATGTTTCCAGATTCATCATTGGAGATCCATCTCCCTCAATACCCTTCCCCAACCCAGAAGGAACAACCTGAGAAACAGGAGTGAATTCCTCCATCTGCAGTCAAAAAACAAACAACAAATAAACAAGAAAAAAGATGATTTTTTCTTTCAAGAACACCAAAAAACCGTCAGTGATCAGTAAATTCACGGATGGCGCCAATGTTTGAGCATGAAAATGAAGAGCTCAATCACAAAGAGGGTTTAACCACGAAAATCATCATGATCTCCTACCAAGTAGTGCAAACTTAATAAATTATTGACAAATCTAAGGTGTGATGATTTTCCCTGAGAGATGTATCGATCTCAGGAGGATATTAATGTAATGTGATTTTATGTAATAATTGATAGTGATGAATGTATATGAATGTAGTTGAATGTACTGCTGCTGTATATTCTCTGCAGTTGCAGAGAATGTTATAAATATGTGTGTGTGATAAGTTGATTATAAATGAGAGAGAATGTGTGTGAATAGAATGAATCTGACACCCACTGATGAGGAATATTTATAGGCATCAGATTAGGTCACATCACAATTTGGGCCTGTCCGACATGAGCCCTAGCCCAGTATCCAATAGGACATACGAGGTATCGAATGTTCTGGAGTAGGTGTCTTTCATTATTTATATACTAGAATGTCTCGTAGTATTTATTCAAATAAATGTGTGTTATATAAGATAAACAAACCAAGATTGGATATTCATAAACTTGGTCTGACCGATAAATGGGCCAAGTTTAATAGCAAAAAATCCTTCCCCAACTTCGGCCAAGGAGGCTCCCCGAAAGTGGGCCCCACCCGTCCTTTCCTTCCCTTGCTTCGATTAATATAAGGGAGTCTTTGGTATTTCCCTCCTACCTATGGATTACTAGGCGTGGCCCCCCACTTCCGGTCTCCCTCCAAGGAACCTTGCCCTCTTCTATCTTCGCTTCCTCTCTCTCTCCTCTTGCTAGCCTTCGGCTGGGCGTGGGCCCTACAATCTTGCCTCCTCTATTCTTGTCTTGAAGGTACGTATATATATAATATATATTCGTATATTTATTTTATTTGAAGGCCGAGTCTTTCTCCCCTCTCTCTCTAAGTATCGTCCCTCTCTCTCTTGACTTTGAAGCTAGGCATCGACTGGGCCCCCACCCCAAGTCTCGCATGCCTAAGCCTCACCAAAGGGAAAGCCTTTTCCTAGTCTTTACCTTCTTCTCTTTCCTTCGACCTTTCCTTCTTTTATATACAAATAAATATATAAATTCAACCTAGGTTTTGTCTAGGCTTCGACAGAATCCCGGGTGGAGTTTCAGATCTCGGCATCTTCTTTGAGGTAGTCTCGACATCTTTCCTTCAGTTCTCTTCAAAGTTTTGTTAAGTCTCCCCTCTCTTCTGTCTGACCTTATTCTTCCTTTTTTTTCTTAGATTTCGAATTAAGCTTCCATCCTCTTCCATCCTCTTTTAGTCTTGGTTCAATTAATATATATATTTGGGTAGGGTTTACCCTACGTCATCATTTAATATGAAATTTTAATATATATTTAACTTTTTATTACATATAGATTTGTAAATTATTATTTACAAATTATGAAATTCACACCGCAATTATACCGCAGCATTGCGCGGGCATATGACTCGTATCCTTAAATGTGTGACCGCAATCCATTA
>CM067171.1:88060936-88090936 GCA_034093135.1 Erigeron breviscapus | reverse complement strand
AATAAAACGACCTAATTTTTGGGATTATACGTTCAACACTTTCGCTTTTTATAATAGATAAAGTTACATGTTTCGTCCCTAAACGTAGTACGTTTAGCATTTTTCGTCTCTAAAGTGAAAGAATAGCAAAAAATAATTCTCATTGTACGTTTAGAATTTTTCCTAAACTTGATACTTTCTTCGCTTTTTGTCACAAAATTAACAATGTTAGCTTTTTTTCTAGCCTATGTTAATTAGTTTTTTGTTCACTTTTACATATTCTCAAAAAAAATTTCACTTTACTTTTTTCATTTTGATAATTTCAAACTATCCAATGGTGTATAAATTGTTTTAGAAATAAGAGTAAGAGACATATTACAATTTATTATATTTATACTTACCAAAATATACCCATTTAAATTTTAAACAAAATAAAATAGAATAATTAACAGTGTATTAGTTTAGATAGTATAGTATACTTAGCGAAAACATCATAGTATAACTATAGGTTGGTTTGAATAATCGAAAATATTAGAAAAATAATTTACGTACATATGTTTAATTAGATATGATGATAAATACAATATTAAATTTAATAATACTAAAAGTATAGATATTTAATTTTATTAATGCTTATTTAAGAAAAAAAAAAGTTTAATTAAGTATAGCCTAAAAGATACATACGTCATTTAAATATAATGTCATGCATCACTTAACGAAAACTCAAATCATATCTTAGTACATTGGCAGGGATGACCTATTATGTCTTTGAATTTATTTATTCATCGTGTTAATTGTACCTTTATGTTATTGTGTTGTTTGATAAATCGTCATGTGTTCATAGATTTTCGTGCTTTCTTTGATTATTTGATACAGGCTCTACTCATTCAATAATTCTTTTAAAATTCGTTGCCTACCCCTTTATGAATTATGATATCTACACCATTGGGCAGTTTTGAAATTATCAAAATGAAAGAAAAGTGAAAAGAAGCAAGGGCGAAAAGTAAACAAAAAAACTAACGAACTTAGACAACCTTAAAGGAGAAAAACTAACGTCGTTAGTCGCGGGGACGAAAAGTGAAGAAGTGCCAAGTTTAGGATTTTTACTAAGTTTTCACTTTAGGGACGAAAAATGCAGAATGTGCAAAGTTTAGGGATAAAAAAAGAGTTTTCTCCTTTTATTATGTACTATTAGTATTATTTTTAAGAGGATATAATACCTGCTAAACTAAATAGGTAGTTGCCTACTTTTCAAGCATAAATTCTTATGTTTTTTTTTAATTTCTTGGTTATTTAAACACATGGGGATATCATTAGTTGGCTTGTGAGGGGAAAAGCAGGGGGCTTCTTGTTTGGTGAAGCATGTATCATTTTCCCTATTTTTAATTGTTTATTAAATATAGGGTTAAATGCAAATGTCGTCCTATGGCTTTTCAAAAAACGGTCAACTCTCTACCTTTAAAATACCATTATTTTTCAACACATTCTTAACTCACACACTAAATCTACCCAATATATCCCTAAAATATTTTACACTCATATTTATCCAAAATATCTATCTCCTTTATTAATTAATTTATATATTTCCACCTAATATCTCTATAATATTTTTAATAAAGTTATTTCCAAAAAATACATCTCTTAACCATAAAATAACTACACTACCATTTACGTCAATTACTTTTAGATTAATAACCACATCGTTACCACCACCGCCACTAGCACCACCCGTTGCCGCCACCGCCGCCGCATTGCGCGGGTACCCATCTCGTTTTAATGATATAATTATGAAATATAGTTTCTAAATTCTATGTTATCTATTTTATTATCACTTTGTAATTTTCTTTTCTTTGTAACACTTCCTTTTGTTTTATGTCCTACGTTGTTATCAAATTATGATTTCATATAGGAGTTTCATCATATAACGTAATAAATATTGGCGTGTTGGGCAAAAATTACCTAAGATAATTTTATGCGAAGACTCAAGATAATTTCGTGTCAAAGATTTGTAAGTGAGAATCGGTGCTTATGATCTTAAAGTAAATAATTATGCAAAGATAAACTAAAATAATTAAAGTATTTGAATAGAGTTCCAAACCCCTCTTGATCTTCATATTCAACATAGATCTTCATTCTTCGATAACCAATCGAGCCGAGCCATTAGAGGTCGAAGTCGGCACATTAAGTATCTCGAGCTTGAAACAAAGCTCGAGCTCTGGCCTGAACTCGATAACTAATCAACTCGACTAAGTTGAGCTCAAGTTACTCGACAAAAGCTCAATTTGGTTGCAGCTACAGGATTTATGCTAGAACTTTACTAATAAAGTAACACAAAGATATCATATTATAAGATGAATATAGTCCTTGACCATCTTCATCAACCTTAACCAAAACTCACCTAGAGCGAATCCATTCATGAAATCAAACTCGAAAAGTTTGTTACATATGAAAAAGAAACAAAAGCCGCTTCAAAACTGACTCACAAGGCTCAAGATGACATGTCACTTCTACATGCTCCTTAAACTGTCTGTTTTAGGTAAAAATAAGTGCTCTAAAACTACATTAAGTGTCTAGATAGTGTTCCTACTGCAATAATCCATGTAACTGTATACTGAAAAGATCGGCTAGAGCACAGCGAACATCCATCTGTAATGTGCCAATGTTAGAAAACAAACAGTACCCATTGTTAGTGTCATCAAGAAAATGGGATTCACATGCGCAGATAATCAATCATAGGTGACAGATTACCTGGTCGCAGCATACAAGCTTGGTGATCAAAGGGTGGAAAATTCTGAGGTTTTCTCTGAATATCTGGTGGTCCATTGAGCACATGCTCTTAAAAACCTAAAAACCATAAACATACATGACAAAATCATAGAGATATAAATAGCTTAACTTTAACGGAAAATCACTCATTGGACCACTGAAATTCGAATATAGAGTTTATATCAGTAGGGTGTTTGGGTTTGTGTTATGAGTCTGATTATCTTTATTGCAGCTTCTATGCAAAACAATCAGTTTTAACCGTTTTGATGCATGGATTCTTTTTCAGATTATCTGAAATGGATGATTAATTCTGTACCAACTGCAGAACTTATTACCTCACCGGAGAGTCGTCAGTGGAATGAAACCTACTAACTACCTTTTCTTAGTTATAGTTTGAGAGACTTAATTCCTATCTCAAAGTAATATCTTCATTTTACTCACGAACATGTGTTTAGGCCGTTTATGTTTAGGTTTTACATTTTTTAGAATTTGCTTGATTTCTTAAATATCGCAACTCTAAATAATAAAAGCAAACCCAATATTTTCTTCTACATCTCGCTTTATTACAGTTGATTAAACTAGTCAAATTTGTTTAATGACTTTCAAAACTTCCCCGAAATGAAGAAAAACATTCCAAGATGTAAGAAAATACCTTAACAACAATGGGTGAACGCATTTCAAGAACTTGATGAATCTCCATACTAGTACTCTCTCCAATACTTGTTTGGAAATCGGATGCTTCTTTAAGTACTTGGCCACAAAAAGATGCAAGCTTTTCTTCAGCGTCTGTTTTAACTGTATGATCATCTTCATCATCAAGTAAATCACTTGTTGTATTAAGTTCTCCATTTTGGTTTAATTTAATTCCAAAAGTTGTCTTGTGTAAAGCTTCTAAGTAAATGCAAGTTCCAGTAAATTCCTGACGAAGAAGATTTAATGGCGGCCTGGATGAAGATAAACTAGTTTGAGTCAGAACGATAAGGTCGAGTGTCTTCTGTATAGCATCTGAATTTGTCCCATGGATATAGCAATGTTTGAGTCTAGTTTAAGATAAGTGTTCTACCATTAGTTAAATTTCTGGATATCCTTCAGTAACCAACAACAATTGTAGAGGTGGAAAATAGGAGGGTTGTACAGGTCAAAACGGGTGGATGAGATTGTCTTGTAACATTTTCTGGACAAAACTTGTTGATTAGTAATTAGTGTGTTAAATATGATTGCAGCTGTATATTATTTCATTATAATCTAAAACCACACTTCGGGTGACGTTTCACCAGGTTCCTTTTAAGGAAATATACTTATTTGACCCAACTTGACCCATTTGACCCATTCTCCATTGAAGAGGTCGAAATTGCCATATCAATATTGTATAAAAATCACAAAGGGAAGTCAATTTTTATTAATTCAGAAAGGGACAGTTGTAAAAATGATAAAGGAAACATATGATTCTAGTTCCAGAATTGTATAAACAAATTTTCTGTGATTAATCTATGACATTTTAAACAGAAATTATTGCATTGTTCAAGTGATGTGGTAAGTTTTAGTAGCCAACCTTTCAGGAGCAACGTGTTGCATGCGTAACCTGAGGTTAGCATACGAGTTATATGATGCTGCAAACTCTAAAATTGAGAACAAATTTTCTAAAATGGCAATCTTTTGATGACCCTTCAACTTGCTCCAGTATTTTTTCTGCATGGTTAACATACAAAACTTAGACAGTGGCATACTAAACCACCACTTGGGAAGTTTTTTACTTGACTATAGCTATACTAAAAGTTACCCGTTACCCAACCCATCCATTTGGCCACATCTTTAGTAAGGTGCATACCTGGATAATATCAAGGACTCCTAGTAGTAACAGTTGAGTTATGCATTTGCTCCGTACTGTTCCCATATATGTACTTTCGCCTGAATCTTCAGATTCATGTTCCTCATCACGGGACTATACGTTTACAAAAAAGGAAATTAATTAATAGTTTAAAAGTTCTATACATGAGCCAGGACACATTTTAAATCGTTAAACGAAGGAGCACATCTTTCCTGTCTGAAATATATGTTTCGTTAACATTTCAAGTTACATGGATGATTTCCATGTGCATCGGGTAAATTTTACGGGGGACAATGGTTGATAGCCACTACAATACATGAATAAGATTACAGGAGAAAAGGCGGTTAATTGCAACTTTGAAGTGGTCATTCAAATCCTACGAAAATGGATGTATCATGTAGCAAAACGTATGGGTTTCATATATGTGGTAAATGGGTCTCATGTCATCATCTTATCACTCATTTACCATCCAAAGATCCTTTCATCACTTCGTTAACCATCGGAAAAAAATTTCATGCCATGGTCAGAACTCAGAAGGGGTAAATGTGGGTCTCACGACATGACAATGTGACCAGTAAAATGGAGAATGTGTAGCGGATATCGACGAATGAAATCATAAAAAATTTTCTTGGCCGTATATCTATATCTATATTAACAATTTAAAGCATTTGACTTGTGTCTTAAAATTCGAATTTTCAACTACAAAAATTACTATATTACCGTTTCACCTTAACAGTTTTATTGTTATATTATTTCTAAATTTATTATACCTAATCATTTCCATCTTTAAATATGACACCAACAGATAATAAACACAAGTTTTATATACCCGTGTGTCAGACAATCCAAAGCCAGCACCCACCATCACCCTTTGTCCTATGTACCAATTGAAGTTTACTAATTTTATTTTTGAATTTAAATTACACCATAGTTTAAATTTTTTGAGAATCCATGCACAACCGCGCATTGCTCATATATACTTCTAGTCTTTTTCTATTACATTTGAGGTGTTCAAGTAATTTTAATACTATCAAACTCTTCCGGAAAATGCAAACAAATATCATCATTTTCCATCTTAAAATACAACTTTTCGGGCTTCTATGTAACATGCTTCAAAAAGGTGAGCAAAGGTAATTTAGGAAGAGTACGTTAGTTGGGGAATCCGGTATAATGGAGTCTAAAGTCTGGTTTTTCAGTTTAGAGGTGAAACTTCTAACAAGAACTTTGCCCATCATGTTTCCCATGAGTCTTTGACCTATTGTTTGACTCCGCTGTAGTCTTGGCCCATCGGAGATTTTCCAGAATTTTCCGATGAAAGAGATTTGCTGGCAATTTCTGATGAAGGAGATTTGCTGGCAATTTCTGATGAAGGAGATTGACCTGAAAATATAATTTTACATAGAAAATTGTAACTTCTTCAACATGCTGCCCCATGTGAAAAATACTACAGGAAAGACAGAAAATAGATGTATAATTTAGTGTTTCATAAATAACCTCCCGATTCCTGTGGATCTGTTGATGTCTCATCTTCTTGTTTATCTTTAGCCACCATCAATAAATTATGATCTGTCAAAGAGAACTCATTATATACCGCGAATTAAGGCTCTCTTCCATAATCCCGCATTGGAGAGAGTTGATATTGATGTTATATTTATCAAAAAATATATAAAACCTATACTAAGACACAGAACTCCATCCCTTGAAATATTTAAGGTGGCTCACCTCCAGTAGACACAATCGAGGGAATATCATCTTCTTGAACTTTTAAGTCTTCACCAGTACGTGAATTAGTCTTCCTGCTTTCAAGACTCAAAGTGTTGAGTACCTCCATGGGTTGAGTGGTGTAAGAAGCTTCCCTGTGAAATCATTATATATGTAATATGAAAGAATTCACCACAAATCACAAAATATATGACTAATAAGGGGGATAAAATTTTGCGACAGTACTAATTTTCCTTTTTGTTGCAGATGAGTCATTCTTGTAAACTGCAAAACGTGTTAGGATCAACGACACACGGGAATCACACGAACACACAAGCAACACACACACACTTTAATCGAAAGAACAACACAAAGATTTAACGTGGTTCGGTCTGGGTCTGACCTACGTCCACCGGGTAACTAGGAGTGTATTATTTCATGGTGTTTTTTGAGGTGTAGTTCTTACAAATACAAGACATCTCTTATATAGAGTATAGATAGCTACAACTGCCATCATTGAGACAAAAGAGAGTAAGAAGTAATCTAGAGTTGATACAAGTGGTCCCTGCCTAAGCATAAGTCTAGAGTTGATACAAGTGAATTTCCTCCAGACTTTTCTGCCCAAAAGTGGGTCCTTTGTCTGCCCCTTTTGACTACTTGGTCCTGGCTTCACTTATACTCCAACAATCTCCCACTTGAAGCCACGGAACAACCTTCACCTGTGCTTCAACTGTGCATATGTATTTCTGTAAGAACTTTTGACTTTAGCTCTTTCTAGTTACCCCGACCTTTCTCTTCAGTTAACCTGAAGTCCCGTTGAAGCTCCCACTGAGTTTCAACCCATCAGTCACAAACAGTGACTCGTTCTCTATTCCTATCGGCTCCCACTGAAAAATGAACTGCCCGATCCTGAGAAATCCTGAGAACAAACACTCTCCTGATAAAGCAGATAATCAACTGGAGAGACTTTAACCACTGGAATACTGGTTCTCTTAAACCACTGTCTGGAACCTCTGACTGAAGCACAACACCAATGCTCCCACTGCCATGAATGAAAACCTCCTGACTGGTTTCTCTGAACCTTTCCTAGCACGTTCAACCTGAATCTGACCTGTAGCTCTGGGTTTGTCATCTGCAAAGCAAACCTTCTTCTGCTCACGAGATTCTGTGAACCAGATTTTGTTTTTCTTCTGAACTGGGATGGTCACTCCCTCAGATGGTAAACTGACCATATAAAGCGAACCTTCTTCTTGCCTCGAGCCACAACTAGATTTCCCTAGAGAACCTTCCACTGCCCATTCCCGAACTTACCCTCATGCCCTGTTCATCCAACTGTCCGTCAAAAAACCAACTGCTTCTTCAGACTTGGAATAACCTGGACATCTTTCAAAGTCCATGAATTGACTGGAGTCTTCAAATCTATGTCACTCTGCCCGTCACATCAAGAACTTCATCGTTCGCCAGTCTTACCTTTCCAAAATCCAAAATTATCAGATTCCGTAGTACTTCACTGTTGTGGGTAGCGAAATGAAGCAACGAAATCTACGACCCAGGAATCCACACAACTCCCTGCACTGCAAATCAGCGACTGCTGTATCTTGCTGTAGCTTCTGTTGTGTTCAGTTCTTTCTTATTTTTCGGACACTGATTCCTAAAGTGCCCCACCTCTTCTGATCATGTTTGTTCAAAGAAGCATCTGCACCGACCAAGAAAACAAGACACCTGCTTTTAATGTTTTCTCTTACTTTGCTAAACGAAGCGAATCCAAAGCCACCTGCTTTCATGGATCCTTACTGCCCGGTTTCCAAGCAACAAGTCGGTCTCCTCTTATCACGAACAAGCTAATCAAAGGCTAGCAAAGAACTCGACATCAGCACACCCTGCTGAAACTTATGATCTGACCTTCACTACCTCATTAATTTCTTTCTCAGTTGTAAAGCACCTGCTTACAACCACCAACCAAAAAAAACAAAGAACCAAGCCTCCTGCTTCTAAAGTCCTTTCCTTTTCTAGCTAAGCATGACCTGATTCAAAGCCACCTGCTTGACTAATCGTCCGCTTCTTCTGCTCTTCTGATTGGAATAAATTCTGCCTCAAGAACAAGCTGTCTTGCTCCACTGTTCTTGTACTAGGCACAAAAGAAAGAATAAAACTCGGCTGAAAGTACCTGATCCGACACCTACTTTCAACATCCTCCTTGACCCAAAAAAAACAACCCTGAAAACAGCCTCTGTAAACAGCCTACTGCTGTAACTTTTCAATCGTATCCCTTCCGTCTTCTGCCATTAATAAATTACCAAATGACTACTAACCAAACAGGTTTGTACTGTTAAGTGGCAATTATACGAGCGGAAGCACTAACCGAAACAAAAAAGCTTATTTGTTTCAAGAGTTAACGGCGATGGATGGGAGTTGATGAAATCTTGGCTTGAGGGGTTAATCTTGCCAAATCTTGGAACTTCAAAGAAATTGGACATAACAAAAAATCCCACGTGATGTCTTTCTTTTTTTCTTGTTTTGTTGTCTGCCACTTCTTTAGTCCAACCACTTAAAACAAAAAAAGTATTATTAAACCTTCCACCCTTTATTGTTTGTGTCGCTCCCTCCCTTTTTCTTCTTCTGCCGATAATACAACAAAGAAAGGGTTCCTCCCTTCTTTTTTTTTATGTATTCTGCTTCTTCTCCTTACCTTTCTCTCTCTCGGCTTCTTCTTTCCAACACCACCACCGATCTCTGTCTTCTTCACACGAGAGATATCTTCTCGATCGATGGAAGAAAAAAAACAACCGATCTGGTCTGTTGAAACGGCGGCTGAAACGGAGACTGGAGATGAAGGGCGGCTGTCAGGGGAAAACAGCGGCGGCGACTGCGGGCGGTGGAAATAGCGGCGGCTATGGCGGTGACCGGAGGAAACGGCGGCTGCCGTGAATCTGTCACTGATTCAATCGGAATCCCTTCACGATTTCAGGTAACTTACTTCCTCTTTCTTCACCTCTGTTCTATGATTCAACCGACAACCGATGGCTCTGATGCCAGTTGTTAGGATCAACAACACACGGGAATCACACGAACACACAAGCAACACACACACACTTTAATCGAAAGAACAACACAGAGATTTAACGTGGTTCGGTCTGGGTCTGACCTACGTCCACCGGGTAACTAGGAGTGTATTATTTCATGGTGTTTTTTGAGGTGTAGTTCTTACAAATACAAGACATCTCTTATATAGAGATATACATAGCTACAACTGCCATCATTGAGACAAAAGAGACTAAGAAGTAATCTAGAGTTGATACAAGTGGTCCCTGCCTAAGCATAAGTCTAGAGTTGATACAAGTGAATTTCCTCCAGACTTTTCTGCCCAAAAGTGGGTCCTTTGTCTGCCCCTTTTGACTACTTGGTCCTGGCTTCACTTATACTCCAACAAAACGCACACAACAATTTGCAAGAATCACTTTTGTCTAGCATGGGTCATTCTTGCAAAGTGTAGTAGTGAGTGTCTTTAGCATTTTGCAAATATGATGGCTTGTTTGCAATAAGCCAACTACAAGTGTACAAAATTCAATCACTCAAATTGAAAGAAATAGAATTATAAGTACCTTATGCTTTTCAACAAGGTATCCCAATCGGAAACATTGGTGTCCTCCAATTTCTATAAGATGGACAAGTGCACCAAGTGATATTGATACCACCGCCTGGTCTGTCTTTGTGGCACAATCTACCAGTAAATTCAGCAGTGGGGAAAGCATGAAGCATACCTCCTGCAGGACATGTTGTCACAATACTTTATTGAAAAGGAATATATAGAGGTGGCAGAATAGTTGGAACAGGCGGGCTGAGTCAGTGGTCAAAATGGGTTCTTTTGAAAGTGCCAACTAGAACCACCTTTTTCTTAAAGAAAAAAAAACTAACGTCTCTATATATAGTTAGTGACTTCGTAAATGTAGCAAGTATGAGATCATACGCAATGGAAAAAAAATGTGGGAAACTCCTTTGTACTTGGTTCCTTTATAGCTAAACTTTTGAATTACCCGCGTGACCCGTTAGAGGTAAAACATAACCCAGATCGAGCCATTGTCTATGTACTCATGTGTCTGTCTGTAATTGTGTATACATAGTGATAACTAAAACATACGTAAACAGCCGGAGACAAGTTACCTTGTAAAATGTGTTAAAAAGGTTGCATAGCAATTGTAATGAATGAACACTAGTTTCACGAATCCATCCAACGCAGGAAGCCGTAGATTCCTTTCCAGCTTGCCTCACATGATCAAAAATAGGAAACAAAACTCGATGGAAAATACTCTCCCAAAATGTCGGAGAGAAATGACTTCCTCTTTCGTTTAATAGATCAAACAAAACCTCAAGTGCACACTTGCTGACCTCAGGGCGTGAGTCAGACGTGAGGTCAGATAAACCAGCAAGCATTGGGAACCAATATTGCTCAGTAACATCATAATTTGTATCTTCATCAATTGTACTGGTTTTTAACCTACCACCAGGAATCAGTCCCTATATAGATAAACACAAGAATATAACATTAAGTTTGTCCCAACACAAGAAAAAAACATGGATACCTCTAGACTGGTTATGTATACTAGTTGTACTTATATGTGGCAGATAACCTAGGATGGGTTTGGAAACATATTAAACGGATCATTTAGGACAGTTATAATGGATAGAGCCGAGCTCGCCCACAAACACAATCATGATTACAATAGTATGCGAATCTTTAAACAAAATGCTATAGAAGATATATGCCTCAAAATATGGACTTTGGGTGACTTGCAACCATTTGACCCGTTTGAGATAAAACAAATCCTAAATCAACAAGTTAATTAATAAATGGGGATATTGCAACATCTAAAAAGATAAATACCTCTGCAAGTGGATCTTCACATATGCGAAGAAGTGCAATGGCTTTTAAACTGATGCGGTGAGAGCTTTTACTGTTTGTGAAACTTACTAAGCAGTTGACACCGTCCATAAAACAGTTGCCAATGACTTGATCAAAGTGCTCCAATATAACTGCCAATTCGGTTATATTAGATACAATAGACCATATTAGATCTCTGTACATACTTAAATTAGTTATATATCCTTTAAACAGACATAATATAATGCAAAAAAGTTCCCCCTACATTCCATGAAAAATTGCAGTATTTCTATTTCTTGAAAGTTGTAAAGTTGAAGTCATTAATTAGTTTCCAATTCTCATTGTTACAAATAAGTTGATGATTTCATTTGGACTCATAGGCCTTTCTTCTTTGGTTGTCGTCGTACTCTATTTTAGACTTATGATTAATAGTTACTACATGCTTTCCTCAAATTAAGTGTACCGAGTCAGTTCCTGCAATTTTACTGAGAGAAGGATATTAAAGATTAATGATGAAAGTAAAAAAAGAAAACCTTGTTCTACATTCTCAAAAGCACTTTCAACAATTGATTCGGACTCATCATTCGCAGCAGCTGTAAAAACCATGAAGACACTTCGCAAACCAAATTTAATGCTTCCAACCTTTAATTTAATCATCTGTTTCCAATATCCGCATATATATTTTTAGTGTAATAACCTAATGGGATGCATGCACAAGGAAAATGTAGTACACCTAAACAATGCAATCAACAATCAATTTGCGAATTGATTCACTTCGACTACTACTCATTAGAACAACAAATGGTTTCAAGATATCATTTTGGAATGTAAAACTGGCAAGTTCTGCACGCTCCAAGTATTTAACGCCAAGTTGTCTTAAAGAAATTATGGCATACATTGCAATTTTTTCATCAGAATGGCTTCCAGCAGCAATAAAATGATTAGAAAGGACTGACCATATTCTAGCTCATACCTGCAAATAAAAGTAGTTTCAGTCGATAGAAGCGTTCTAAGTATATGCAGCATAGCCACCTCAAGAACCTACAATTTTATAACTGAATTTTAAACATAAAAAGTCAATTTATGGTAGTCACTTTTACTGAAAACGACAGAACATTTCCTCTTTAGTAAGTTTAAAAACTATGCCTTTCTGCTTGGTATTATGAGAATTTTTACTCTTTTTTTTCATTAGTTTTCATTGTATAGTTTACTTTAAAGAAAACTTTAGACTTGGAACAATAGTCGAGCATTTTTTTTTACTATGTGCCAAGTCAAAATCTAGAAGTTGAATCCAAATCCCACACTGGTGTATTCCTCAATGAAACAAGGGGTGGGTCAATCACTTTATATTATATTCCGTGTTTAATATATATATATAACAAAATGAATCGTATCAACCCAACCCATTCTGACTACCTCCTACAATCTTGATTGGTAAAGGAATTATTACCATGCGTATACGAGCCATATTATAGTAACTGATCTCCACAAGTCTTCGTAAGCTATAAACACGAGCAGGGAATTGCTTCAATTCTTCAGCCGAGATGTTACATAAAGCTGTGTAAAATTCCACTACTGATTCACTTGGAAGTTTACCACTGTTCAGAAAGACTTGCTCGGATGGCTTTCCAGCCAACTCTTTTAGTGATTGAACAACCGCATCTCTAGAGATTTGGTTAGCTCCATGCATTATAGTGGCAACCATAAGAGGATTAGATGTTGCAAATTCTAGTCGAGATATGCACTCCAAAGCAGCATTCCATGTGTCTTGAAGTGTGGCAGGTTCCGAGTCACATAGATCCAGCAGAGTACGCAAGGCTTCAACATTTTTACTAAGCATATGTCTGGGTGCATGTAAGAAAGTGAACCTGCAACAGCCAAACAAAAATTCAATTCTTCATTAACTTCTGTTGAATAGAGTCTTTAGTAGTTTAGGCCCACAAAATGAAGAATAGAAGTTAGATTTAGTTGTATCTCTCATATGGTGTGACAAAACATGTACATGTAAAATGTACGCTCTTCTAGTTGACTTGAGAGTCTAAATCGTCAGCCCACATCGGAAAAAAACAGAGGTAAAATGTCAAATGTTTTGAACCAAAGCCCGCAAAACTACCCATATATCATAAACAAAATATTGGTTAAGGATCTAAACTGAAATAAGCTTTGAAGTCCCCAAAAAAAAGTAAAATCCAAGAATATGGTGCAAAGTAGGAATTTTTACCTGACCAATGATGTTAAAAATGCATATCGCATGGTATCCATTCTTAGGACGTAAGTGATATAAATTCCTGCTTTAAAACCTTCCATGCAAAGAACAACACGAGCCTTGTTTTCCTTTTCCTCCATCATAACAGAAAATGTAGCAAGCAAAGGCCACCCTACAGCTTCAACCATAGGTCTTATAATTTCAATCCGTTGTGACGTATAAAATATACCCCTTTTTGCACCTTGTTTCCTAAAGATTTCTTGTGTTTGTTAAATAATAGCTTCACTTTCAGACTGTGTGTCGGATTGACTTCTAATTTTCGGGAGTGCCAAATTTAAAATGC
This sequence comes from Erigeron breviscapus, assembly GCA_034093135.1. Taxonomy (NCBI): domain Eukaryota; kingdom Viridiplantae; phylum Streptophyta; class Magnoliopsida; order Asterales; family Asteraceae; genus Erigeron; species Erigeron breviscapus. Next base: position 88,077,234 of record CM067171.1, on the reverse strand, counting down.
CAACAATTCCCCCTCCTTCAGTTTCTGCCTTTTGCCTGCTGCCTTTTCCTATTAAAGTATCACCCTTCATTTTTATCTCATCTTTGACAATGGAGTCATATATTTCCTCCAAAAGTACTTTTGGTGCACTTTCTTCTGGATCATTTGTAGCATTCATTCGCTCAAAATTACCATTTCGAAATAGGAACCGGCACATAATTGTATAATCTTACCGCTCTGCAAATTTTTCCATTATACGATCTATCTTTTGTGCTTCCTCGGGAAGCCCGAAACCTTTGAGAAACTCACGAATGGCGGTATGAAACTTCATTCCAGAGAATTTCATGGAATCAACGTAAGCATGCATAACAGCAAGGGGAAACTCCTCATGTTGACCCAAGTAATCACCAATCATAGCCTGAAAACCGAGATTTTCCACATCTAAGTTTTATGTGAATCTTATTTTGACTAGGCAAACAGTAGTTAGAACAGGTTGGGTAATGAGTCAAATCTGGTTGGGTTGAAATAGGTTGTTTTGAGTACAGATTGATACATGTAGGGTGGACTTGCAACCATTTTTTCTAAACATTGTGTTCTTTTGTAAGTAGTTAATGTACGTATATTATGATGAAATCTATGATATTAGTATCGAGTATTATGACATTAAACAATTTAAGAGACTGTGAGCAGTAAAAAAAACTTTGGGCAACTTTCAACCCATTTTACCTCTTTCTGTTTTAGTAATTCTTTGAAGGACAGCTTTGACCCTGTAGGGAAATAGTCAAAAAACCATAACCCAATAGACTCATTCATAAATGAACGGGTCAACATTGCTACCTCTAGCTTTTACTGGTTTAAAAGTACTACCTTGTCTAAAGTGGGTGTATTTCTGAGAAATTGTGCTACCGATTCGGGTGTATTGTCCACCAATCTATTTGCTGTCAGAAATCCAATACCTCGTGCAGGATGGCGGTTGAACTGCAATTCATAGATAGTATGAAATTAGTTCCTTTCAAAGTTAAGAATGATCACTGTTATTTAAGCATGCAGAATCTTGATATCTTAAATTTCCTGTTTCTTACATGCTATTAGATTATGACAATAGAGATCATAGCCTTGTATGGTGCCAAAGTAGAGGATCTAAATGGGAACTTTGGTTGTACAAAATAGGCCTGGTCAGCTTGACTCAGGACAGATTTGGTAGTTTTTGAACAAAAGGTAGAGTGCCAGATCTAATCACAACAAAAAAATGATTTCTTTTAAATAGTAATCCTATTATATAATAGAACTGTTACGGGTAGAATCGAAGAAGAATGATTTCAGAGAAGAAGAAGAGTTTATCCATATTCATATCTACTATATTACTACTACTAATGTGATTCTTATACAAACAACTAACCGACCTACAACCATCTTTCAATCTTTAACACTTTGTCCCCCTGAACTATTACAACATATCACTTTGGCCCCTTATTCATTTATTATGTAACAATACTTCCCTCCCAATGAAGAATTTTGTCCTCAAAATTCAAAGTCATGAAGCTTTTTCTCAACCCAGTCAAACATGCAACTGCACACTTTCCTTTATGCAGCTCAATGAATAGCCAAAACCAATCTTTCACACGTTTCTGAGGTCGAATTCCTTTCTTGTATGGCAATCCCAGCTGTGATGTTGATAACTCTGTTTTGGTCTCGGTAAGCACATTGCTGGCCTTCTCATTATCTGTCCATAAGTCTTCAGATGGCAAAACTGTGATTCCAACAGTGACAACTAATTCATCGTGTAATGAAGATAGTGTAACTTGATCAGCCTCCTCTGATTTGACCTTACCCAAAATGCTAAAAACTCTAGCAATATTTAACAATGAAGACATTGAGCTTCCAAAAACTTGTTGCCCATCATTTCTGACTTGACCATCCAGATCGTCATCAAATATCCGGGTCATTTCTATTGCGGTGGTGCTCTTCTGATGTAGTTGCTGCCTCAACATATTCATGTCAGCTTCCTTATCTTCAACTTCCAAGATAGTTATTTAACAATAAAAGCTTCCATAATTCCATTCAAATAAGCATCCCATATAGCTTTATAGCAACTGTCATCATTGTTATATTCCTCAAACATCTCATGCTGTGAGAAGTGATCAGCCATTCTACCCATAGTGTTCATTAGCTGCCAGTAAATATCACCACTAAAAAGTGGGTTATATGACTGAAGCTTGCTTAAACTGGACCCTTCAAGCTCAGACCACAATAATCCAAACATGTGCATCTTTTTTTCATTTTGACCCCGTGGATCAGGTTCAGCCAATCTGAGGGAAATCGTGTAGTTGTTTACAAAAGTTCCTGCCCCCCTGTTCATTAAAGCACCTCCCAGAATATCATAACAATTACCAGGGCTTCCAATAAATTGCCACTGAGAAACATCTTTTTTATGAGCCAAATCCTTCCAGAGAAAATTTACATGAAAGTTTCCAATTGAACTAACCATAACACTTCCCTTAAGCCCATCTTCTATTTTTCTCCATCTTTAAATCACTATCCCACTCAAAGATTGAAATACCCGTTTTGCACATAAGGGTGGTTTTCAATGTCGAATACCCCCCCCCCCCCCCCCCCCCTGCCTTGCCAAACAAATCAACCATGCAATAACAATGATGAATATTCAGTTTTAATCTATATTCCACTATCACTCTTAAATTCTTTTGTCCCTTATCAACCAGACCTTCCTGCACACAAGTACTTAATATTCCCATGAAAGTAAAGTCATTCGGTTTGATGCCCACTTTCTGCATCCTCTTGAACAAATATATCGCCTCATCAAAGTATTTAAGTTGTGCAGCCTCACAAATCAATGCAGTCCAAGAAACATCATTAGTTTCTTGGATCATGTTGAATACTATAGAAGCAACTTCCAAGCATCCAGATTTTGTATACATTCCAATCAACGTAATCTCTAACTTCACATTAACCTCCCTGTTATTTTATATAACAATTCCCTGAAACGACTTCCCTAAAACAAACCCAATTTTAGTGATAAGCCTCTGACTGTCCAATGATTGAATAGAAAAGCTCGAACAATAAGGAACAAGTTGCTTATCATACACCACTCCATAAAAACCCATCATCTTCATATAAACATTCCACTCTAAACTAATATTATTTCCTTCCTTATTATTGGCAGCAAACCTTCCATATGACTGCCAACAACTCTTATAAAAACCCGATGCTTTCACAGTATCTTTTCTCCCCATACACAAATGATCAGCCCCATTACACTCATAGATACAAACCCTTACAAGACTACTCCACCCCGGTTTCCAACCAAAAGATTCTATATCCATAACCATACTAGTAATACCTAATACTCCCTTCTTATGGGATTTTTGTCCCCAAAAATCTCCAAAATGCACAATATCACATAAAAATTGGAATTCCATAACCTCACCACAACTAACTTTGACAAACACATCTTGACTTAAAACTCGAATTACATGCTTAAATTGCCAAAAAGTCACATCTATAGGTATGAGTACTTTTATTCGGCCCGTCAGGGTGGTGGCACTCTCATTGGTTAGAGATGCTAGCATACTTGCAAAATCACATCTTAAGAATGAGAAGTAAATACACACTACAATACTCGATTATTTAAAAAAAAATCGAGAAAATGAAGTGAAAATGTTACTTTATTCCGTAGATGTCGTCGACATGTGAATGTGATACATGCAAAACTCATAACAAAAGCAACACCTGTAAACCAAACAATGCTACATCTAATGATCATAGTCAGACTAAACACCCAAAAAAAATATCCATGGTAGCAAAAATGTCGCCCTATTAATAAACAAGCAACGTGTGTACAAGTTGGGTCGGGTTCCCCCAAAAACAGTTTTCATTCCATGATTATCACATTTTATATAAATGAGTAGTAACTTATACGTAGTGCGTATTTATGCCCTATTATACACGCACTAGTATAACCCAGCTGAAAACAAGAAACATGGATCTATAGAGCATGTGTAAGCTATCAACATGTTCACAATAGCCGTAGAATCTTGAAGAACCAAGAAACATAAGTATAGCTGCTACTGGAGGATGACTAGTAATCTGTTTGAAAAAGTTAGAATTTTGACAATTTAGTTGCATAACGAGCGGTTGGGTAATGGGTAGTTACAGTACACGTCAAAATAAACCAGTTTGGATAAAGAACTAAAGCATTAAATTTGATATCAAAAATAAAGTTGTTACAATAACAGTCTAAAATTCAGAATAAAACGATTTAAAGGTTTATACTCATAAACAAGTGCACTTTAAGAAACTTTGAATCTGGTTGACTCATTTATAATTCCATCTTTAGCTAAAAGCTTTAAATTGACCCATATCATATTAATAACCCAAATTGACCCACTAACCATCTCAAATGCAAACTAACCTTATTTCTGATTTTCGTGATTCCTTACTTCTTTATATAGTCCGAGACCTGAAACAAGAAGCACACTTTTAAGCGTGAATGCTTGAAATATTTGAAAAAACGAATAGCTTTCCTTTTTCATATACCATTGTGACAGCCAAATATTTCAAGACCAGGGGTTATCAAATAGAGTATGTAACATGTACTCTATCACGACTCTTGACCAGCTATAGTATGAAATCATGGTTATAACTTACAAGTAATAAACTTGATATAAGTGTCGTCAAATGTTAAATTTACATTGGTAGAAAGCCAGAAATCATACATCAATGTTAAAACATGCATTCCATGATCCAACACCCAAACAAGTTTGTTAAATTTACATCAAAAATACTAAATACCTTTTCTAGAATGATTTTTCTATAAAACCAAAAGGTTACTAGTAGTCAATCCACAAGTAAAATCATCGTTTTAGTGGAGAGCTGCCTGCCTGCCTACAAGCATTTTCTCTTGCAAATCACTCACTGCTATTCGACTGGGACATGCTACAAGGGGAAATCTCAAGTGATGTACTCCCTCTGCCAAACATATCTATTCTAATTTATCTGTTTATATTCATTCACAAAACCACTCAACTCGTACTAATACTACATAAAGCAAAATAATAGTATCAGCTTGGGTTTAGAGTAATAATTTACAATAAATAGTACTAGTCCTATTACAACAACAAAGAATTAAACATAAGTATCAAATTGCAGCATTTATATTGTCTTTTTTCTATTGCTAGTTCAATATTATCGTCACAAAATCTGAAATCCCGGTCCTTTTTAAAAAATCCAACAAACAAACAATTAACAGGTTTCCAAAATTAACAAAGACAACCTCACTTAGTAGTATCAGTCAAAAGCTCTCTACCTGCAGGATAAGATGCATAAAACTGATCACGTGTAGTTGCTTTGGTCCTACAAGACTTAAAATTTTTCATAACTTCTTAGCTCTAAAACCCAAAAGTCAATAAAGTTATATGATCAGAGGTAATTTCATGCATTCAACTATTTTATATGAACTTTTTATTTGAAAATGTGCTTTGATAATGGACTGATGATAAATTGTCTATGCGAAATCATGAAATAATACAAGTGAATTATAGTGGACTGATAATACATAAACTTCAAAATCAAATATAGTTACAAAAACAATTTAAACAAGCTATCGGATGAAACTTACATGATTAAGAAGGGGAGACATTGCAACAGCCCAAATCCAAGCTGATTCAGTGAAAACTCAGCCTTAAGCTGATTCAAACCTAAGCTGTGTTAAACTTAGCCCTAAGCTGACCAAACTCTAAGCTGATTTAACCCTAAGCTAACCCAAATCGAAGCTAACTCGGCCCTAAGCTGATCATCTGAGTTGCGTGTAATATATTGTAATACCTTTGATCAACAATAAACGCAAACCTTCTTAGTAAAAAGAAAACACACACTTCCTGAGTAGAAAAACCCAAAATTAAGGTTTTCTATAATAAGATAATAGAAAAGAAAAAAACCCTAAAATTAGAATTTTAGATGAAGATGATGGATCTTACAATGTTAAGTAATATGGGGTTTAGAAGAATATCATCAACAACAACAACAACAACAACAATACCCAATCCTGAGCGGGGTAAGAAGGAGGTGAGTTGTAGTCGGTCTTACCCCTACCAAAGGTAGAGAGACTGCTTCCATAAGGACCTCCGGCCATAAAGAGGTAAAAGTCGCAAAAGGTGTAAAGAGATTAGGTTACATACATGTCGGTCAAAAGCAGCATGAGAAAATAAATATACCTATTACTGAGTATCCCCGACTACGTTGGTAGCAGGGAAGAGAAGCCCACATGCGCCCTAAAAATACTTTAACACAGGTTTGACAATACATAAAGCAATAGCATATGAGCATATTAAACAACATAAAATTTATAAAACATAAAAACGTAACCTGCTGCAGGAAACCCAACAAGTGATAGGGAACAACCAAGCATACAAACATATAGATATGGAAAACGACCATGCCAGACAGAAAAACATGCACTGAACTACCTGAAAAACTTAGACCACCTAACTAAAACTAGTCCTAGTCCTCTCTAACTTTCCAAAAACGCCTAAAACTAATCCTATTCCTCTATACACTCTCAAAGGTCATGTCCTCCTAGGCAATTTGGGGGTAACAACACTAGAGTAACCTCCCCCCTCGGTTTGGGCGGCCAAACCACTACGGAGGTCACAGAGAAACCAAATCTAAGCAAAAAGTCTAAAAACAATAACCTATTCCCATATGCCTTTCCCTCCTTGTCCTCTCTTGGGGCCTTCCTTAACCAGTCTTTCCACCTCCGTCCACCTACCTCTCCTCCTGTCGAGTCAAATCCCTTTGTAGCATCAAGTCCCCTTTGTTGGGCCCAATCCTCCTGACCAACCGTCCGTCACATCCGGCAAGGCAAAATGGGAAAAGAAGTCTATCTTAGTAAATCCTACCCTAAACCTACTCCTCTACTCTAATCCTAGTTCTCCAGACCGTCCTATCTAACGTCATGGCCTCCGATAGGTCAAGCTCTATTAGGTCCTTCGCTAGTCGATCCTCCCACCTCATCTTAGGCCTTCCCCTTCTTCGTATGCCTTCAACTTCAATAGCTTCTGCTCTCCTTAGTAGTGCAGTCTGGTCTCTTCTCCTAACATGGCCAAACCATCTCAGGCGTCCTTCCCTTAGCTTGTTTACGATGGACCCTACTTCTAGTTCGGTTCTAAAAACTCCCGTTGGGATCCTGTCTGCTAGGGTCTTCCCGCAAGTCCACCTTAGCATCCTCATCTCAGCCACCTCCACCCGGGACGCTTGGGCTTTCGTCATCGGCCAACATTCTGACCCGTATAACATAGCCTGTCTAATAGCTACTCTGTAGAACTTGCCTTTCAGTTTTAGCGGGATCCTCTTGTCGCACATGACTCCAGTAGCTGCTCTCCACTTCATCCATCCCGCTTGGATCCGATGTGTCACGTCTTCATCTATATCCCCAGATTTGTGTATCACCGATCCCAGGTATCTAAAAGACTCCTTCGGTCCGCTCCCCAATGCGAATATCCTCATCCCCATTTTGTCTTATCTCTTGCTTATCGAAGTCACATCTTAGGTATTCCGTCTTTTCTCGGCTCACGCGCAAACCATTGTCTTCAAGTGCTCCTCTCCACTTCTCTAACCTACTGTTTAGCTCCTCTGTCGATCTCGAGATGAGCGCGATGTCATCGGCAAAAATCAAACACCACGGTAGTTCCTCCTGTAGACCACACGACAACTCGTCTAAGATTAACGTAAAAAGATATGGGCTAAGAGCCGAACCTTGGTGTAGGCCCATTTCTACGGAGAAGAGCTCTGTGTTCCCCACCGGGGTTCGAACACTAGTACTAGCCCTATCGTACATATCCCTGATAACACTAAAGAATCTCCCAGTAACTCCTTTCGCTTGTAGCGTCCTCCAAATCAACTCCCGTGGTACACTGTCGTATGCCTTTTCCAAATCTAGGAAGGCACAATGTAGTGCTTTTTGTCTCTCCCTATACTTCTCCATGAGGCTTCTGGTGATATGAATGGCCTCCATCGTCGACCTTCCTGGCATGAAACCAAAATGGTTCTCTGACACTTTTGTAAACCTCCTAAGCCTCGTCTCGATCACTCTTTCCCATAGCTTCATGGTATGACTCAAGAGTTTTATGCCCCTATAGTTGCTACAACTCTGCACGTCCCCCTTGTTCTTATAGATCGGTATAACCTCACTAAGTCTCCATTCTTCTGGCATCTTTGCACTTGTCCAAATCTTGTTGAAGAGGGTTGTCAACAAGCTTATCCCTACGTCCCCCAGGCATCTCCATGCCTTAATAGGAATTTGATCTGGACCTACTGCTTTGTTTCCCCCCATCTTTTTTAGGGCTGCCCTTACTTCATCTTGGTTGATCCTCGTTTCCTCGTCGTCTTCGTAGCGTGTGTCTGCCTTCCCATCTGTTCCTAATGTCTCCCTCCTTCACAATGCTCCTTCCGCTTCCGTCTTTGATATAAATGACGTCTCCTAAATCCCTACGTCTTCTCTCCCTTGCTTTAGCAATTCTGAAGATATCATTTTCGCCTTCTTTGGAGTCTAGTTTCTTATACAGTTCTTCGTACGCTCTTTCTTTTGCTATAGCTACACTCTTCTTTGCTTCTTTCTTTGCTTCGTGGTACCTCTGCCTTGCCAAGGACCATTCTTCATTTGTCCCATTCCGTTTGCTCTTGATAAGCTCTTTAAAGCAACTATGTTTTGCCGCGACCTTGGTCTGGACCTCTTCGCTGATCCACCAAGATTCCCTACCCCCCTTACGTTGTCTTCCTGTCCCTCTGGTTACCCCTAGTACCTCCTTTGCCGTCTCCCTCACACTCTCTGCCAAGTGCGTCCACAACTGATCAGCTACCATATGCGAAACGTCTTGAATCTCCCTTGCGAACCTCGTGCTGGTCGTCGACCTAAACGTCTCCGCTGCTTCGCCCATTAGGTTTTTCCAGAGGATTCTTGGCTTTACAGCCTTCTCTAGCTTGATTGCTCGTCTACTCACGAGCAAATCTAACACCAACAATCTATGTTGGGATATGCAACCCTCTCTAGGAAGGACCTTGCAGTCTTTGCATGCTCTAAAGTCACCTTTACGCACCAGAAAGTAGTCGATCTGCGTTTCATGTCGGGCACTCTGGAAGGTAATCAACTGGGAACGCCTCTTTCGGAAAAAAGAGTTCGTGATGGCCAGGTCGTGTGCAGTAGCGAACTCCAATATCGTGCGTCCATCATCATTTCTCTCCCCAAACCCTAAACCCCCGTGTACACCCGAGTAGCCGTCTGCCTCTACTCCTATATGCCCGTTTAAGTCTCCTCCTAAAACTAGTCATTGGTCATCAGGGCAACTCCTAACCAACTCATCTAGTGCGTCCCAAAAACTCTTCTTCTCTGCCGCCCCCCGACCCGACTGGGGGGCATACGCGCTGATCACGTTTATCGTCTCCTCTTGTATCACCAATCTCACCAACATCAACCTATCCCCGTGTCTTCCCACGTGTACTACATAGTCTTTGAGTCGTTCTGTCATGATGATACCTACTCCGTTTCTCCCCGAAGGCTCTCCAGAATACCAAAGCTTGTATCCATATTCTTCCCTAGTGCTTGCCCCTGTCCACCTAGTTTCCTGGAGGCACGCAATATCTACCTTACACCTATTCAAGGCAGTTCCTATCTCTAGAAGCTTACCCGAAAGGGTACCCACATTCCAACTCCCGAGTCTAAGCTTAAAGGTTCTCTTTTCTCTAGCCTTAACCCCCCTATGCCTGCCCGCCCCAGAAACTGGAGGACACGACCTCACGGAACCATTGGAAAAAGACAGCTTAAACTAAAATAATCTACCAATAATTTAAGAATAATGATCAATAAAAGTAAAATGGATATAATGTTAATACTACTGATATTTATGATAAATAAGAATGAAATAGAATTTTGATGAAGATGAAGATGAGGATGAGGATGAGGATGAGGATGAGGATGAGGATGAGGATGAGGATGAGGAGGAGGAGGAGGAGGAGGATGAGGATGAGGATGAGGATGAGGATGAGGATGAGGATGAGGAGGATGGAGGAGGAGGATGAGGATGATGATGATGATGAGGATGAGGATGAGGATGATGATGAGGATGATGAGGATGATGAGGAGGATGATGAGGATGATGATGATGATGATGATGATGATGATGATGATGATGATGAAGGGATAAAGAAATCAGAACCAAATAACTGTAATAAATTGTCGTGGGGTGATTTGACGAAAATTTGTATATACTTCTGTTTGATCTAGTTATTTATTTATTATGCGGTTTGATTAAGTATTTAGCGGTGGTGTGCGGCTGGTGGAGTTTAGTAGAGTGATTCTTTAGATTTGGATTTGGTGATGTGCTTTGATTTCCGGTGGGTGTTTTTCCGGTGATAGCCGGAGTACTCCAAACAACAACAACAACAACAACAAGGTACCCAATCCCGACATAGCCGGAGTACTCCAAACGTTAACAAGAAAAAAATGGTAAAAGAGATAGATATAAAAGTAAAGGGGGGGGGGGGGGGGGGGGCTCGCAGGATCTAAAAGAGAAAGTAGATGTTATAATGACGAAAAAAGAAAAATCCAAATAAATATTAGGTTTAGAAGAATATCATTGATAGAAAAACAAACCCCAAACTATTGGAAGAAGATGATTGATTTTGTAATTACAAAATAGGTCAGTATAGGTTGAAGAAAAGGACGTTAACGGACACTTAATGAAACTAACGGAGGCATAATTACGAAATTGCCACCGTGTCAGTTTTTATTGAAGTCAAATTATTTACAAGATTTGCCACCGCGTTTTTTTTTTAAAATCACATGTCAACTTCTGTGTTGGTTAGAAAAACATTTTCTCCCTTCTCTTCTTAACTCACCTTCTCATTTGATCTCTATCCTATATATAGAGATCAAATGAGAGGCTACCTTAAGGATAGAAGGGAGAGAAGGTTCGTTTTTTGATTTTTTTTAACTTGTTTTTTTGAACTTTTTTTCTTTTTTGAACTTTTTTCATTCTCTCTTTAATTAACTAATTCCATATAAAAATTTTAAAAATATTTTAAATATTTTTTTTTTCAAAGGGCGTAGCCCGTAAGCTATAGGCGAAGCCTCTCAGTCTATGGCGGAGCCATGATGGCTAAGGGCGAAGCCCGTTAGGTAGATCACCCCATTACCGATCACCCCCTATGACCTATCACCTTCTATGACCTATCACTCCCACCAGCTACCCCTTATTAATATCCTTAAGGGCGAAGCCCGTACCGTACCCTTACATGTATAACTCACTAACTCGGGTTAGAAAAAAAAATTTAATATTTTTAAAAATTTTTTTATGGATTGAGTTAATTAAAGAAAGAATGAAAAAAGTGAAAAAATCTAAAAAAATCAAAAAAAACAAGCTAAAAAAAATAAAATACGGACCTTCTCTCCCTTCTCTTCTTAAGAACCTTCTCTCTAGATCTACCCTATATATAAAAAATAGATATTTTGGTGAGTTACAATGTCATCATCATAACATTATATATAAGAGATTCAGTAATTGTCATCGAACTAGTCCTTATACATTTGATGAATATTTAACGTTAGATGATAGGTGGAGTTGAGTCACAAAGCAACTTAACAAGTCATGTCGACGTTTGATGAATCACTTCAATTCTTTGTATTGACGTGGACTTTCTCACCATTACTATACTACTTTGCTTTCTATTCCAATAACTATATATTATAAATATAAATATCTAACTTAATATATTTAATATTATAAACACTATAAATGTCGACCATCTATCTAACTGAAGATAACTATTCCATTAGTTATATATTATAAATCTAATTTCTTATATTTAATATTATAACACTATATATGAAGTTATGAACCGACCCATTTGGATAAACTATAAGTCCACCATAGCTATTAATTTGGTTTATAATATTACTAGATTAAGCCGGTACGATGTACGTACATAAATTATTACGACAAGATTTTTAATAAAATTAAATAATGGAATTTTGTGATGAAGGTACGTTATCACTTCATAAAACATGATAAACAGTATAATCTATATTTTCCAATTCTACCAATTTCTAAACAGTATAAATTTTCAGTTCATATATTGAATCATAGACAAATTTATATTTTAGATATAATTATATATATATATATATCATATATATATTTAGATATAATATATATATATACATGAATAGCATCATATAACTATGATTTGATTTGATATTTACTAACAATGATATTAATCTTATTATACTCTATTGGATATTTTTTTGAAAAATAATTCATATCATATATGAGTTCTTATTATTTATCAAAATAAACATATATAAATATATCAGATATAATAAAATATATTTTATTTTGTTTAGAAAATACATTTTTTTTGAACAGATTGGTATTATATATACCAAATCTAATTCTACTAATTATAAAATTACTCCAAAACCTATGTTAAACTTTGTACCTTAATCTTCATTAAAAGATAAACCTCTATCAAATAGGTTAACAAAGTCTGATAAGTACATTTCTAAATGAAACTTTACAAACCAAACATACGTTACTTCGTATAACTTATTTAACGACTTTTGTTATGAACATATTTTAAATTTTGTTTAGCGTATAATTCTTATAAACACCCGTATATTTATACGGGTCTAAAATCTAGTATATACTATAAGACAGTTGAACTAATGACTTATTAACCAATCAAATCGCTCAATTTTATCAAATTGACTTTCGCTTATGTCATCATTTAATTTAGTTATAAATTAAAAATCCTAATAATCATTATCCAAATATATTATTATAATTATTATTAATATATACTAAAAGGCAACTGAACTAACCTCAATTGACCAATCACAACTCTCAATTTCTCTAATTTAATTAAATTAACACATGTCATAATATAATTTACATTTTTTTGTTTTCCATCATCAATTTACACTTTTAGTCCTTTTTCTTAAAATAATAATTTTATTGAAATAAAATACATAAAATATAAAACTTATGTTTATCCCAAATATCCAACTAATTAAATAATAATAAAAAAATATTATTTAATAAATAAACAAACCAACTTTGTTTACAATTAGTATTCATCCAATTATATTGATAACTTATTCAAGTTATTTATAATTATAACTTATCAAATTACACATGATTTTCCGGCGACGCGGTGGCCGGAAAGTCTTAGTGTTTTTACAAAAAAGTCTTGTATATCATAGTAGATGATCATGATGGTGTGTAAGTTACAAAATACACAGGTCCTTTTTGGACTCAAAATTAAGCTGGACTCATTTTATCTTTTCCATATATATATATATATTATATATATTATCAATATATATATATATATAAATATATATCTAACTGATAACAATTATATAATCCAAACTTTCATGAAAAACGAATAGCACAACAAAAATTACAAGAAGTTTTTTTGATTATATTGTTCAAAAAATTGTTACAACAGCAAACCTTGACATGATATGAATATACGAACAAGTTAAACGCTTTCATCAATGTTCCAGTAGTATATTCCGCTACTTTGATTTTCATTACATTATTTATATTTGAATTTACCGGTTTGTTCTTTCATAATTTTAGTTACATTATTGAATTCACTGGTTTGTTCTTTCACAACTTTTATTGGATTACATATATTTAACTTTATCATTAATATGTCATAAACAATCCGTGTATTTGACACGGGTCTAAATCTAAATATAATACATAAAAAAGGCTAATAACTTCAATAAGCATTAATAATACACCTCTAATATGTAAGTAACCAATATCAAACATCAACCTCTATCATTCTACCAAATCGAAACCAAATCTCAAACATGCACATCACAGTGAAGAGCTCAAAATGGCGAACCAAATGGAGACTCCTACCCTTAGATAAATCCAAAGGCCTGTCAGAGGGACACATTTAGAAGACTGGTTGACTTCTCAATGGCAAAACAATAAAAGTGATGTTTAATAAATGTTTACGTGATATCCAACTTCCATTCTTCTAGGATGCTTCTTCCTTGAATCTTTTTCTTGAACTTCATAGTGGCTAACTTCATCCGGACAGTAGACACAATAACATCACGCAATTGAGCAACCGATCTTTCTTTAGGAGAAAATAATCTGGAGTTTCTCTCTTGCCATAAGTAATAAGCCGATGCAGCAATCAAAAGCTTAGCAATAACCGTCTTGGCAAGATTAGGCTTTGATGTCAACAATAGCATCGAAGTGATATCAATCCATCGGTTTGGAACCGCATGAAATCCCATTAAGGGACGAACCAAATTCCAAATCTGCAATGAGTAATTACATGCAAAAAATAAATGTTGATGCGAATCAGGTCCACGCTTGCAGAGGGAACAGCAAGTAGATTTAAGTTAGTAGAACCACTAACATCCCATTGCTTCATCTTATCATGAGTCTTCAGTTTTTCTCTCATAATAAGCCAGACATGAAATGAGTGCCTCGGAATACTATGTGCAAACCAAACAAGATCAACCCAGGTAATATGGTTTTTATCAGCCATCTTTGTTGGATTGAATGATTTAGCTGGTTTGGTTGAATGTGTACGTATCCCTTGTTGTGATTGTGATTAGGATGGGAGGATGTTGTATTGTGTTTGGGATTGTATTGTGTTTGGGATTAGAATAGGGATCTCCTATTGTTACACTGAGTGTTTTTATGTCTTGTTTTAGCTCAATAATCAAATGGGTCATAGGAATTTACCCACCTATGACCTCAAATAACAAGAACATGATTATATGCATATACACTCACCTTGAACTTGGCTAATCGATTCTATGGCTATAGGCTCAACTAAAAGGTCTTCATCACCTATACATAATACAATTCACACAACTATGAGTTCTATGAACTCAACTATTTCAAGGTCAAAAACTTGCATTCAATGCATTCCATTTTCATGGTGTTTGGCATTCACAAAACACTTTAACAACTTTCCATAATCAATTTCAAATCACCATTTAGCCAAACACCCAAAACATAATGTTTATTACTTTGGGTTTCATCTTAAACTCATTTACAATTACCCAAAGCTTCACTTTTTAGATCAATTAGGGTTCATCAATAAAATCCCCAATTCCAACTAGGAACCCTAATTTCGAAATCAAAGAACCCTAAATTCAGAAATTGAAGAATGAAGGAATTTCTTACCTCAAGAACAACAACAATTAAATTTCCAGATTTCCCTCTTTTCTTCTTGTTAAATTCGGCCTCCCCCAAACAAAACAACCCTCACTTGGCTTATTATTTGAATGAATTAGTTAATTGGATTTGAGGGGATATTAGGAGGAAGAAATTGCCACAATCTTTGCATGGAAACTAGAAGATTTGAGAAGGAATTTGGAAGAAAATGTGTAGATGATAATATGAGTCATCAACGCAAGTGGCTGGACATTCTCTCCCAATGCCACGTCCCATTTTACTTTTTAGTGGGTCAAATACCCGCTATCCACTAAAGTTCCAACTAAATTAACCCCTTATCTCAAAACAAAATACTAGGAAATTAATTTAATGTCAAAACTATAAAAAGGGTTAATTTTCTATTACCTTAAAATATCGGGGTGTTACAGTTGATAATGGCATTAACGAGCACAAAGCTCCCACCAAACGGTAAAGGTGATGGTTATCACAATATCCTTAATCATCTTTGTCTTATTCATGTTTTCCACAAAATGAAGAAAGTCGACAGGATCAAAATGAAAAGGAAGGTCCATGTCAAGCCATTTACAAATAGATGGTGATGTGTGAAATCTAGTTTAAAAATTTATAACAAGATCTACCGTTAACTGACTACAACACACTTACGGGCAGTGTACCCGTTCGTATGTAATATAGGTAACTGGCAAGACCATGATCGAACACAAGGACTGACTGTTGTACTAAAAGTTATAAAAATGTGAAACAAGTAAAAGTTTGGTTTGACACCGAGTTGTCACTTTGCGTTTCTGAAAGCTATGTAATTAACAAGTGAAATAAAATACTCAACCGGCGTCAATCGAGAGTATACGAAAATGATTTGAGTTGTAAACAATAATTAAAAGGCCATCTATGTCGAATCCGCTACGCAAGAAGTTTAGGTTGCATATGGGTTAAGCTCAAAATTCATATATGTTGGTGATAATAATCGTGACAAGACAAAAACACATTCGGCGTGCACTCCGTTTGTAAAATCGACTCAATCACCTAATCAACTCAATTTCTTGCAACAAGTGGTACTACCATCCTTATTACAATTTC
>CM067171.1:88050676-88059936 GCA_034093135.1 Erigeron breviscapus | reverse complement strand
AAATAAAGATTTTGGGATGTTACAGAAAGCAATGGGTGTGTTAGAAACAATAAATGAAGGGAACGATTGTTCGGAACAGGATAAAGCTAAAGCTGATATATTCATTCATAAACATATTGATGAATTATTGAAGCATGAGTATTTCAATTTTGATGATCCATATGAATTATGGAAAGATTTGAAAAACAGATTTGATAATCAAAAGGAAGTTTTACTTCCTACAACTAAAAGTGAATGGAACAGTCTAAGGTTCCAAGATTTTAAAAAGGTGAATGATTACACATCTGCTTTATTCAGGATTTGCTCAAAATTAGAGTTTTGTGGGTATCCTGTTACCGAGGAAGAAAAGTTGGAGAAAACTTACTCCACATTCCATGCATCGAATATAAATCTGGCTCAGCAATATCGATTGCTAAAAGTTTATAGATATTCTGAATTAAATGCATATCTTCTGGTAGCAGATAAACATAACGACCTTCTTATGAAAAACCATGAAACTCGTCCTACCGGATCATTAGCTATACCCGAAGCAAAATTGTTCATAATTCTCAGAACAAATGGTCGTGGTCGTACCTTGTATATTATGTTTCTACATTTTTATGTTGTTTAATATGCTAATATGGTGGCTTTTGTATATGTATGGTCGAACCTGTGCTAAGGTATTGTTAGATCGCATGTTTGTTACTCTCCCCTACTCTCAAGGTAGCCAGGCAGACAGGTATATCTTCTTATGTGTTCTCGGTCGACAGGTATGGTATCTAAACTCTTTACACTTCCCGACTTTCACTTATTTGTGGCCGGAGGTCCTTATGGAAACAGTCTCTCTATCTTTGGGTAGAGGTATTGACTGTCTACAACTCACCTCCCCTACCCCGCACAGGGATTGGGTTCCGTTGTTATTGTTGTTACATTAAACAATAAAATAATCAAAACCAAGATTCATTATAAAGATTATATCTTCCTTTCACCAAATTCAAATCCAGATCATCGAAACAATAACCCACAATCTAAAAACAAAGGCGGTGGAACAACGGTAGCAGCGGTGGAACAAGAATAGCAGCAGTGGAACAAGAAGAGCAACGGCGGAACAGAACAGCAACGGCGGTGGTGGAACAGTAGCGGTGATTTTTAAAAAGCTGGTGATTTTTGTAGGGAAAAGAATCCGATACCGGATAAGACGAAATCGGTGTTAGAAAGTTGGTGCTTTTAAACTAGTTCGATCTCGCCTTTAAGCTATCTACATGATCCCATTTTAGTATTTGAGTTTTATGGAAATTTATCTATATGAAGACTTCAAATGGGAACAATAGATCTATATTGTACTGGAAGAATAGATCTGTTATTTGTACCCGTTTGGGATTTTGGTTGAATGGAGAGAGAGGGATACATGGATAGATAGATATAGATACATATTATTATATACATATAAATTTAATAAATATAATATATGTGTGTATTTATATGGATATATAGATCGTGTGTTTGTATATATATATATGGGGAAATGATCGGTACTGCAGCAGTCGGAACTGCTGCCTCACATCCCCCCTGATTTTTCCCATGTGATGAAACAAAAATTAAACCCCCCCCTGATTGTGAGGGCTGCAGTTCGGATCTTCCGAACTGCCCGCAGTACAGATGCTTTCCCCATTTGCAATTATATATACATTTGCTTACATATAGAGCAAAAATAGATATAGATTTTTTTTTTTAATTTATTTGTTAAGATAAGGAGTGAAAGATGAGAAGAAATTGAAGTTGGTTAGAAAAAAAATAAAAAAGTTGGAGATTGAGGAGGGAGAGAAACATCCTAGAACTCTGGAAGAGAGGAAGAAATGGGAGGAAGAGATGGTGCCTTAGATGTAAAATGACCAATATACCCTCATGTGCAATGCACATGAGGGATTTAACGGCTTAAACTAACAGAAGTTAGTGTTAGGGATTATGGGCAACGAAAATGAAAAACACAGGGACTGTTTGCAACGAAAAAAAAGCATAGGTGGCAAAATGCGAATATGAAAAACCACAGGGACCATCTGTGACATTTTCTCTTTATACAATGACTTATAAATCTATAAGTCACCAATGGGGTGAAACCCCAGTGGTACCGCCCCCTGTCAAGGGGTTCTAGGCTGACCACAAGTCACGGGTTCGAATCTTGAATTAACACTTCGATTCCCTCCCACCTAGTTCCTCTGGGGTGTATTAACCTGGATGTCTATATGGCGGTAAAACGGGCATGGTATCCAAATGGATACATGGGACAAAGTGGTTCCCACCAATCTACCATTTTATAAATCTATAAGTCTTTCAAGGGGACAAACACTCTCTTGCCTCTTGATTATATTACTAAACAATGTTTCAAAAGACTTTTTATAAGGTTTTGCCATTGGGAATAAAGCTTTATCAAAAGCTTTTTTATAATAAGTCTTTGAAAAAAAGCTTTTGAAAAATCTCCATTGGGGATGCTCTTATAAATATATATATCTGTAAATTAATGTTGTAGATCGGTTGTTAATAACTTTATAGAATGATTATTGTTTTTATGTATAGTTTTTTACTACGTGTTAGAGCTAACTACAATGTTTGTAAAATCCATCCTTGTAATAATGATGTGCGAGTTTTTAGAAAACATACTACTTTGCATCATTGTTCTCATAAACTACTTGCATTGCTTCAGTAACAAAGAATATAAAATAAAAATACTTCAAAGTCAATGAAAATGACGAGAAGATATACAGGTAAATAAAAAATAAAATAAATAAGAAAAACGTTGCCATTTGCAAAACAAAATCCGTATAAAACAAAAAACAATGAATCAGAAAAAACTCAAAAAAGGATATATATAACCGCCTAAATTGACACCAATCGGACCCTTTTTGAAAAAAGCCAAAAACTGCAACGTCACTTTTCTTCTCAATTTTTTTTTCCGAAACGAAACTAGTAATGTTTATATTTTTTCAATCAGAACACCTTACATAAGTTTTCATTTTAAAAAAGGTAAAATTAACATGACTTTTCCAATCCGTCATTGTCAATCAAAACAATCGATTTTCTTACTATCAGAAATTAAATTGCTTATTTTATGTAGTGTTGGTTTTAATTGAATTTTATACTGTTAGATTAAATATTGAAAAGGTCTTTTAAACTAATTGAATAGAATAAAGTAGTATAGTATTAAGGTGGTGTAAGACTATAATACCAAAAAAGGTCACAATAACATGTGAGCCGGCATATTGATATAAAGAATTCAAAAAGAAAATAGATCGATGGCATTAAGTTGTATTTGAGAGAATTCTTGTTGGATACGTTGAATGATACAGTGAATTTTGGTGAGAAACTTTGAACAAAATTAATGAATTATTATTTGGACGGAAAACATGTTTAATATGTTTTAAACATGAATCTATAGCAATGAGCCTTAATAAACAAAAGGGATTTTGATACTGAATGTACCACCTGTAAATTCTTTTATTAGTTTTTTGTTTTTGCAATAGCTAATTTCATTAATATAACAATCCAGTTATCATCTTGGCCCGTTCCATCCAAAGATAGCCCAATAATTGGTTTAAAATTTTAACTAGCATGGTACCCGCGCAATGCGACGGTAGTCGTCGCGACGATGGTGTGAAGGTGGGGGCGGCTGTTGGTGACAGAGACAGTGTCGAGTGGTGTAAATTATTGATATAAAAGTAATTGATGTAAATGATTAATGTAGATATTTTAAAAAGTAAATGATTGATAGTGTTTAATTATTAATGTTAAAGGGGTAGTTTAGATAAACTATTTTAATGGATGCTATGTGTAAATATTACACAGTTTTTAACATTTCCAAAAATAAAAAGTCATTCTTTTTATAATATAACTAGATGGGTGCTCGCGCGTTGCAGCGGTACCATTTAAAAAGCGATGGTTAAGTGTGGTGGTGATGGATATGGAGGGCGATGGTCGGTGTGTCGGTCATGATGGACACTGTCACACTGGAAAGTGATAGTATGGAAGAAAGGGAGACAAAGAAATAGTGTGAAGTGAACGTATGTTATTTATTTTAGGGTTAGGGGTAATTTAGAGATATTGTAAAAAGTGCTTAAAGTCTTAAATTCAATTCTCTTTATAAGGGATTATAGATGTCTATAAACCCTTATAAGGGTATTGGACTTTTCTTAATTCACATTATTTTTCCCCAAAATGCCCCTATACACAAACAAAACTACACCTACGCTCCTCATTCCCCAAATCAAAACCACGCATACGACTCCTCATTCTTCTCTGCGACACTAAACACATATCTCTCTAATTTTGATCTATCGCCGCACCAAAACTATCACTACCGACCCCGTCAATCACCACCGCTGCCATCGATCCCCAACACCATCACCGCCAACACCATGTTTTAGGGTTTCATAAATTCTTGAAAAATTGAGTTTCATGGTGATATATAATATTCTGATTATTATTATTACTTTCTGTTATTGTTATTATTTTCTGTTTAAATTGTTTATTATTATTATAATTATTATTATAAATTTATTTTTCAAAGTTCATGATGAAAGGAAATGTAAAGAATTATTTATTAATAATATCATTGTCTTATTTGTGTTTGGATGATCTATACAGATGGTGTATTATTTGTTTTCCAACACTTTTAATTTGTTGATTTGTGTAATTGATGAGTTTTTTAATTTTAATTCTTAATTAATTGGTTCAGGTTTTGTATAATTGAAGGACCTGAAACAGTACAGGACTTTGATAAGATGGAAATGCAAGAAATTCAAGATAATATTCGCAGTCGTCGCAACAAAATCTTTTTGCATATGGAAGAGGTGACTTAATTCTTGGTTACATATTTTATATCATATATAAATTCAAATAGCAAACTTTATATTGATTTCAAAAATAAAAAAATATGAAACATCTGGTTATAAATATGATATTGTATCAGATTAGTCTGGGTTATTACATGCTGTTGGTTGCTGTCTTGCAAAGTCTTAATTTTTTATTAGTAATGTTATACTTTTGTATCAGGTTCGTCGTCTAAGGATACAACAGAGAATAGAAAGTGCGGAGCTTGGAATCGCAAAGAACGAACAAGACAGTGAACTTCCAGCCTTTCCTTCCTTCATTCCATTCCTACCTCCTCTGGTACATTACATATATAACTTTCTTTCATGTCCTTAATATGCCTAGCAAACATTAACAGACTTTGAACAATATTTCTTTGAGCTATAGTCTTGGTTTTAAAAAGCGCGCCTGGAGCGAGCTTAAGCGCTAGGCGCATCAAGGCACAAGCCACATCGCTTTTTACTACATAAAGCGCAGGGTGTCATAAAAGCGCTCGCTTTTTGGAAATTTGGATGCAAAAAGCGTGCGCTTTATGTACAAAAAGAGTTAAAAGTGGGTCTGTACAGTAAAATAGACAAAGGCCAGTTGGTGATAGTGAAATGCTTTTGCATAAAGTTAATAAAGAAAGGATGGGTGAATGTGCTTTTCAATGAAGTGAATAAGAATATGAATAAAGAAAATGAAAAGTATATATTTTTGCAGAAAGTGAAGGAATCTGCCTATGCCTAGCTTTATATATATGTACTTTTCATAATAATAGTAATATAAAATATCTTTTTAAGCCCAATTGGTACCAATTACCAATAATAATATTTCAATTTAGTATTCAATTTACTTAATATTCAAAAATTCAAATGGGCAAATGGGCTTGTTTTATATATACACATATATATGATGGTGTTTTACTGTTTTAGCATTTTATGTATCATAAATACTATATATATGATAGTGTTTTAGTATCTTATGTGTTATATATACTATATAAATATATATGAAAAATGTGCGCCTCGCGTACGAAAAGCTCACCGCTTCGAAAATGGACCTTGTCGCTTTTGTGCGCTTATCGCTTTTTAAAACCAAGGCTATAGTAGCATATTTTTAGGTGGAATGATGACTTGAGCCCAATGTGCGCTCACTTATTTATGATGTAAATATGTACTCCATTTTGGTTCTTTCTACTATGTGGCGATTTGCAGATCATCATAGCAATGTCCTCATAGGTTTTGAGGTAATGGATGTAATTCTATTGAACTAATGCCGAACGTATGTTTCTCATTCTTTGCTCATAAATTATATTAGCAAGATAACAAACAGTATTGAAAGGTCCTATAACGTTTATTGTTAATGGAATTATTGTTACTGTGATATATGTTGTGTATAAAATCAAATATCCTGTTGTGCATATCACCGTCCACCATCACTGCCGCCATCAACACCAACATCACCAACATCACCCTCTGGAATTTTTTCCTGGTACCGCCTCTGTATAAAGTATTTAAATGATGGTTTAATTGTGAAATACAATGTTGTTGTAGGTCAAAAACCGTTGTAGATCAGTTAAGCCCATTTGACCTTTTCCTTTTTTGCAGGTCAAATACATGGCTTGAGAGTGAAAAAGATGTCCGGTTAGTTGAAGATGAAGGTGTTGCTCAGGCCTACTAAAGATTTCAATCAACCCGGAGTATACACCTCAAACGCGGTGTATAGAGAAGTTTTACATAATGCATAGCTTATACAAGGTGATGGGTTTTAAGTACAAACTAATTTTTTTAATTCTGTATATAATATTGAAAATGCACTAATTTATTTTCTACTATTTTGTTTTTCATTTTGTGCAGGTTTCTTAGTTCTATGACCATTTATGCACTGGGTCCATCTAATGCTGCCTACACATTATATTCAGGTGAGAACTCATTTTCTTTGAGCTAACTTTTCGTATTGATAACAAGCTTAGAGCTTAATTCCAGACGCCCACTATGCACCATATCAGGTGAAGTGAACATTCCGTGTAACTCTACCAACATTGACACCTACCAGTAGTTTATATGAATGCAATAATTTTCTACCTGTTTGGATGGATCAATGACCATCTTACTAACAGTATCGCTCCACAAATCTGGTCCGTGTAACTTTTTTATTTTAGCGATATCAAAATGGAAGGGTCGGCTTTTTGGGTGACGCACTAAGGTTGTAAAATGTTGTTTTTCACTTTTTTGGGTGCTTGGCATATGTTCTTCTTCTAAGTTAAATTAAACAATCCATATGATTTTTTAAGCTATTAGCCTAAGCCCCGTCCCTTTAAGAGGTATCAAAATGGATGGGTCGTCTTTGTTGGGCAATGCACTCAGGCCGCAGGTCATATTTTGGGTGCTTGGAACGGTTTTGGTCTCTTAACACCTACAGGTTCTGTATTAATGTAATCATTTGGTGCCCCTTTGGATGCTTCATGGCCCCTCTTACTAACAGTATGGCTCCATAAGTGTGAGTCAAGTAATTTGATACATTGGGTTCTAATGCTACACCTGGTTCTTTTCAGGTCATTAGATACTGATTCGATAGGCTTGGCTTTGTACACAAGTTGCATCTCAAAATCAATGCCGGCAAAGATACCATGTGCTTGGCGTGCTATGTTGTCTTTTCTTCACTGATGTAATACTTGCAATGTATCGAGTTATTGAGTGTATCGAAAACTTGCAACCCTACTCTTCCATTTGTTAACACTTGCACTTATGTAAAACCCAACTCAGCTTATCTGGGTTAAATTTCTATTCAATTTTGGATACTATTTTGTTATTAACCACTATAAAGGTGTTTACGAGATAAAGATGGTTCTCCTCTTTAACATTATACGTTTATAACTTCAAACTAGAAAGCATAAATTGGTCTGCTGGTTATAGACAAAATTCTTTCTTGATTATGTAACGTTGTTTATTCTATTATGTTAAACACAACGCATTTGATGATAATAACTTTGGGCAAGTAAGTATCAGCTATTAAATGAGAGTTAGGGGACCAGCCAAGTTCAAGTCAATCAACTGTTTACGAAGGACTCTTTAGAACCAAACATGAAAGTTCAAGTCATACAGGGCTGCTTCATCGAGGTTTTTTTCTTTTTCCTTTCCCCAAAAAAGTTCAGGTTTAGCTTGAAGTAGTCTTCTATATACACTTAGTAAACACATGATGAAGATAAGCCTTAAAAGCACTCACCATAATGTGATATCATGTTAATTTATTTTAATCAAGAATTAGAAAGCACCCACCTCAAGTTTTTCTTTTAAAAAAAACACTTGGGTTGTTGGTTGACCAGCCAAGTTTATATATACTTGCAATCTAAATAAATGTGAACACAGAGGCACGCATAAATTTCCAATTTTATTACCTACGAATTCATTTACCTTGTCTTTTCAAGTGTTTAAAGTTCAGCTATCTATGATTATGACCCATCTTTAATTTATCGAACACAAATGTAAATAATAATAATAATAATAATAATGTCAGTTATACGCTGTTGTCGGTAACATTTTCATTGCATCACAAGTGTATTTCACTACACAGCCCATGAGTTTGTTCATACAAAATCTCAACAACACGGTACCGCGATATTTACGTTCGATTTTTAAAAAACACCGCTGCAACGCGCGGGTACCAGACTAGTAGATAAAAGTTGCGTTTGGCAAAGATGGAATGAAATAGTTTATTATAATAACACGATAAAAACTTGTTTATTTCTTTACTTTATATGAACGGAATGTTCATTACATTAGAAATATGATTCCATCAATACTACCATTTTTATTCTTTAACGAAGCTTGTTAAAAGTTAGCTAAACGACAAAATAAATTGCTTTCAACTAGGAATCCGATCCACTAGCTGATTAATCCCAAAACTTGTAACGTGTAGCTTGAAACAGATTCATCATGAATGTTCAATTCTTTGTGATCACAAAGGAATGGATATATTTTTAGGTTCAAAGTAATTAGACACATTTCATACTTCAACCTGCTAATTAGGTACTTGTTCCAATTTCGTGCGGCTTTACAATCATAAATTAAATGTTTAATTAAGATTTATCTAGCGTACAAGTTAGGTCAACTACAAATGCTATGAACAATATTAGTTATTTAAGTAGTAATTTTTATATTAGAACTGAAATGCCACCAAACACACTCGTCAAGACACGCCAAAACACAAATAACCAAAAAATATCGAACTGCTATACATCATCTCTAACAAAACACATTATAGACCGTACGTCATGATCAAAGCCGCTTTTAATTAGCCAAACTATCCACCTAAACACCACACTTTCTATTAATATGAACCACAAATTAAAATGTCGCAAACCACATGAAACGGAAACGTTAGGGGCAAGGGTATAGTGCCAATCTTGTGGCAAATTGGCAAGTTTTGGCTAAATT
>CM067171.1:87880676-88045676 GCA_034093135.1 Erigeron breviscapus | reverse complement strand
ATGATGATTTTCGTGGTTAAACCCTCTTTGTGATTGAGCTCTTCATTTTCATGCTCAAACATTGGCGCCATCCGTGAATTTACTGATCACTGACGGTTTTTTGGTGTTCTTGAAAGAAAAAATCATCTTTTTTCTTGTTTATTTGTTGTTTGTTTTTTGACTGCAGATGGAGGAATTCACTCCTGTTTCTCAGGTTGTTCCTTCTGGGTTGGGGAAGGGTATTGAGGGAGATGGATCTCCAATGATGAATCTGGAAACATCTGAAATCTCTAATGTTCAAAATGTGGTTGGTGAAAAATTTGTAGATTATGCCTCTAGATCTAGTGAGGTGGTAACAAATGCAACAAATGTTGTTTCTGGTGATGAGTCTAGGTTACCACCCAGGGGAGCTTTTGGATCTAGCCTTGGTCTGGTAGTGCTAGTGTTGGTTCACTTTTCTCCACACCTTCATCTTCTGTACCCCTCTTATCTCTTTGTTCTCAACACCCCCAACTAGACACATCTCCTATCACTATGCTATCTTCTGTTCCTAGTCAGTTAAGTTCTCACATAGCTAGCATGACTAGCCCACTCATGACTGGAGGTCAGACATCTTTGCAATCAATGGCTAGCTCCTCTCAATCTGTGACTATACAGGAGAGCCACTTGTTGGAATTAATAAAGCTAGCTGCCAGGGGCACTCAGCAGGTACAAGCTCCACCCCCTCCCCCAACCGATTGGTTCTCCCAACTCTCTGCTGCGCTAAGGCCAACTCCACCTCAACCAGCCCCACAACCTCCTCCACAGCCTACAGGCATGGAGTCGATAATGAAGTTATTGGTGGTCGAGATGAAAAAGAAAAAGCAAGTAGAGCCTACTCCTGAGTCGGATAACCCAGCAAAAGAGTTGTTGAAAATGCTAAAGATAGCTGCCGGGGAGGAGGCGGATGAGCAGGCAAGGGTAGCCACAGTACCAAAGTCTGCAACGAAGTCAAGGTTTTGTGATTGGGTAGCAAACTATGCCTTCCCTGATGGACAGAAGGTTCCCACTATCGTTGGCACTTATGACGGTACTAGAGACCCGGAAGATCACCTTGCCATCTATGATCAAGCCGTGTTAACAGAAAAATGGGTAGACCCCGTGGCATGTCACTTATTCCCAGGCACCTTACAAGGTTATGCCTTAGAATGGTTCACTAAGCTTCCAGAGAAAAGCATCCAAGACTATGCGGACTTGAAGAAGAAGTTCGTAGCTCAGTTTGCCCAGCAGAAGAAGCGCCAAAGAAGCCACCTTGAAGCCCACTTGATTAGGCAAAGAGGTGGAGAGTCATTGAGAGACTTCACTGCAAGGTACACTAAGGAGTGTCAGAAAATACCGAGTCTCCCGGAAAGCCAACAAGTCTCAGGTTTCACTCTGGCATTACTCCCTGGCGATCTTCAAGACGATCTAAGTAAGATAATTCCATTGACATTTGGAGAAGCTACTGGTAGAGCATTTGATTTCATTCGATCTAGAGAAATTGCCCTCCTTGTGAAGGGGGCAGTTGGGAAAGATAGGCCTGGGACATCAGGAGGCTCGGGTGGTGGAAGATTTGATGTTAGAAGAAACGATAGAAGGTTTGATCATAGAGATACTAAAAGGAGGGAAGAAAGGAGAGATGATAGGAGAGACGATAGAAGGGAAAGAAGAAATGTTCCTTATGACAGAGTGATCAACTTAGTAAAGTCTCCAAGGGAAATTTTTAAGACGGAGAGAGTTGCTGAAGATTTTAAACCTCCCCGACCAATGATACACAAGTCTGGAAAGAAAGACATGTCAAAATACTGTGAATTCCATGAAGACCATGGTCATGAAACAAATGCATGTAGGGAGCTTAAGATCGAGATAAAGAGAGCCTTAGATGAGGGAAAGTTGGAGCACTTAGTACCTGGTGCAAAGAAAGGAAAAAGAGATACCCAAGCTAAGAAGACTTATACTTGGCAAAAGCGAGATGGGAGAGATGGGAGGAATGATAGACCTCCACCCCCAGACGGCCATGTGTATATGGTAAGGGGAAAACCCAGGTACGAGAAAAGGAAGGCGGAAGTCCTTGAATCATGGAGGATGGTCCCAATCTCTTTCCCTCCGGTAAGGGCGGTTTCTTCTGATCCTGTTGTAATACTAGCCAGGGTAGCAAACTTTGAAGTGAGAAAGGTATACCTAGATAATGGAAGTTCATTCGATATAATATATGAACATTGTTTTCAAAAGCTGCCTAAAAAAATTAGAGATCTTAAGCGTCCAACTAAGACTCAGCTTGTTAGTTTCATGGGGGAGTCTAACCGTCCAGTGGGAGAGATTTCCATGGAGGTTATGATGGGAGAATACCCCTTTCACAAAATTGAACTTGTTGACTTCATGATAATAAGGGCCCTCCGAAATGCGAGAACTTTCTGAGCAATTGCAAGAATTGCTTGATAAGGGTTTAATCCAACCTAGTTCTTCGCCATGGGGTGCGCCAATTCTCTTTGTCAAGAAGAAGGATGGATCTTTGAGAATGTGCATCGATTATAGAGAATTGAATAAGTTGACGATCAAGAATAGATACCCACTACCTCGTATAGACGATTTATTCGATCAATTACAAGGAGCGTCGTATTTCTCAAAGATTGACCTTAGGTCCGGCTACCATCAGTTGAGGGTACTGGAAGAAGAGGTACCTAAAACGGCTTTTAGAACTCGCTATGGGCATTATGAGTTTCTAGTGATGTCATTTGGTCTCACAAATGCACCAACCGTTTTCATGGACTTAATGAATAGGATTTGCAGACCGTACTTAGACAAATTCGTGATAGTATTCATTGATGATATTTTGATATACTCTAGAAGTAAGGATGAACATGAGAAGCATCTAAGGATGATACTGCAGTTACTTAGAGACGAGAAGCTATATGCTAAGTTTTCTAAGTGTGAGTTTTGGCTCCGTCAAGTCCAATTCCTTGGGCACCTTGTGAACGAAGAAGGAATTCATGTAGATCCGGCTAAGATTGAGGCGATCAAGAAATGGGAGACGCCCAAAACACCAACGGAAGTGCGTAGCTTCCTAGGTTTAGCGGGCTATTATAGAAGGTTCATCCAAGGATTCTCTAAGATTGCGGTACCTTTGACCCAATTGACTCAAAAGTCAAGAGAGTTCGAATGGGGTGAAGAACAAGAGCAAGCGTTTCAAACGCTTAAGAACATGTTGTGTGAAGCGCCAATACTAGCATTGCCGGATGGGATGGAAGGATTTGTAGTATATTGTGATGCATCGAACAAAGGACTTGGATGTGTGCTTATGCAAAGGGACAAGGTCATTGCGTACACGTCTAGGCAATTGAAGCCACACGAGAAAAATTATTCGACTCATGACTTGGAGTTAGGAGCCATGGTATTTGCTTTGAAGATATGGAGACATTACCTCTATGGCACTAAATGCACTATATTTACCGATCACAAGAGCTTGCAACATATCTTTGATCAAAAGATGTTGAACATGAGACAAAGGAGATGGATGGAGCTACTAAATGACTACGAGTGCGAAATTAAGTATCATCCCGGGAAGGCAAATGTTGTTGCCGATGCACTTAGTAGTAAGGTGAATACTAAGGTGCCAAGAGCAAGGATCAGTCACTTACGAGTGAAAATGTCTCTAAGAGATCGTTTCCTAGAAGCTCAAACAAAGGCGTTTGAAGGGAAGAATATTGAGAATGAAGCATTGAGCGGTATGGAGACGAGGTTTGACAAAGATGACGAAGGTATTTTATACTTCAAAGGAAGAGCTTGGGTACCGAAAGTGAATGGATTAAGAGACGTACTTATGAATGAGGCCCATAATTCGAAGTATTCGATTCATCCGGGCGCGGATAAGATGTATCAAGGCCTAAAAAGGGATTTTTGGTGGCCCGGCATGAAAGGCGATATAGCACGATACGTGAGCCGATGCATGACATGTGCTATGGTCAAGGCCGAGCATCAAAAGCCGTCTGGACTTTTAAAGCAACCAGAAATTCCCGAAGTGGAAATGGGAGCAAATAGCAATGGACCTAGTGACGAAGTTGCCTCGAACAAAGAAAGGTCATGATGCTATATGGGTGATTGTTGACCGTCTTACGAAATCAGCCCATTTCATTCCGATAAAAGAAGATTGGGACACCGAGCGTCTGGATCGCTTATATGTCGAAAAGATTGTAACGTTGCATGGTGTACCTTTGTCCATAATATCCGATAGGGATGGTAGATTTACCTCACGTTTTTGGGGTCTTGTGCAAGAAGCAATGGGCACAACGTTAGCATTAAGCACGGCATACCACCCACAAACGGATGGACAAAGTGAACGAACGATACAAACGTTGGAGAATATGTTGAGGGCTTGTGCACTAGAATTTAGTGGAAGTTGGGATGAACACTTACCGTATGCGGAATTTACTTACAACAATAGTTATCACTCTAGCATACAATGCGCACCATTTGAAGCTTTATATGGACGTAAGTGTAGATCACCCATGTGTTGGATAGAGACGGGTGAAAGAAGCCTAGCTACCGTTGATTTTGTCCAAGAAACGACGGACAAAGTGGCAATTATTAAAGAAAAGCTTAAAGCCGCGAGAGACCGGCAAAAGAGTTATGCGGATCAAAGGAGGAAGCCCCTAGATTTGAGGTTGGCGACAAAGTGCTATTAAAGGTGTCGCCATGGAAGGGAACCGTAAGGTTCGGCAAAAGAGGAAAGCTGAGCCCCCGATACATTGGGCCATTTGAAATTATTGCTAGAATAGGCCCCGTGGCCTATAAGTTAAAGTTACCCCAAGAATTGGGAGATGTCCATGACACTTTCCACGTGTCAAACTTGAAGAAATGTTTGGCGGATGATTCGAAAGTAGTCCCACTCGAGGAACTACGAATGGAAGATAAGCTCCAATTCCGTGAGGAGCCCATAGAAGTTCTCGACCGCGATGAAAAGCGCCTTAAAAGAAGTAAGATCCCTATCGTTAAAGTCAGATAGGATACGAAACGCGGACCCGAATTTACATGGGAGCGCGAGGACTTCATACGCGAGAAGTATCCGCACTTACTCCCTAAGCAAATTCAAATTCCGAGACGGAATTCTTCTAAGGGGGTAAGGATGTAACAACCCTACTTTTTAAATATTATATACGTGCTAGTTAGGTTGTCTATGATCCCGCAAGCCATAGTTATACTTGAAGCTAGTAGATAGTGCCCCTAAATTAGCAATCTAAAGCTATTGTTAGTATCAAGTTCAATTTAATAAAATACCATTGAACAAAATTTTTAATTAATATTCAATCAAATTATAAATAATAATATAAGTCTCACAAGTTGAGATAAACCAAAAATCTTATAAATGTCCAACAATTTAACCATCAAGCCAACTAAATAATATTTGGTCATGGAAATATTATGAGCATCTTAAAATATTTATAAGTTCTTTAGGTGTGTAAAATGCTTGAATAATAATAAGTATATATGTACATGTCTAAGATAAATGCAAGATTTCAACCAATGAACTTTGTAACAAATTAAAACACCAAGAATATGTACCCATATATATACATACACGACATACATATACATATATATATACTCATAGAAACAACTAACTATACTTACAAATAAACTAATATTACACTTATAAAACAAATACCCACTTAAAATATACCTATACACTTAAACTCCTACACTAATTTATACAAAAAAAAAGAAAAAGAAAAGACTCTTCCATCTCCCCCCTTCTTTTGGCCGGCCCCAATGCACCACACACACACTCCCTATTTCAAATTTACACTCCCCATACAACAAAACACCCAAAGTCTTCCTCTTCCCAACACACACACACATATTCTTACACTCCAAAAACAATTTCTCTCCTTCTTTTTCTCTCTAATTTCGGCAGCCTTCAAGCAAGAAAAAGGGAAGAAAAATTCATCTAAACTTATATTAATAATAAGGGTTAAGTTAGATTAAGTAAGGGTTAGATTAAGCTAAGGTTTAAGGGTGTTTTGCAAGCATTAAGAAGGGTATTATAAGGGTTGAAGGCCACGAAAATCTGCACCATTCTCATCATCAAAAAGTGTTCTTCAAGGGTATAATCTTCATCCTTTTTACTAGATTTATTCTTGTTCTTGTTTATATTCAAATGTTTTATCAAAAGTTCATGTTTTCTTCATGTTTTCTTTTAAATACACACTTGATGAGGCCAAAGTTGATAGGATCTTTCTTTCCATGCTCATGCATGTTGAATCCATGAAGAAAGATCCAAGGATTTAACTAGTTTAAGACCCAAAAGTGTAGATATAGATTATATAGCTTTTAAAATGATTTTTCCTTTGAAAAATGGTTATATTTTTATATATTTTGGAGTTATATTTTCTGGAAATTTTATAAAAATATAAACTTTTGTTGTTGTATTGTTGGATCTATAAAAGTTTGCATCAAAAAGTGTTGATATATGTTGATAGTTGTAAGATAACTTTTTGCATGAAAAGATGAACATGTTTTATATAATTTTTGTGTTCATATTTTCTGGAATTTTTCATAAAAGAATGTTTTTATGTTGTTGAATGAAAGTATGATGAAGATTTATTGTTAAAATGTTGAAATAATTGCATGCATGTTAGATTTAAGAAGGTTGGATATTTTGTTGAATCATGAGATGAAGCTAGGCTTGTCATAAGTGAAAAATATGTTAATCTTGATGTTAATATTCTGGAAAATTTGATAAAATATCAAGGACATAAAGCTTGGATCAAAACATGTTAAAATAAGCTAGAAATCATAAACCGAAAACATGTAAAAATGCATTTTGAGCACACACATGCACCATAATCTTATGACCAAGAAAAATGTGATGAACCTACTGTAAATATGTTATATCAAATGTATAAAACTCAAGTCACTTGATGCATGGCAAGAATAAGCTCAAAAATTACCTTTTCGGGTCAAATAATCACTAACCGAAAGCACAAAATTGCACATATCACACCACCACCACTATCATGACTTGAACCACAAAAATATGATGTACTTACTGTAATTATTGAGTTAAGAATAAAAATCCATTTTGAAGTACCTAAATACCTTAAGAAATTAGGCTAAAATCACTATTTCAGTAAACGATTTTTAATCATAAAGTCCTCAATTTAAGCTATACACAAGAGAGGTTGAATTGATATGAATTTACCTTGATAAAAGTTACCTAAAAGGCCTGGGATTTTTGATCAAAATATTATGTGGTGATTTCTAAGTATTTTTATGATTTAATGAATTTAAATGGTAATTAAAAGATATATAAATTAATAAATAAATTTTGTAAATCATGAATCTGATTAAATTTACATAACCAATGGTGAAAGTAACTTAAACCTACTGGAGCAAATAATTACAAGTAAAAATCAAGTTTATAATTTAAAGGTAATTAATCAAATAAAATCACTAATTAATCACTATTATTAAATAAATAAAAATAATGCATAAATAAATGTATAAATCATAATATCATAAATCAAAAAGCATAAAAATCAGTAAATAATCAAAGTATAATTATCCATGAATTTTAAAGACAATTTAAGAACATAAAAGTATTATAAGGAATTATTTAATTAATAAATTAATAAAATGAATAAATAATTAATAAAATAATATTAAATTGAATAAATTAAATATAAATCAGAAATATTCCTCAACATTCACATTATAAGATCACAAATGCCAAATGTTATTAATAAACAAAGTATGCAATGGAAATTATATAAAACAAAGCCAAACTACCGAAATTCCAATAAACGTACAAAATCGTATAAATGACCTTCACCACCAAACACCTTCTAACCAAATAATGTGAACAATATAATACACTTGAATTCCATAATTAAACAACAACCAAAGATGGGCAAGTCTACTAGCGTACATCTCATGATCTAGTTTACTAGTTCATGCAACACACACTTACGTTGTGTATATTTAAATACCATGGTTTAGGCTTGCTTGAGGGACGACACCACTAGACGAAGATCACGCATTTGATCAGCCCTCTTTCACTCCCGAAACAAGTGAGTCATAGCCTCCTTTCAAACTATTTTATGTGTTTAACTATCGGGGTGAAAAACATGATATATAAACGAAATTGCTTTCTATAAATATATGAAATGATTCTTGATATGATGATTATGAAATGAAATTATAACGTATGTTCAATGTGATAATTGTTATATGATGAGCTTGAGTTCTGTCAACCCGTTTCCTTTCGGTACACTACTATTTACTCCGAAAGGGGAGGCCTGTAGTTAGATAGTTGCGCAACTAGGAGTCGTCCACCCACCCAGAGCGTAACGGTGGAAGGTTGGTTGCCTTCGTGATGACCTTCTCTTCCAGTCCGACCAGAGCGGTGTTCTAGCTACTTAAATTTAAATGGTCGTCTCCATGGCACGACCCCAACTATAAATAAAGCACTTGATTGACAGCTTGTGCTATGAAATGAAATAATATAATGTTTGGACTTGAAAATGGTAGTAGAAGTGGCTCAAGCATTTACTCATCAAAAATTATTAATTATGTCCTTGTGGCTAAATGAAATTTGACGTCAATATATTTGGATATTATGATTTGGACATACGTTTTGGAAATGAATATTTTGAAAGATTACTTCAAGGTTTTTATGACTTATTATCTTGGATATGGTTGGAATGCTAATATGTTGTTAGTTAATGTGACAACCGCCAAAATTTCAGGTTGATTAATTTACTATACTATTCAAATCTTTGTAGATCAAACAACATGAACAAACATTTTATGGCAAAATAAATTGAGCAAATATTCTTTTGATAAATCATGGACAATTATTGTCAAGAACTCAAATAGTTATTTGAGAATTGCTTGGATATACTTTTCCATACTTATACTATCAACAACCGTATTTATGAACGGTATCGTATTCGTGAAAAATACCGTATCTCTGAATAAAAAGCGTACTCATGAATAGTGACAGTGAATAGTGCCGATGAATAGTAACTGTATTTGTGAACAGTAACCGTATTTGTGAATAGTGTAAGTCCCAACTCAATAGATGGTACTAACTGAAGACACCTCTATGTCGATGGTGAGTTAACTTTGCAATATAAACACTAAACTGGAGACGACCAGTTATAGTGAATGTATACCAAGTTCTGGATAGTTTACTTATAAAGGTGATAAACAAATATAAGTAAAGAACAATGCAATAAGGTAAATACTTGTAAAGTAAATGGTGAGATGATATGTATTTTTCAAGTGTAATTTATTTATTGATATTAAACAAATTACAAGGTTGTTGCGGAACCAAGATAATACACAAATGTAAATATCCTAACAACCTATGAAATACAATCGATCTAATACTTGGAAATTCTCTTAACAATCGAAACACTTAAAGTTGTGAAATGTTCCTTTTTGCGATTGAGAGAATATTGCACAAGGACACCAAATATATTGCAGGTTTGCAAAGTTATGTTTTGGTTGTGCAAAGACCTCTATTTATAGGCAAAGTTGACATTGGGATGTCAACTTTAGCCGTACAAATATGGTTGAGAGCATTTAAGGAATAGCATTTAATTCCTTAAAATGTTGTATAAAGGTATGACATAAAGTCACCTTTATCCAACCTGCTTTATGTACTTTTGTACTTTATACATAGATAAATCCTTTTATCCATGTGAACGCACATAAAGCATAAAGGTCTTTTCCTTGTAATCAGTGTAAAGCTTTGTAAATGCTTTACACTGTCGTTCTCCAGTTCCTATCTGAGATAGAATAATAACTGGGCTTCGCTGCCATTATTATTCTCTTTCTTCCAGTGATGTCTTCGACTTCAGTTGGAATGTCTTCAGGTGGCTTGGTCAGATGTAACTGGAGGAAGTCTTCAGTTGCGTTATCTGTACGATGCAACTGGACTTCATATATTTCTGGACAAATCTTCTAGTCTCCAGATGCAACTGGAGACTCGCCAGTTTCCAGGTGAAACTGGTCCTAACAAATTCCCCCTATTTGTCCTGAAATATTGCTAAGTCTTTCTAGTTCTTGTAACTATACAAGTATGAACTGGAAAGACCCCTTTTGTCTAAATCTATCTAAATTTTCCAAGGCATTTTTATAGATCAATAAATGCCTTGGTATTTTCTTTTGAGTTTGTTAGATTTAAACGATTATCTATCTTGTGGTTACAAACTGGTAACTTCATTTATACAAGACATTTACAAGTTACAAGTAAGTATATAAAATTACAAGAAGATAAATTTGAAGGAGAACTTAATCAGATGGCCCTTCGCCAGTTCTTCTTCGCTTGGCAACATTAGAGATGGGTTGTTGGTCTTCAGGATCAACGTTCAGTCTCTCTTCAACATTTTCTTTAAATTTGAGCAGACTTTGAAGAACAAAAATCCATCCCCTTTCAACCTTGTTTCTTTGTTGCCTAGCACCCAGCAAGTTCAGCATTTCCACTATCTCCGAATAACCATACTGGTGAACATCAGGATTCTCAGTTTGCCTTAGGGGTCCATTGAAGTATTGAACCCCAACAGTAAAGTGTTTAGCACCAGGTTTGATTGAGACCTTTACATCAGTGATTTTACCTGGGTTATATCTCCGCTGTTGCACTTCAGATAGATATTCACGAGCTTCAGATTCATTATCCAGCTTGATCTGGCCAGTACTCATTTTGTGCACTGCAGCTTTGATATCTTCACTTGATGGTTCAGTTGGTTCCACCCAAGTCCTAAGGTTTGCATCTCTTGGCAATGGCTTTGTTTTTCCTTTGGACTTAGGTGGATTCAATACTTGCTTGACCACCTTCTTTACTTGCTCAATTCTCTTTAGAATCCCTTCAGTTCTAGCTTCCTTAGTCTTATCCACTGAAATATTTAAATTCCTGGCATCGTGTTCAGCTTCATCATCTTGATAGTGTTTGTCCAGTTCAACCTCCAGCATTTCCTTCACGGCATCAACAATTCTTGCATCGTGTTTTACTTTGTTGTATTCAAGAAGTTGCAAACCCAAGAGACGTGCATCAGTGGCATCAACAAGAGTGGGAGGAACAGTTTTTCTTGATTCAAATTGGTTTATTTTCATTTGCTTCTTCCTTTCCTTAATAACATTCCCAATCCTTGCCAGTCTCTTGCTTTCA
The DNA here is from genome assembly GCA_034093135.1 of Erigeron breviscapus. Classification (NCBI taxonomy): domain Eukaryota; kingdom Viridiplantae; phylum Streptophyta; class Magnoliopsida; order Asterales; family Asteraceae; genus Erigeron; species Erigeron breviscapus. The sequence goes on along the minus strand of CM067171.1, from coordinate 88,034,509 downwards.
GATTCAGTTACTGGAGGAAGAACATCACGATTGCCAGTTTCTAGCATACTGGCATCAGTACCAGTTGCTTGCTCTTTATCAGTGGCCAGCACGATTTCTTTATCCTTATTTCCTTCATCACCAGCATCATCAAATTCTTCAATTACTTGCTGGTCACCCTCATCAGTACCAACTACATTCCTTTCAACCAACTGCCTAGCACTTACTGGACCTGGCAGTCTAGGTGCAGGGGCAAGGATAGGCCTTCTTTCTCCCCTGGCAGCATCTAGACCTGCACGAACAGCTGCCCAATCTTCACTACTGGAGGGCAATCGGGCTAGAGGTTGCCACAATTGCATATCCTTGCACTCCTTAAAGACAGTGCACATCATTCTGAAGGATCTCCACAAGTGGTTAACTTCTTGAGACTGGGTCAAGACATTTGCAGCTGTTTGATCCTGACCAGTCTTCAAGTCTTTCAAAGTTTTAGAATCTTCATCTAAGCCTTTAACCACTTGTTCCTTCACCTCAACATCTTTCTTCTTTAAGTTCTCCACTTCAGTCACCAGTTGATCAATCGACCTTGTGTGAGAAGACAACTGGGTATTTACTGCATTAACTGCACCCCTCAACTGGCTAATTTCAAGTGCTAATGGTTCTAGATTAACCTGAGGAGTGGGCATCTTGGCAATTTCAGCCATAACCTTCTTGACCAGTTCATCTTCTCGACTTGCCAGTTTCTCATCAATTGACTGGCCATCTGAAGTGGCCACCTGCTGCCCAAGTCAGCTACATTAAGGCCAGGTTTATTCAACAGTTCCTTAACCTGCCTTTCTATCTCCTTCAGATCTACTTCAGATGATCTGACAGTATTGCCCAGTAAACTGGAGATAGATGTAGTAACCTTTGTTTGAGTTAAGTCAAAGGCTTCTTTAAGAGTGGTTGCCAGATTATTGCAGCCAGTGACTAACTCATTTAATTTCTTGAATACCAAGTCCTCATTTGCTGCAAACTTGTTGATTCCCAAATCTACAACTTTTGAATTTGTAATTGTATCTTTGTTGTATTTGGAAAGGGACTTGGCATTTTGCTCAATTGTCTTGTGAACACCCTCCACCCGTTTGATCAGGTTTTGGATGTCGGCAGAGAAAGAGACAAATTGAGTATCCAGTGACGGAGGAGAAGGTGTCACTGGACCAGTAGCAGGTTGTACTGGAGCAACTGGAGGGGGCATAGCAAGGGAAGCCTCTCCAGTTGTCACAGTAGCAGAAGAACTTAGAATGGGTGAAGAAGAACGTAGAGGAATATCAATGTGTCGGTCATGCTGAGAATGCTCAGGTGTGACCGACGGCGACGGTTGGGAGATTGTTGATAAAATTGGTGAAGTTTGTAGTGAAGTAATTCTGGTGAGCGTATCTATAGTGGAAACTGAAATTTGTGGTTCTAGGGGTTGATCAGAAAAAGAAGGGAGTTGATCATGTACAGATGCATCAACCATTTCCTGATCAGATTGTGTTCCTTCCGAATCCGAAGATTCAAGTTGGAACTCATTCACATTCATGCCTAGATTCATGAATGATAGGGATGGCTGAACATTAAGTTCAGTCTCCTGATGACTAGTTCCAGTTACCTGGATGGTTTCATCAGTTGGTGGATCAGTTACCAAGGTATCTTCTCCATGGATAGAGGTCACTGGTGCCTCAACTACAACTGCTCTATCCTCAGTCGCAATATCATGGGCCGTAGAGTCTGGAACCTCAGTCTCCAGTTGTGACTGGCCAGAGACTTCGTCAGTTCGTGCAAGAGTGTCAGAAATTTGGCTATCAACGTTTTGTGCTGACACGGACTCTACTCTGGGTTGGGGTATCCCAGTCATATCTTCACCACCCTCTTCTACAGAAAATTTGAGGGTGGCTGCTTGCGTTTCATCCCTTTGACTTTCTCCAGTTTCCTGTTGGGAGGAAACTGGAGGGCTGGTTGGGTTGTTAGTGTCAGTGGAAATGGCTGACAAGTTCCTAAGACGACGTTTTGATCTTGTTGCCTTTGGAACACATGTTAAAGGGACTGACTCGCTGGCACTGGAGGGGTCAAACTGTCGAATGGGTTGTGCGTCAGTTATAACTCCAGTAGATGAACTGGTGGGTCCCTCATTATTTTGAGGCCCGCCCAGTTGTCTTTCTGGCTCACCTGGTATTGGTGCACCAGTTTTAGAGTATGCCAGCAACATTCTCGGAGGAATCTGAACCTCCCTAGGTTCGGAAGCAAGGGAGTCCAAATTTCTCAACATTTCTGGGACAGTGTAAAGAGATGCAGTATTGTTATATTGTTCACTGCCCAGAATTTGAAGGAAACAGAGTGATAGGAATCTGGAGAAGGGGATACAAGGTCCCTTGGAGCCCTTCAGCTTTTGTACTAGGCTCCTAAATAATATTTCAGCAAAATCCACTCTCAGTCCATTCCACAAGCAGTAAGCCATTTCTGCTTGTGTGGAGTTTATCTGGTCCAAACCACCAGAACTCCCACCCATACTTTCAACAAGGTGGATGAAGAAGTACCTCCAGGATGGTGTGAGGCCCTTCATCGTCATCGCACCTTTTGTTTTCAATATCCCGTTCTCCAGGCACTCTTTATTCCCCATATCGAGGAGTACCTGGCGAAAATTGATGTTACGGGATATTACCACTGGAGTTTCTCCTTCTCTCCAGTAGTTGAGGTGAAGAGCATCCCTCGATGTTTCAGTAGTCATGGTACACTCGACTGACCCATCTTTTAAGGTGAAGGAGATAGATGAGCAGTCTTCAGAAAGTTGTGCAGTGTACCAGAACTCACACAAGTAATCGTGAAATAACTTGTGTGGGTTAAGAGTAAAGCACTCACCGATAGGAGATTCTCGAAGGAATTTTTGGATTCTTCCAATGAGAGTATCGGGAGTCTGAACCCCTTGTAAACTTGCCAAAGGATTGTTTGGATTTAATTTAATTAATTTATAATGTGGAGGGGCACCATTGGCACGTTTGACGTTTTCAGATGGTTCGTAGGGGACTGTAAGAATATTTACATCCCTACTCCTTGAAGTTTTTGGTGCAATTTTAGAAGAATATAAAACTGAAATTGAGAATTTGGGAATTATGGTTCTTGATTTATTGAGCAGAGAGAGAAAGGAAGCGATTTTGATGATTGGAAGTAAATGAAGGAATGTGAAAGGAAAGTAAATGTGTTTAGAGTAAATAAGGGGTATTTATAAGGAAAAATGGTGATCCCAATGAAATACCATGAATATTTTATTATCAAAATCAAGTTTAAAAGATATTTTCATAACTAAAAATTTGAATTTTGATGTAAAAATTTAATTCACCGTGTCAGCATTAAATGCTACGACGGCTTAACTTCTCTACGCGCCCACTATCTTTTCGTATTCCCAATAAAAAATGTAACCTTTCACAAAAATGTCCTTAACACGTCATATGACGGTTGGCAAGTGGGTCAAACACTCGAGTACCATCACGTGTTACAAATATCGACCAAGTATTTTCAAACGTTATGAAATCTGGTTGACCACCAGTTTTAAGACAAGACTGAACCTGGATACTGGAGAATTAGTCCAGTGCCATTTTCCAACTGGAGGCATCTCCAGTTGTAATTTTTAAGAAAAAGAATTTTAATAAGAAAATCACCTGGAGAGTTCTCCAGTTGACATTTTCAAATAAAAAGAATTTTAGTCAGAAAAATTATTTTAAGTCTTTCCCCCCAAAATGGTGATCCAGTAATCAATTAGTGCCAGGATAGTATTACAAAGGCGTTCGATAGCCTGGCGAGCAAAGATTAACTGGACCTCCTCAACTGGAGAATTTCATCAGTGTCACAAAGGCGTTCATGATTGATTCACCAGTTAAGGATTCAACATACCCAGTTCGCTGATGAGATGTTTAAAGGTTTTCTCATCAAGAGGTTTTGTAAAAACATCAGCTAACTGTTTGTCAGTGGGGATGAAATGAATTTCAATGTCTCTTTTCATAACATGATCACGAATGAAATGATACCTGATGTCGATATGCTTTGTCTTGGAGTGCATCACGGGGTTGTGAGATATAGCAATAGCACTGGTGTTGTCACAAAAGATTGGGGTCCTTGTAAATTTTTGACCATAATCTAGTAACTGGTTCTTGATCCAGAGAATCTGGGCACAACAACTGGCCGCAGAAATATACTCTGCCTCAGCAGTGGACATAGAGACTGACGTCTGCTTCTTACTGGTCCAACTTACCAGTTTTCCTCCAAGGAAATGACAACCACCAGTTGTGGATTTCCTATCAATCTTACAACCTGCATGATCTGAATCTGAATAACCCATTAGATCTAACCCTGAGCCTTTGGGATACCAAAGACCAAGGCTAGGGCACCCTTTCAGGTACCTGAAGATGCGCTTAACAGCATGCAAATGTGATTCTTTTGGGTTAGCCTGAAATCTGGCACATAGACATGTTGCAAACATTATATCTGGTCGACTGGCAGTTAAATACATCAGTGAACCAACCATACCACGGTATTCAGTTGTATTCACTGGTTTACCAGTTGGGTCAGAGTCCAGATTCAATAGTGCTGCAATAGGTGTATTTTTAGATGGGATTGAATCATATTTGTATTTTCTTAACAAATCTCTGACATATTTTTCTTGGTTTATAAAAATTCCATCTTGAGTTTGTTTAATTTGTAAACCTAAGAAAAATGTTAATTCACCCATTAAGCTCATTTCATACTCAGATGACATGATCTTAGAGAATTTTTCACACATTGCATCATCAGTTGAACCAAATATAATGTCATCAACATAAATTTGTACCAGTAAGATATTACCTTTTTCTTTCAAGATGAACATGGTATTATCTATTGCGCCCCTTATAAAGCCATTATCTAGAAGATGTTTAGTTAAAGTGTCATACCAGGCTCTTGGGGCTTGTCTTAGACCATACAATGCTTTGTTCAGTCTGTACACCCAGTGAGGATGCTTCTCATTTATGAAGCCTGGAGTCTGTTTAACATACACTTCTTCTTCCAAAGTCCCATTTAGGAACGCACTTTTGACATCCATCTGGAAGACTTTAAATTGCATATGGGCTGCATAAGCCAAGAATATTCTTATGGCTTCAAGTCTTGCAACTGGAGCAAAAGTCTCATCAAAGTCAACGCCCTCTGCTTGACAATAACCCTGGGCAACCAATCTGGCTTTGTTTCTTACAACATTGCCATCTTCATCCATCTTATTTCGGTAGACCCATCTAGTTCCAATAGGTTCTTTCTTCAAACCTGGAGGACAAGGAACAAGTTCCCATACATTGTTCCTTTCAAACTGGATAAGCTCTTCTTGCATAGCTTCTACCCAGCTTGGGTCTGCCATAGCCCCGTGAATCTTCTTCGGTTCCATCAGTGATAAGAAGGTGACGTTTAAGCATTGTTCACTGGTGGCTCTTCTAGTCTGAACCCCACTGGATGGATCTCCAACAATCTGTTCAATTGGATGTGCTGCAGTCCATCTAGTGTATTGACTAGGCTGGTGGAGTACAATATCAGTGCAAGTCACCTGGCGATCTTCTCCAGTTGCAGCAGCTTCTGGAGGAGGATCAGCCCAAACTACTTCTACATCCTCATCAGAGTCAATGAGGTCACGATTTGCATCATGAAATTCTTCATTCAAAGGTATTTCTTGAAGAACTGGAGAAAGTGGAGTTTGAACTGGTGTTGATATTGGAGTGGCACGAACATCTGATCCAATCACCAGTTTCTGTGGTAAGTTGAAACTGATGGAGGGATAAAATGAAGTGTCACTGGTGGCGTTATTCTTCTTAACTGGTTCCAGTTGGATGGAACTGGAAGCATCTTTTGGTGAAGCAACTGACTGATGAACTTGGTCAGTTTCACCAAAATTTATTGGAACGACTGGAGAGATATCAAGGCTTGATCTCTTGTTGATTGCATCATTTGATTCGTCAAATGTGACATGAATTGTCTCATGAACCTTTTGAAGTCTATAATTATAAACTCTAAATGCCTTTCGAATATCTGAATAGCCTAGAAACACCCCTTCATCAGCTTTTGCATCAAACTTTCCAAGCTGACTGGAATCATTTAAGATATAAACTGGACAACCAAATACATGGAAATATCCAATATTTGGTTTTCGATTCCTGAGTACTTCATAGGCAGTCTTCTTGTGTCTCTTGATGTAGATTGACCGGTTTTGGGTGTGACAGGCTGTTGCCACTGCTTCAGCCCAAAAACTGGTGGGAAGACCTGATTCAGATAGCATGCTTCTGGCCGCTTCTATCAGTGTGCGATTCTTTCTTTCCACAACTCCATTTTGCTCTGGAGTATGTGCTGATGAGAAGTTTTGAGAGATGCCAGTGTCATTGCAAAATAATTCAAGTACTTTATTTTGGAATTCTGTACCATTATCACTTCGCAACTGATAAACTTTTCTTGTATACTTGAGCTCAATTCTTTTGATGAGAGAGATGATTTCAGCAGGTGCATCACTTTTGGATATGAGGAATACCACCCAGCAGTATCTGGTGAATTCATCAACCACAACTAAAGTGTACTTCTTTCCAGCTATAGTTTGAACATTCACTATACCAAATAGATCCATATGAAGCATGTGAAGAGGTTCAGTGATACTAAAGTTTTGCCTGGTTTTAAAACTGGCCCTTTTCTGCTTACCCATCTCACACCCTGGACATGGCTTTTCTTTATTAAAAGAAATTTGAGGTATCCCATCTGCCAGTTGTTTGCGAGACAACTTATTGATGTTTTTGAAATTTAGATGGGATAATCTTTTATGCCATAACCAGTTGGTGTCCTCATCAGCCTTGGTATAGAAGCACTGCTCTTTTGGAGCTGGTTCCATATCCATGACATACACATTTCCTTTTCTTGGTGCAATCATCACCACTTTCCAATCCTTGTTAAATATGGTGCCTTGTGCAATATCGAACAAAACTCTGTAGCCATCATCACAAAGTTGGCTGACACTGATCAGGTTATATTTCAAACCATTCACAAATGCAACTCTTTTGAATTCAACTTGTCCATTATTGAGCACACCATATCCTTCAGTCTTTCCATTCTGATCATTACCAAACGTCACTGCCGGTCCATCTTGGACAGTGAACTCTTCCAGCAGGGGCTTACATCCGGTCATTGTCCGTCCAGCTGCGCTGTCCAGATACCAGATATTCTTTTTACGATCGCCCTGCACACCCACAAGAATCATTAGTTATTTTTGTGAACCCATCTTTTCTTGATGGGTTCAGTGGACTTAACTTCAGAAGTCCCAGTTGATTGTTGTGGTGTTAAGCTGGAGGATACATCTGGAGCTTTTTCATCAGCTCCAGGTGCAGGAGTAAAAACGATTGGTTTTTGAAGATTATTCACCTTCTTCTTTTCAGATTTTGTTCCAGATGGAACATTCTTTTGTTTTGGTTTAGAAGGTGGTTTGACATTTTGTTTTACAACTGAGGAGGACGAACCTCCTTCCAGATTTTTAATTCTGGCAGTGCAACTCTGAACCTGTCTAGACAAAAGTTGGAGTTGACTGTCCAGTTTAAACAAAAAATCATTTTCAGCAGGCAGTTGAACCTTGGACCTAGGTTCAACTGGAGACATGGTCTTTTGAGTCTTGGGCTCTTTAGACTTTTGAGGTAAAGGCTTGTTACCAGTTGCCTTTTTAATTGGAGCTTTAGCCTGTTCAGCTCCAGATTTAACCTCATCGGGGATGGTCTCACTGGATTCACCTTTGACAGTCTTAGGCTGGTCATATGGAGTTTCAACCCTAAGAGCTGGAGGCAATGCATGAAGATCTGGTATGATAGCGGCCATCTCTAGATCACCAGATTTCCATGCACTTTTCTAGGCATCAATGGTATATGAAAACGCATCATAATTTTTACCAGATGCTTTTACCCAGGACTTGATAATCATTTTTTCTTTTTCAAGATTTGATTTTAAATTTTGATTTTCAAGTTCTAATGCCTCAATTTGCAAAGCTGACTCCTTGAGAGCCAACTGGACACTTTGAAGGTCATTCAGTTGTGGTCTGACAACATTCAGTTCAGTTAAGATAGTCTCCAGATATCTTTCACTGTCTGTTCTAATAGTTTCCACAAACACTAAATCACCGTTTAGTGATTCAGCAAGGTCCAGTTCCAGTTCAGGGTCCAGTTGATTATCATAATCATATACCTTTTTCAAAATGATGTCGACCCATCTGCCAGTAATGACATCATCTTTTGTCATGTGTTGCTGTTGCTGTTGATCTTCCAAGGCCATGAAACACATGTCCCTTTCCTCTTCATCATCAATTGATGAATCATCAGAGTACTCCCACTTCCCTTCAGTTTGTGCAATCATGCACTGGTTCTTATCTTTCTCAAGGGAGAGTAACGCAATCTGGGCTTTAAGCTTTTTATATTTAGCTTTGTAGCCATCATCAGCCCGATTGTTATTAAAATTAGGGACAGGGGGACCAGTTTGGTTGTTCGACTGACTAGACCTGCATTCCTTCATGAAATGTCCCTTCTTACCACACTTATAGCAGGTAAGATTGGACTTGTCCAGAGAGTTGGAGCTGGAAGCATTATTTGGCCCATTAAATCTATTAGATTTATGCTTAAACCTGTTAAAGGTTTTAGCAATCATGGCAACCAGGTCATCATCGTCAGTTTCATCACAGCCATCACTGATTTGAGTGGTCAGGCCTGAGTTCAGAAAACTGTTTAACATTTCCTTCATAGAATGTGACTGGACATTCTCAGCAGATATTAAGGCAGCACAAGGTTTCTCAGTTAGACTAGAAACCTTTGAACTCTGGGCATGATTTAAAGCATCCTGCTCAGCCACAAGTCTTTGTGCATTATTATCTTCAGTAAATCTGAAGGCTCCATATAGAGATGCAAGAGTGTGGTTGTGCAGGGTCTTACCTTGTCTAAGAACAAGAATCATGTTTTCCCATTTGGAAGGAAGAATATCACAAAACTTCTCAAGGAGAATGTCCTTATCTTTCTTTACACCTAGCCCTCTCAGTTGATTAATCACACTGGTAAATCTGGTATAAGTACCAGTCAGGGTTTCATTGGGTAAAGCAAAGAAGGTTTCATACTTCTTGTTTAAAGCAACTTTTCTGGTGACAATGGTGTCATCTCCTCCCTCATACTGAAGAACTAATTCTTCCCACATTGCCATGGCACTGGGGAATAACACAAGAGTGTCAATTAAGGTCTCAGGAACAGCCCCAAGGATCATGTTTTTCAGTCTGGTGTCCAAGTCCACCAGTCTGCGATCCTCATCAGACCAATGGTCTTCGAGCTTTTCCTTTGAACCTCTTCTTCCAGTAGGGTCTAGAAGAAGGCTCACCCCAGGGGACATAGGTACATATGGTTCATCCTTAAGGATTTTCAACATATATCTATCAATCCCACCAATATGCAAAAGCATCCTGGCCATCCATGTACCAAAAGTCTCACTGTTCCCATCGAATTTAGGAACAGGGGTGTTAGAGTAATGTACATGGACATGGTTAGGGGCAGGAGGAGGAGGAGGAGGATTAGGATTCACATAAGTTTGATTAGCATTTTGATTAGGTGAACCAGGTGGAGCATTAGTATTAATAAATCAACATTTGGACCAGAACCATTCTCACCTTCAGTAGTAGACATCTAAGCAGATCTAGGCAAGTATATTAGCCTTCTGCTCTGATACCACTTGTAAGTCCCAACTCAATAGATGGTACTAACTGAAGACACCTCTATGTCGATGGTGAGTTAACTTTGCAATATAAACACTAAACTGGAGACGACCAGTTATAGTGAATGTATACCAAGTTCTGGATAGTTTACTTATAAAGGTGATAAACAAATATAAGTAAAGAACAATGCAATAAGGTAAATACTTGTAAAGTAAATGGTGAGATGATATGTATTTTTCAAGTGTAATTTATTTATTGATATTAAACAAATTACAAGGTTGTTGCGGAACCAAGATAATACACAAATGTAAATATCCTAACAACCTATGAAATACAATCGATCTAATACTTGGAAATTCTCTTAACAATCGAAACACTTAAAGTTGTGAAATGTTCCTTTTTGCGATTGAGAGAATATTGCACAAGGACACCAAATATATTGCAGGTTTGCAAAGTTATGTTTTGGTTGTGCAAAGACCTCTATTTATAGGCAAAGTTGACATTGGGATGTCAACTTTAGCCGTACAAATATGGTTGAGAGCATTTAAGGAATAGCATTTAATTCCTTAAAATGCTGTATAAAGGTATGACATAAAGTCACCTTTATCCAACCTGCTTTATGTGCTTTTGTACTTTATACATAGATAAATCCTTTTATCCATGTGAACGCACATAAAGCATAAAGGTCTTTTCCTCGTAATCAGTGTAAAGCTTTGTAAATGCTTTACACTGTCGTTCTCCAGTTCCTATCTGAGATAGAATAATAACTGGGCTTCGCTGCCATTATTATTCTCTTTCTTCCAGTGATGTCTTCGACTTCAGTTGGAATGTCTTCAGGTGGCTTGGTCAGATGTAACTGGAGGAAGTCTTCAGTTGCGTTATCTGTACGATGCAACTGGACTTCATATATTTCTGGACAAATCTTCTAGTCTCCAGATGCAACTGGAGACTCGCCAGTTTCCAGGTGAAACTGGTCCTAACAAATAGTAACCGTATTTATGAAAAGTGTCGTATTTGTGAATAGTGTCGTATTTGTGAATAGTACCGTATACGTGAATAGTAACCGTATTTGTGAATAGTGTCGTATTTGTGAATAGTACCATATATGTGAATAGTACCGTATTTATGAATAGTGATCGTGAATAGTTACTATGAATAGTAATGGTAAATAGTAAAGGTAAAAAGTAAATTGTAAATAGTAAAGGTAAAAAGCATATTCCAAAGAATATGCTAAGGCATATTCCAAGAATATGCCAAGGCATATTCCAAGCATATGCCAAGGCATATTCCAAAGCATATTCTAAAATTAATTATTATAAAGCATATTCCAAAGCATATGCTAAAGCATATTCCAAAGCATATTCTAAAATTATTTTCTATAAATAGCGACTTCAGTTTAATTATAAAACTCACACCATTTATATTTCACTTCTAAAAATCTCTCTTATAATCACACAAGACTAAGTACGTCTAAGTGATCTTCTTCTACAACACTAAGGTAGTCAGGGATATTTGCAAAGCTCAAAAATTTACGTTATCATTTGTTGTGTACTTCTCCGAGGTTAATATATACAAGACTATTATTTGCAAAACTATATGATATATTATATAACTCCGCTTTCTTATTTTACCTTCGGGGTAAAATACAAACTATTATATAACTCCGCTTTCTTATTTTACCTTCGGGGTAAAATACAAACTATTATATAACTCCGCTTTCTTATTTTACCTTCGGGGTAAAATACAAACTATTTGCTTGCAAATGAATGCAAGTACTCATAACACTTTTACATGGTTGATTCCATGTCTCTCTGGAAGTCCTCATCATGAACGATTAATTATGGAAACATAAACGGGGGTATATTGGATAGTACTATCTTGGGTTGACATCCCATCCGGGTTGGTCGCGCCAACTAATATAACGGATGAAAATATACAGCTGACAAGGTTACTCTTAAATAAAGTAGCTACTCTCGAGGCAAAACTAAACACTGTCGAGTTTCGGTTCATGGGTATAGAGTACATTTACTCTATCTTTAGCATTGGTTACGATCAATGACTACTTAAACTTTTCTATTAAAACCTATGGTACTCTTTGCTGATATTGTATCATCACTACTTGACATTGCAGTATGGCAATGGTCACACAGATGCTATTAAAACCTATGATACTCTTTGCTGATATTGTACCATCACTACTTGACATTGCAGTAGGCAATGGTCACACTTATTTTCTATAAATAGCGACTTCAGTTTAATTATAAAACTCACACCATTTATATTTCACTTCTAAAAATCTCTCTTATAATCACACAAGACTAAGTACGTCTAAGTGATCTTCTTCTACAACACTAAGGTAGTCAGGGATATTTGCAAAGCTCAAAAATTTACGTTATCATTTGTTGTGTACTTCTCCGAGGTTAATATATACAAGACTATTATTTGCAAAACTATATGATATATAATATACTATGTGAGTTTCTATAATCCCCTTTTCAACTCTTTTATATATTTGGGGCTGAGATACATGCATAAAAACTATTTGTTATACTTATATGTATAATTGCAAAATTTTATATAATATATGATATATTATATAACTCCGCTTTCTTATTTTACCTTCGGGGTAAAATACAAACTATTATATAACTCCGCTTTCTTATTTTACCTTCGGGGTAAAATACAAACTCTTTACTGTTATGATGAACACAAGTACTCAGAAATGTATATGTGGTTGATTCTATATATATATGAATTACAGATTTTATATAATATAATATATTATATAACTCCGCTTTCTTATTTTACCTTCGGGGTAAAATACAAACTATTATATAACTCCGCTTTCTTATTTTACCTTCGGGGTAAAATACAAACTATTTGCTTGCAAATGAATGCAAGTACTCATAACACTTTTACATGGTTGATTCCATGTCTCTCTGGAAGTCCTCATCATGAACGATTAATTATGGAAACATAAACGGGGGTATATTGGATAGTACTATCTTGGGTTGACATCCCATCCGGGTTGGTCGCGCCAACTAATATAACGGATGAAAATATACAGCTGACAAGGTTACTCTTAAATAAAGTAGCTACTCTCGAGGCAAAACTAAACACTGTCGAGTTTCGGTTCATGGGTATAGAGTACATTTACTCTATCTTTAGCATTGGTTACGATCAATGACTACTTAAACTTTTCTATTAAAACCTATGGTACTCTTTGCTGATATTGTACCATCACTACTTGACATTGCGGCAAGGCAATAGTCACACTTTTCTATTAAAACCTATGATACTCTTTGCTGATATTGTATCATCACTACTTGACATTGCAGTATGGCAATGGTCACTCTGAACTCTATTTTCTATTAAAAATCGATGATACTCTTTGCTGATATTGTATCATCACTACTGAACTAATGATATTTTGTGAAACTATATTTTATATATGAAAAACTTATGGAACTCACCAACTTTATGTTGACGTATTTTAGCATGTATTCTCAGGTAACTAGACGATACATAATACATGGGACACTTTCCGCTGCATACAACATACTGGACCATGGCCTATCCTCAGACTCTAGTAAAGACTCATCAATTTGCTAAAGTCTCAAGTTACTGTTTAATATTGTTTAATATTAAATAAATGTTTTCATGAATAATATCTTTCATGAATTGTAATATAAATTTGTGAACAATGTTTTTATATAAATTTTCATGAATTTAATATAAATTTTACAATGAATTGTAATATAAATTTGTGAACAATGAATTGTAATATAAATTTGTGAACAATGAATTGTAATATAAATTTGTGAACAATGAATTGTAATATAAATTTGTGAACAATGAATTGTAATATAAATTTGTGAACAATGAATTGTAATATAAATTTGTGAACAATGAATTGTAATATAAATTTGTGAACAATGAATTGTAATATAAATTTGTGAACAATGAATTGTAATATAAATTTGTGAACAATGAATTGTAATATAAATTTGTGAACAATGAATTGTAATATAAATTTTCATGAATTGTAATATAAATTTGTGAACAATGAATTGTAATATAAATTTGTGAACAATGAATTGTAATATAAATTTGTGAACAATGAATTGTAATATAAATTTGTGAACAATGAATTGTAATATAAATTTGTGAACAATGAATTGTAATATAAATTTTACAATGAATTGTAATATAAATTTGTGAACAATGAATTGTAATATAAATTTGTGAACAATGAATTGTAATATAAATTTGTGAACAATGAATTGTAATATAAATTTTCATGAATTGTAATATAAATTTGTGAACAATGAATTGTAATATAAATTTGTGAACAATGAATTGTAATATAAATTTGTGAACAATGAATTGTAATATAAATTTGTGAACAATGAATTGTAATATAAATTTGTGAACAATGAATTGTAATATAAATTTTCATGAATTGTAATATAAATTTGTGAACAATGAATTGTAATATAAATTTGTGAACAATGAATTGTAATATAAATTTGTGAACAATGAATTGTAATATAAATTTGTGAACAATGAATTGTAATATAAATTTTCATGAATTGTAATATAAATTTGTGAACAATGAATTGTAATATAAATTTGTGAACAATGAATTGTAATATAAATTTGTGAACAATGAATTGTAATATAAATTTGTGAACAATGAATTGTAATATAAATTTGTGAACAATGAATTGTAATATAAATTTGTGAACAATGAATTGTAATATAAATTTGTGAACAATGAATTGTAATATAAATTTGTGAACAATGAATTGTAATATAAATTTGTGAACAATGAATTGTAATATAAATTTGTGAACAATGAATTGTAATATAAATTTGTGAACAATGAATTGTAATATAAATTTGTGAACAATGAATTGTAATATAAATTTGTGAACAATGAATTGTAATATAAATTTGTGAACAATGAATTGTAATATAAATTTGTGAACAATGAATTGTAATATAAATTTGTGAACAATGAATTGTAATATAAATTTGTGAACAATGAATTGTAATATAAATTTTCATGAATTGTAATATAAATTTGTGAACAATGAATTGTAATATAAATTTGTGAACAATGAATTGTAATATAAATTTGTGAACAATGAATTGTAATATAAATTTGTGAACAATGAATTGTAATATAAATTTGTGAACAATGAATTGTAATATAAATTTGTGAACAATGAATTGTAATATAAATTTGTGAACAATGAATTGTAATATAAATTTGTGAACAATGAATTGTAATATAAATTTGTGAACAATGAATTGTAATATAAATTTTACAATGAATTGTAATATAAATTTGTGAACAATGAATTGTAATATAAATTTGTGAACAATGAATTGTAATATAAATTTGTGAACAATGAATTGTAATATAAATTTGTGAACAATGAATTGTAATATAAATTTGTGAACAATGAATTGTAATATAAATTTGTGAACAATGAATTTAATATAAATCTTTCATGAATTGTAATATAAATTTGTGAACAATGAATTTAATATAAATTTGTGAACAATGAATTGTAATATAAATTTGTGAACAATGAATTGTAATATAAATTTGTGAACAATGAATTGTAATATAAATTTGTGAACAATGAATTGTAATATAAATTTGTGAACAATGAATTGTAATATAAATTTGTGAACAATGAATTGTAATATAAATTTGTGAACAATGAATTGTAATATAAATTTGTGAACAATGAATTGTAATATAAATTTGTGAACAATGAATTGTAATATAAATTTTACAATGAATTGTAATATAAATTTGTGAACAATGAATTGTAATATAAATTTGTGAACAATGTTTAATAATAGTGGAAAAGGATCTCATATAAATCTGCCCATCCGTAACCGGATGAAACATTTGAAAACATTTGGTGTTACTAAATGCATCATCGAAATAATAGAAGAAAATCCAAGTCTTGGCACCAACATAAATGCCAATACATAAGTCATATTAAAAGTAGCCAATCATCAAGGCTAACATAAATGACTACGCGGGAAACTAGATGTCTTCTTCATAGAAACTACCCGCCTCGCCAAGCTAAGTCTTTCACTAGCTCAACCTGCTTAACCTGAGGGAACAACGTTTTTCAAAAGAGCAAGTGTTAGCTTTAAAAGCTAAGTAAGATAACATGAGTTTAAGAAAACGTTGCCAATTCTTTATATATTAACAAAAACCTTTCATAATCGTTAATATTACATATTAGGCATAGCACGTTAAGATCACCACAATACTATGGGGTCTATCATATCACACGTCAACAAGAACATATCGTCAACATTAAAGCAACATACATAAATTAACACATTAGGAATTCATCGTAATCCTAAATGTGCCTAACATCATAGATCCTTACGTTTCATCTTTCTTTTCTTACATTTCTTTACTTTCTTTTCTTTTCTTATCTTTCTTATCTTTCTTTTCTTTTGCCTAGACGTAGGCTATGTGACATAAGCCACACATACTTAGGGATGTGGGGTTGTGTGTAGGCGGTCATAAGACCTTACATGGAGTCCTCACACCCGAATTGATGGGTAGACCTTACGGTGGTCCATCGTCGTCGTTAAGGAAAGACAAAGTCAATCCAACTGAGTATACCGTTTGAACTTTGCGCGTGTAGTGGTTAGTTACTCCACCCGGATACACTCATACATAACTATGCCACGGGGAGGTATCTAGATTCCCACACCGCGTGACCACGTACACACTAGCTCCGAAGAACTAGCATGGGTTAAGCTTAACACAGACTTTACATATGCTCGAGACTTCTTTATTATATTAGTTTAGGCTACACTTTCACCTAAACTAATCACGTGTATCTTTCTTTACTTTTTATTAGCTTAGGCTACACTTTCACCTAAACTAATCACGTGTATCTTTCTTTACTTTTTATTAGCTTAGGCTACACTTTCACCTAAACTAATCACGTGTATCTTTCTTTACTTTTTATTAGCTTAGGCTACACTTTCACCTAAACTAATCACATACATCTTTCTTTACTTATATTAGTTTAGGCTACACTTTCACCTAAACTAATCACGTGTATCTTTCTTTACTTTTTATTAGCTTAGGCTACACTTTCACCTAAACTAATCACGTGTATCTTTCTTTACTTTTTATTAGCTTAGGCTACACTTTCACCTAAACTAATCACGTGTATCTTTCTTTACTTTTTATTAGCTTAGGCTACACTTTCACCTAAACTAATCACATACATCTTTCTTTACTTTTATATTAGTTTAGGCTACACTTTCACCTAAACTAATCACGTGTATCTTTCTTTACTTTTTATTAGCTTAGGCTACACTTTCACCTAAACTAATCACGTGTATCTTTCTTTACTTTTTATTAGCTTAGGCTACACTTTCACCTAAACTAATCACGTGTATCTTTCTTTACTTTTTATTAGCTTAGGCTACACTTTCACCTAAACTAATCACGTGTATCTTTCTTTACTTTTTATTAGCTTAGGCTACACTTTCACCTAAACTAATCACATACATCTTTCTTTACTTTAGGGCCCTTAATCGTGCACGTGTCATGGCAAACCTATAGAAGTCTAGTGACTAGGTGTTCAAGCCATGCAATCAATCATAAGACATATATGCATCAACATATCGTCATCGCATATTAACATCACATCGTCATATCATAAAAGATCCATGTCAACGTATTATCATAGCATCGTATCATCATGTCATATAAGCATCATATCATCTTAAAGCGATAGCAACGTATCGTCATATCATTTCATAAGCATAACATCATAACAATGCGTCATCATATCATCAATTGCATTATAGCATCATACGTTTATACCATCATAGCATCTTATCGTATTATCAACATATACATTTCAGCTTATCATTTACCTTATTTCATCATAACATCATTTCATAACATAAACATGTCATAACATCATTTCATCATACATGTATCATCATTTCATCATAGCATGTCATAACATCATTCATCATACATGTCATAACATCATTATAAGATAGCAACATATCGTCATATCATTTCATAAGCATAACATCATAACAATGCGTCATCATATCATCAATTGCATTATAGCATCATACGTTTATATCATCATAGCATCTTATCGTATTATCAACATATACATTTCAGCTTATCATTTACCTTATTTCATCATAACATCATTTCATAACATAAACATGTCATAACATCATTTCGTCATAGCATGTCATCATCATTTCATCATAGCATGCATAACATCATTCATACATAAGCATTCATATCATTTCATAAGCATAACATCATAACAATGCGTCATCATATCATCAATTGCATTATAGCATCATACGTTTATACCATCATAGCATCTTATCGTATTATCAACATATACATTTCAGCTTATCATTTACCTTATTTCATCATAACATCATTTCATAACATAAACATGTCATAACATCATTTCATCATACATGCATAATCATTTCATCATAACATGTCATAACATCATTTCATCATAACATGTCATAACATCATTTCATCATAACATGTCATAACATCATTTCATCATAACATGTCATAACATCATTCATCATAACATCATAAATCATCTTCATACATAATATCGTCATATCATTTCATAAGCATAACATCATAACAATGCGTCATCATATCATCAATTGCATTATAGCATCATACGTTTATATCATCATAGCATCTTATCGTATTATCAACATATACATTTCAGCTTATCATTTACCTTATTTCATCATAACATCATTTCATAACATAAACATGTCATAACATCATAACAATGCGTCATCATATCATCAATTGCATTATAGCATCATACGTTTATATCATCATAGCATCTTATCGTATTATCAACATATACATTTCAGCTTATCATTTACCTTATTTCATCATAACATCATTTCATAACATAAACATGTCATAACATCATTTCGTACATACATGTCATAACATCTATACGTTTATATCATCATAGCATCTTATCGTATTATCAACATATACATTTCAGCTTATCATTTACCTTATTTCATCATAACATCATTTCATAACATAAACATATCATAACATCATAACAATGCGTCATCATATCATCAATTGCATTATAGCATCATACGTTTATATCATCATAGCATCTTATCGTATTATCAACATATACATTTCAGCTTATCATTTACCTTATTTCATCATAACATCATTTCATAACATAAACATATCATAACATCATCTTTACATAACAAAATCATTTAGTTTCTTACATAGTCTTTTCCACCTTCAATTTACCATTTCAACCGTTTCGTCATTTCTTTGGTTCAATCTTAGATCAAACCAAGTAACCAACTCATTTCTTCAACCCTCATAAGTAGCACCCACATTACATTTGGCGAAGGCTATTCATTTGGCGTTTAAGCCCCTCATACACGTACCCTCATTAACTTGCTACTATAACTCACACGATTCATTGAACAAAGGTTCGACTCGCCGTAGCTTTCGATGCATAACATATCCCTTCATTGGGTCTTATGGTTAAACCGTTATACTCACTTGCTCAATGTGAGCTTTCTTCGCTCAGCACAAAACCTTCAGTCAATTTTGAGCTAATCAAAACACTCGTTCAACAATTATAACTTTATAAGCTGCTATTTCATGTCATTTGGCTCTACAACTTTCCTTTCAATAACAGGTCATAACATGAAGTGACATCCATACTTACATCGTAGTTGTCCTTATATGTGAACTCAACAATGGAATGTGGAAATCTCAACGCACTTTCGCACGATCATATGACTGTTCCAAGTTTCTAAATCATCATTTCTCTTTCCCATCAATCTAAGGTGATAGGCATCACTTGAGTTCTCCATTTCTTTCATACTTTGACAAACCTCTTTAAGAATTAATTACCTTACGGCCGTCTCGATTCGAAACATTCAACAATTAACTTCCACACTTTAAGATCACTTTTTTATCATACATCTTTTCTTTCTTGTCCAATGAAATAGTGTAATATCTCACCAAGAGGTAAGCATTCTTGAACAACTTTCCTGCCAACTACTCATGTCATATCATTACCTTTAACTTCCCACGCAACTTCGTCTCTTAGTCCATGATAACGTGACTTCACACTTCCGTTAAAAGGTCATTAAATACTTTATTATATAACACAACTTTCGGTGTCCAGTCTTGGCTTTTAACCCTAACACTCGTCAAAATAAGATTTATTACACCTCGTATCATAATAGATCGTAACACAATTCAGGCGGCATCCACTAAAGCATGTCACCACGGTTCATACGCTTCCTCAAGTACAACTTTTGGGTCATATGATGACCGGATGAGACAAAACTCAGTTCTTAACAAATGTAGCAGACTCAAAGACCTTTCCAAAAATGCAAGGTTTGACTCTTGAAGAGCTCTAATGAATAAGATATGACGTTTGCAATACAAGTCTGCAGAATTCGTCCGTAACCTGACCACTTCTGGAGATCGACATTTTTCGCATATTTCTGGGCAAAATCACTGGAAACTTTGTTCATATCGAATTTAGGGGACACATAGAGGTTTTCAGAAAAGTAAGGTTCATCTTATAAGTCGTTCATATAAGGAAGATATGATTTTTGCAATAGGACTGAATTTTCAGACCAATAAACCTTTCATTTTACCAACAATTTCCACCATCAAACTTCCATGTCAAGCCACCATGGCCTCTACCGTTCATACACTTCCAGTTATGACTTAATTATCATTTTGAAACCTTCAATTGATTCATAGATTCATTATACTCATTTACATTCGGTTTTGTAACACCCGTCATTTAAAAACCTGGATTTTCAAAAACTTTCGCCTAACGGCGTTTAATAATAGCGGAAAAGGATCTCATATAAATCTGCCCATCCGTAACCGGATGAAACATTTGAAAACATTTGGTGTTACTAAATGCATCATCGAAATAATAGAAGAAAATCCAAGTCTTGGCACCAACATAAATGCCAATACATAAGTCATATTAAAAGTAGCCAATCATCAAGGCTAACATAAATGACTACGCGGGAAACTAGATGTCTTCTTCATAGAAACTACCCGCCTCGCCAAGCTAAGTCTTTCACTAGCTCAACCTGCTTAACCTGAGGGAATTTCAAGATACACATTGATTGCAATAGCAATCACCGAATGACCCGAAATCGCTAATTTAACAACAAAACGTTTCTTATCAATCATTACTCAACAAGTCCAGGTAGGGTTTGATCTGGGTATCCTGGGTTGACAATAACCTTGTCTTGATGGCCTGACACCTTCGTAGGGTCTTCTGGGACCTTTGGAATCTCCAATGCCTTTTTTACCTTGTGTACCTTTGCTTGGCTGGATTCTGAGTAGACGGTCCCTACTCCTGTAGGTGTCAGGTGTTTAACCATGGAATGAATGGTGGAGGCAATCATCTCCAGCCGGCGCAGTATATTGTATGGAGACGTGGACCTAACCACTATAAAATCTAGTGTTTTTGTTCTGACATAGGGTGGTTCACCAATGGTTACATCTAGATCTATCTCTCCTAACGGGCTGGCCCTTTCTCCAGAGAACCCTATTAACGGGGTTCGCGAAGGACTTAAACGAGCTTTTATTCCCTTCGGGAGCTGCAAGAAGCAGTGTTCATAAATGATATCACATTCGCTTCCTCCGTCTACATAAACCCTGTAAACTCTCGTGTTAAATATCAATACTTGTATCACGATTGGATTTTCTGATGGAGGTATCTTCAGCACCGGGAAGTGGAAAGCCAGTGGTGTCCATTGTGAAGGTTCTTTTCTCTTGTTGGATGTTTCCCCATTCGAACACCCAGATCTGTGATGTGATTCGTCTGCCATGAAAACGCTTGCGTTTCAGAAATCAACGTCGTGGTAATCTGGTGAGTCTTATTTTGTTTTGTGGTCCCACGGATGGCGCCAATTGATTGTGCACTGATTCGCGTAAGCCTAGTGAATGAGGTAGTGGGTAAATAGAGAGAAAATAGTGTAAGGGACTCCTAAGAGTCCTTAAGGATTTATTGGCGATTCCCCGAAGGTAGGAACAGTGTTCCTTTACGCCAACAAAGGTGTATGTGAGTGGTTGTCGAATGGTATTTGACTTAGGGTTTTGTTTAATGATCGTAGGGGTTTATTCGGTGTTTGTTCCGAATCTATATGATAATCGAATGTGAAGGAGTTCCCCTCCTTTTATAGGAGGAGTTTTCTTGGAGAAAAAGGTCATGGTTTTCCCTAGTCCTTCTTGATGTCAAACTCTCCTTACCATCTTTATCCGATCTTATTTCCTTTTGGAGTTTATCCTTTAGAGAGATGGAATTAGGTAAGGATTGCATTTGTTATTTGGAAAGGATTTATATATTACTCCTTTTGTCTTTCGTCCGTGGTTAAGCACCTTCGTGCTTATGTCCTTCGTGAGGGAGCTTCGTATTAGTTATCCGGAGGGGTACATTATCAATGGGCTCCATATGTGTCAAGTGTTTTCGGTTCTGGTTATGAAATATTAGATGTAAGTATAATGGTATGTTTGATTGTAAAAGCTTTTAGCTTTTAGTTTTTTTAAAAACCTTTTATAATAAGCTAACTAAAAAAAGGTTTTAATTTTAAACTAAATGTTACCTAAGAAATACGTTTTAAGTTTTATAATTGACAAAGGAGAAAGTCTTTCTGATACAGAATCCTACAGAAGATTAGTAGGTAGACTTTTGTATTTGTCCATGACTAGACCAGACATATCTTATGCAATCCAGCATCTTAGTCTTTCCAGTCCAAAGGTGCCACATATGCAGGCAGCTATTCATTTACTAAGATACTTGAAGGGATCCATTTCAAAGGGATAGTTTTATCTAGTTTAGTCTAATTTGAAGGTAACAGGATTCAGTGATGCAGATTGGGCATCTTGTATAATGACAAGGAAGTCACTCACTGGGTATTGCATATTTTTGGTTGAACTGATTACTATATTCTTGTTTAATTAGGGTTTCAATTACTGAACTATGGCTATTCCAGATCCTTTGGTAGGTCTAGACAATCAAAACTCTGACTTTGGACTGGAAACAAAACAAGTTTATCCCATTTTCAAGAATTCTGACTTTGAGTCATATCCTTCTAACTATGTGGCCTCTTTGGCTGATGTGTTGTCTCAACAAGAACCATCCAATTATTCTCAGGCTTCTCATATGACAGAATGGGTTTATGCAATGGAGAAAGAACTTGCAGCATTGGAACAAAATGATACATGGATCATGACTGATTTGCCTCCTGGTCATAAAGCCATTACTTCTAAGTGGGTTTTTAAGACAAAATATAAATCTGATGGTACAATAGAGAGGCATAAGGCTAGGTTGGTAATTAGAGGTTTTGATCAGAAAGAAGGGGTGGATTATAAGCATACTTTTTCACCTGTTGCAAAGGCTGCTACAGTTAGAGTTTTGATTGCCATTGCAACTGCCAAACAGTGACCTTTACATCAATTGGACATTAACAATGCATTTTTGCATGGTTTTGTTAAAGATGAGATATATATGTTGCCACCAGAAGGATACAAAAGGGCTCTTCCTAATCAAGTGTGTAAATTGAACAAGTCATTGTATGGGCTGAAACAGGCATCCAGACAATGAAATCAAGAGTTGTCAAAAATTCTGTCTTCTTTGGGTTTTATTCGGTCCAAGCATGATTATTCCTTGTTTGTCAAGGTCAACGGGGAATATTTCACAGTGGTTTTAGTATATGTTGATGATATATTAGTCACAGTAAATTGCGAAAAGGAAATTTTTAATACAAAAATGGAATTGGATAAAAAACTTAACATTAAAGATTTGGGATTGGCAAGGTATTTCTTGGGTATTGAGTTATGCAGGACTGATGAAGGGACTTATTTGAATCAAATAAAGTATATATTGGATCTGCTAATGGATGCAGGGCTAACAGCTGCAAAACCTGCTTCTTTTCCATTACCAACTCATCTCAAATTGTCAATTGACAAAGGAGAAAGTCTTTCTGATCCGAAATCCTACAGTATATTAGTAGGTAGACTTTTGTATTTGTCCATGACTAGACCAGACATATCTTATGTAGTCCAGCATCTTAGTCAGTTTGTTTCCAGTCTAAAGGTGCCACATATGCAGGCAACTATTCATTTACTAAGATACTTGAAGGGATCCATTTCAAAGGGATAGTTTTATCCAGTTTAGTCTAATATGAAGGTTACAGGATTCAGTGATCCAGATTGGGCATCTTGTATAATGACAAGGAAGTCACTCACTGGGTATTGCATATTTTTGGGACATTCTTTAGTGTCTTGGAAAACTAAGAAACAAGCCACAGTCTCAAGATCATCCACTGAAGCTGAGTACAAAAGTATGGCAACAACCACTTGTGAATTGATATGGCTATCTTAACTTCTTAAGGATCTGCACATTAATGTACAAATTCCACTTACTCTGTTTTGTGATAATAAGGCAGCTCAACAGATTGCTGCCAATCCATGTTACCATGATCGCACCAAACACCTGGATATTGACTGTTATTTCACTAGAGATAAGGTTCAAGAAGGGTTCTTACAAACTTCTTATATACCTACGAATATGCAGTTGGCAGATGTCATGACAAAGGCATTAGGATATGCACAACATTCTACTTTGAGCAAGAAAATAGGTTTGAAGGAAGTTCCAACTTGAGGGGGGTATATGAAATATACAAGTTTGTACAGTTTTGTTACAAGTTGAAACTTTAGGGATTTAAGTTGTAAATATACGGAGAAATTAGTTAGGAGGCGGTTAACGCTTTTTTGTATATATATTTGTATTTCTTCATTATTGCTAATTAATCAAAAAATGATAATTTCCAAATTCTCTCTTCCATTTCATTAATAATTCCGTATTACATAATTTTCATAATTTAGACCTACCAAAGGATCTGGAATAGCCATAGTTTCACTAATTGAAACCCTAATTGAACAAGAATATAGTAATCCGTTCAATCAAAAATATGACGTCAGCAATCAATTGACCAGAATTAAAACCCTAATTTGATAATAGGAATCAAAATTGAAGCAATTGAATCAAGAATAGTAACAAGAATGATCACAGCAAGCGAAAAACCACCAGAAATGGCCGAAATTAACTCCATAATCAAAACCCTAAAAGCTTGATTACACAACAATGGCGGATTACACAATAATCACTGAACACGATGAAATCACCTTCAAACCTTGCGCTCTGATACCATATGAAAATTATGTAATGCGGAATTATTGATGAAATGGAAGAGAGAATTTGAAAATTATCATTTCTTGATTAATTAGCAATAATGAAGAAATACAAATATATATACAAAAAAGCGTTAACCGCCTCCTAACTAATTTCTCCGTATATTTACAACTTAAATCTCTAAAGTTTCAACTTGTAACAAAACTGTACAAACTTGTATATTTCATGAAGGTTTATAAAGTTAAGTTTAAAAAAAAAAACAAACAAACTAAAAACACTTGGCACATATAGAGCCCATCAAAAATATTTGGCATCATTAGTTCGGTACTAATTTTTTTACTAACATTGGTTAGGTGGTAACTAGTAAAGAAAATTATGACCATTGTGGTAATTTTTTTTCATAAGTGTTTACAAATTTGACCATTATAGTAATTTCTTCTTATCAAAATCCTTTCTTTCTACTTTCTTAAGTCATTACTAATCAACTGACAAAAGAAGTTGTTCAGTGTCGCATTTTGCGGTTTTGAGTAGGTTAGGATGTAGACAGACCTTACCTCTACCCAAGTAAAGAGGCTGTTTCCATTTTCTACCTAAATGGTAGAAAAAACGCTCCAACCTTTGCATGGGATGAGGATCGAACCCATGATCTATGTCTCCAGAGGCCAGAATGTTTACTACTATATAACCAAACTACTTATTAATCAACTTACACTCTTTAAAAATGAGAATGGTATTTTTTAAACGACATTTAATTAATTTATAATGACTCAAAATAAGGAAATTTCATTGCCACTCAATGTACCATGACCTCGCCTCCACCATTTTCCAATTAACCAAATTATTTTTACTGCTTTAGTGATTCTTATCAATTTATCATCTTCCTTGTCAATGACTCACTTCCACTCAACCATTTTTCTTTTTTATTCTTTCTCGACCTTTCCTTTATAGATTTCTCCTTCAAAATAAGGGGGTACTATAATCGAGCATATCCAAATCGGCAATAGCAAAGTAGCAGCGAACAATAATGATGAACGGAAAACAATCGGCCTGGAAAACAACCGGCGACGGAGGTAATGGCCGGAAATGGAGTTGACGTTCAATACTTTGTGAATAACAGTGAGTAATAAAAGGGTTTGTGACTTCTTATTCTTTATTGTTTGATATCTCGCAAAAAGTTTCCAATGTTGCCAAAAAAAAGGACAAGAAAAGATGGTGTCGAGCTTGGGCCATCAACGTTATATTGTTGGACCACGAATCAAGAACCATGATGGCATTATGGTTGGGGGAATGACGCCGATCATCCAAGTAAGATTCAGGGTCGGTGTCGAGAACCCATAACCCAAGCTCTTAAACTTGAAGATGTATAGATACAGGAAAACGGTTTTGAACTTTTGATTGATATAAGGAGATGGGTGACTTTTTTCTATTTATTATAGCTTTTACGGGATAAAAGGGAAGTTAGTTATTTACATTCGAGTGTTAATCCCACGTTTGTATTATCTGTTTAACTACCATTCCGACTTAAATGGAGCAATTTATACGGTTAGGATCCAATGACAATTGGATTGAATGGTCAAGATTGATTAGAAACACCACTAACCGACAACAATAGTTATATATAACAGGTTTGAGTTCGAATTAATATCTAATGGGCTTGAGGCCCAAATTTGGATTTATTTTATATAGTTTTCCTTTAAATTTTGTTGTTACCAAATATAAAAATTACATTTAATAGTTTCTAAATATAATCCAACCAATCAAAAGACAAGAAAATAAAACTCTCAGCCAATCAGAAACGAGAGAATTCGTTCTTTTTTTCTATATATATATATATATATATATATGGGGATGGTAATATAAGGCTGTTAGGTACCTAAGCTTAGGTGTGGAACACTCACATATTGTTTTTTTAATCCATAAAATTCATGGGGCCCAAACATTTATTCATTAATCAAGAAATATTAAAAAATTTGTATGTGAGGTTCACACCTAAGTTAGGGTGCCGGACAGCCTTATATTCACTTTTTTCCATGTATATATAATAGGTTTGAGTTAGAATTAATATCTAATGGGCTTGAGGCCCAAATTTTCTCAATAAATACTAGGATTGGAGACTTGTGCGTTCAATATCAACCCAAACGCTTCTCTTCTCTCTAACGAAGGTTTCCTCTCATGGAGGTACTAGGTGAGTTCTCTGGTAACAAATACCACCACACATCTTGTTAAATTTGTTATATATGTTTCTCTTTGATGTATTATAACGTTTTGTTTTATGAATCTAACAAAACGGATCTGAATTTTATTTTCTGTAAGAAGAAAAGAAAAAAACCCTAATTTGTTTGAAAAGATAAGTCTGGTAAAAAACCCCAATTTTTTTTTTTTAATATAGTTCAAATCCGTTATAATCAGCGTATTAACGGATGAAAAATATTTACGGATTTATTGGGTGCTAAAAGAAAGATATGCCGATCTATATTTCTTTTCCATCTATTATAACGGATTTGAACTTTAAAAAGAAAAAAATTAGGGATTTTTTTCCGACTTATCTTTTTAAACAATTTAGGGTTTTTTTTGGCTAGTATTAAAAAATAAGGGATTTTTTTCCGACTTATCTTTTTAAACAATTTAGGGTTTTTTTTGGCTAGTATTCGGTTTGGATTTGAATTGGCCTAATTTTATAGGCAACGACATTTCAGTTGCCTTTTCTCAATTTGAAATTGTTTTTCTCTTGTCTTGTTATTATTTGTTTTTTTTTTATTAATATATTGATTGATTGTAGCAGAATCTTCACCGCCTCATTTGTTTGGAACAATACCTGGAGGTGCATAATCTCTTCCCCCTCTCTCTTTCTCTCAGTTTATCATTCCTAATTGATTAATTGTTCCAGGCTTTAATTAACATATATTTTTTTCTTTTATTGTTTACTAAAGGTTTTCCTTATCTGGATCCATTTGGCATATCAAATTCGTTCACAGGTAACTTATTTCTCTCTTTTTTTTCTTCTTTTTTTTCCCCTTAATTATTTAATCGTGTAGAAAGTGCTCAAGCACTGCTGAAAATGAAAATTTGTTTTTCCTGATTTTTTCCTTATTTTCAAGATGGTCCTGAATTTGTTCTCACTATTATTCAATCCTTCATTTATTCAATCCCAATTGATTTAACCTTTTTTCGTCTTTGTTTACAAAATTTTTGCTGATACGATGTCACTGTCAATATATTGCCGGGCAGATGATAATTAATGCCATGTTTGATCTATTTATTAATTGATTTGTTAATAATTTCCTTGGTTGAAGCTATTGAAAAGCCAACGCCAAGAAGAGCTTCTTTTGATTCATCATCTATTGAAAAGACAAGAACTCCTCCTGATTTATCATCGTCATCTTCAGATTCTGGTTCTGATCGTAAAGGTGCATAATTTATTTCTCTCTTTTTTTATCCACTTCAATTAATCAACTAATCAATGCCAGGTTTGATTTATTTATTAATTGATTTGTTAATAATTTCCTTGGTTGAAGATATTAATGAAAAGCCAACATTAAGAAGAACTTCTTCTGAATTATTACTATCTAATCGTAAAGGTGCATAATTTATTTCTCTCTCTTTTTTTATCCACGTTAATTAATCAATCCCGAGGTTGTTTTTAACAAATTCATGGATAGTAGGAGGAAAGAAGGTTGATACTGATTTAGTTGAAGGATCTGCTCTTTCTCTAGGTACATAATTTATTTGTCTTTCTGGTTTTTTTATTATCAATTAATTTAATGAATTAATTTATTAACTTTTTTTTTTGATCAAACTGAGGGCCTACCTGTGAAACCCGTTGAAAAAACCTTACCCGGCCAAACCTGTTAAGTAAATGGTCCGGTCTACGGGCTATATTTTTTAAAATTCCGGTCTTTGGTTTGGGCTGGTCTAACACTCTAACCAGATAAGAAACCCCCGAGAACCTGGTAACCTGTACAGTAATCAAATTTATATACGCCATCTATCACATTATTTATTATGTTTCTAGCATCCTGATTTTGAGATTTTTACGTCAGATTTGCGCAATACGTGTTACTGCAACTTGCTAATGTGTTTGTTTTTCATTGTTTAATTAAATTGAAATCTGTAGCTGGTTTATGAATTTCCTTGAATGTAAATTGATGTTAGTTGCTGCTAGTATAGACAATTGTCTTGTGACTAATCAACTACATGCACTTTTAGTTGCTGTATGTTATCTTTATATTAATAATTGAATTGCTAGAGGTGAAAGTCATATAGAAAATGTCGTTATTTCTTCTGTAAAAATTAAGAACTCAACTTGCAAAGTAATTCACTGCATGTTGCCGGCCCAATTTCTTGTTTCTATTCTTTCTTTTCCCTTCATTTATTCGATCTCAATTAATAGTAATTTATTTGAGGCGTCACCTTCTGATGGTCAAGGTGCATAATTTATATATATTACTTCAATTTTCCTTCTTTTTTTATATACTTACTCAAGTATGGATTGTAGCAGAAACGAAGAACTTCAATCCTCTCTTATTTGAAGGGTTCGGTGGTCAAGGTGCTTATTTCATTTATCTTTTTTCTTCTTTTAATTCAATTCCATGTTTATTTCATTGTGACTTACTTGCAAATTCATGAATTACTTACAATCTGATGGATTGTATCAGAAACGAAGGACTTCAATCTTAAGTTATTAGAATCGTCGCCTGCTGATGGTGAAGGTGCATAACTTCTTTTTCTCTTTGCTATTTTACTTTTAATTAAACCTGGTTTAATTTATTTACTTTGACTTTCATGGATTGTAGGAAGCAAGAAGCTCAGTACTAATTTATTTGAGGTGTCACCTTCTGATGGTCAAGGTGCATAGTTTATTTATTACTTCAATTTTAAGGTTGACTTTTTAATATCAGTTATTTCCTGTATATTATATATATTACTTACAATCTGATGGATTGTAGCAGTAACGAAGGACTTCAATCCTAAGTTATTAGAATTGTCGTCTTCTGATGATAAAGGTGCATAATTTTTCTCTCTTTGTTATTTTACTTCAACTATTTCTGGTTTAATTTATTTACTAGTATCAAATTATTGGATTGTTGCAGTAAAGGAGTCTGCTCCTAATTTTTTCAAAGTTTGATTTATCTATTTGCTAGATTAGTCCTCTGAAAAGATTGAATTTAAAATGTCAGAACACTTGACATATAATATATGTAAAGTGTACTAAAGTTGTTTAAATCATTTATGTGAATTGTTATTGATGATCAATAGTTAACAGATTGGTTTATTTATCTCTCTGTTATTTCACTTCAATTTTTTGTGGATTGGTTATTTATTAATAAATAAATTGATTTAGCAGAAAAACCATTGTGGGAGCGTTTATGTATAGACCAAGGTGCATAAATTTTGTTCTCTTTTTTTTTTTTACTTCATTTATCCCATATGACTGAGGTTTAAATTTTTTATTTATTACAATTTGATGGATTGTAGAAAACTTAAAGGAGCTTGATAAACTCATGGCTAAGGAGCATTGCGCAAGAAATGGTACATTTTTGTTCTCTTTGTTTCTGTTTTTTTTTATCTAGTTTTTGCAGGTGGTTTAATAATAAAAAATTGATGCTTTAAGGTAAAGGTATTGATGATCACTAGTTAACAGAGATCATCCTACTTGACTTGAGAAATTCAATTTAACGTCCTTAATATATGTGATTTTTCACCATGCACCTAACTTCAATGTCATCTTTCTCCTTGGAAAACTCAATTTTAATGACAATTTATGCTAGCAACTCAACTTCAAAGTAATTGTGTGCGCGTGGTCACAAACTCTTTCAAGTGTTAAGATCATTTATGTGAACTAATATTGACAATCATTATATTTAATGAGATTGATCAGAATGTGATTAGTGATTTTTTTTAGCATTTTGTAAATATGTTTTTTTGGTAATGTTTTAAGCTTGATGAAAAAAATAATTGAATATTGGTAAATGATAGTTACAATAATAAATATTGGGTAATTATTGGGAAAATGACCGGTGATGCAGCATCAGTACCCTAGATGATGCTGTGGCCACTGTTGCCACATCATCATCTTTGTATATCTAGATATTTAAAAATCCCACTGCTAAAAGCTAATTCCTAAAACATGAAACCAATTTAATATAATATTTATCTTAATGTTTTATGAATTAAATTGGTTATGTTTTAGGAATTTGCTTGTGGCCGTAGGATTTTTAAAAATCATGTTTGTATCTGTAGATTTTAATCTACTTGTATAGCCCTTGTTATGGATTTACATGTATTTTGCTGGATAGTTTAAAATCTTTATGTTTTTGGAACTATCATTAAAAATCATGTGTTTTCTTGTTAATCTAGTGCATAAGTTTAATTTCTTTGCTATTTGACAAATTTAGATTTTAACAAGCTGAGATTCTGATTGGTAAGCTAACGTTTTACCTGTTCTTTTTTGTATATCAGGAATAATTTGGCCTCTACCGGTTGACTCTAGTCGAGGTGCATAAGTTTTTTTTCCTTCAATTTTTCAATCTTAAATGATCAAAGTTGAATGCGTTAATGCATTAAAAGTTTGGACGGATTGTAGATAGCAGAATGTTGGATAGTAGCAGTTCAGTAAAAATTGGTGATTTTTTATTTATAAACAAATTGTGCAGTAAAAATTGGTGATTATTTATTTATAAACAAACTAGATTCTGTCCCTTGTTAACACACGGGCTTCATAAGATTAACATGAGTTTAGATGACCTCTGAATCGGTTACATGTAAGCATTCGGTGTCAAATATTTGCAAATTAAAATAGGATGTTTTCAAAAGTTGAGCCAGTGGGTTGTATTCTAGAGTACAAACTTACCGATATTAAATTAGAAGATAGCTAATACTCCTTTCGTTTCATTAAAAGTGTCACGTTTTAAATTTTCAAAGTACAACTAGAATTGGTGATTATTTATTTATAAGCAAATTGCTTTTGCAGATTCTATGTGGGATGATGATGATACTTCAGTAAACGAAGGTGCATAAATTTTTTCCTTTGTTTTTTTAACTTTATCTATTCCCAACGATCAAAGTTGATTGCATAAATTAATGCATTAACAAATTGGATGGATTGTAGGTAGCAGAATGTTGGATGTAAAAATTGTTAATTTAAAATTGGTAGAAAAACTGCTTTTAGCAGATCCGATGTGGGCTGATGATGATGATAGTTCAGTAGACGAAGGTGCATAAATTATTTCCTTTGTTTTTTTTTTAACTTTATCTATTCCCGATTGGCCGGAGGTTTAAATTATTTATTTATTTACATTTTGGTGGATTGTAGAACACTTATTTAAGTATCTTGAAAGATTAGATGCAAAGGATCAAACCCAAAAGGAAGGTGTGTTTTTATTTTCTTTGTTTCTTTTTTTAATCCAATTTTCCCTGGTTTCATTCTTTTAAGTTCATTGATATATTTGTATTAGTTGAACGGGAGGTGGATGATGGATTAAGTGAAGTGAAGGCCGATGATTTATTATTCCCTAGACCGATTACAAAGGTGAGCATCTTATGCTATATACGGTAATTAGTTTATTTGTTTCTTTTCATACACGTGGTTACTATTTATCCTGCTTAATTGTTTTTGTAACAAATTGATTGTAGTAAGGATTGGATTACTTTACAGCTCATATTGGATCGCTAGTGAGTATTCTTTCTTTCTACTACAGTTGTATCTCTCTTATCTAATTTTTCTTATCAGTGTCTCAGTTTTTAAATTTTATTAAGAACTAGTTATGTGCGGTTTGCAATAAAATTAATATTAATTAAATTATTAACATTTCAAATATATTAATTCTGTTATAATTGAATTTAAAGTTATATACTTCTACATTTTTAACATTCTCATACATACTTTTACATTTTTAGTACTCTCATACATGCTTTTCTGGTATAAAACCCCCCTCACTGTTTTTTCATGACAAAATCTTTGCAGTCACCCTCCTTTAAGACGTTCTAGAGTTGAGCCACCACCGCCGCCTGGAGCAGCAAAAGAGCGGTGGATTTTTGGTGGTAACTCAAACTCTGAGGATTCAGACGAAGATGATTCAGATGAAGAGGATTCAGACTACGAGGATTCAGACTACGAGGATTCAGACCGAGGATTCAAACCAAGAGGATTGCATTTCGGATTAGAGTAGTCCGTTTCTCGAGGATTCAGGCAACGTGATGTAGCACTCATTTATGAAGTTGAACATGAATTCTGAGATAGAGAATTGTATCTCGGATTTGACTGGTTGGTTTCTATCCAATGACCAATAGTACTCTTATCTGTTTTTACTATTTTCCAATCAATTTGGGCAACACATCTAACTTCCTGAGCCTCCTTGAGCTTCTTTGAATAAAGTAGGATTTCACTTTTAAGCTGTTCAGTACACAATAAATCAGTGAGCTTATCTGCCTATGTCACTTCTATTATTCTATGGTGGTTACATGGGTATTCCGGTGTAGAAAATTGTAACACACCAAAGGCTTTTGTCTTTGTGCGAGACTGGGGGAGGAGTTTAGATCCAGTGTCGTCTAGCGTCTTTTAGGCTTAGTCACGTCTTCCTAGATAAAGAAGCAAAGCCATAGCAAACTATGGAGTTGTTGATCAAGCTTACAAATACTATGTCAAATTTCAAGCCATAATATCTTATTGCAGAATGACGAAAGATAAAATGGAAACATTTCAAAAATCCAAATGACCAAATAGACTCACAAGAGTACAAATATCTAAAACAAAATCTCTAAATTCCAATGAACTAAAACTATAAATAAGTGCTTATGGGCCCCCAGATCCAATATCTCTCACATCGCTTTCCCGGTTTGCCCACAATCCCCTTGGTTACCTGTTGCATGGAAAAGAAAGAACACTCCGGCTGAGCCAATTGCTCAGTGCGCGAATATAGAATGATGTATAACAATAACTAAAAGAGGCAAGACATTTTTCGAATAGATATAACTAATGAAAAGACTTGAATTACCTTAACGGACCAAAGATTAAGTTTAAATAAAGGTTAATTCGAGACATAATATAATTATATGATCAAATAAATATTTTCACATTTTTAAAAGAACATATCAATATTCAAAGTTATAAAAAAGCTTAGAAAACTTCATATTTTCATATCCAACAATAACTAAAAGAGGCAAGACAATTTTCGAGTAGATATAACTAATGAAAAGACTTATATTTCAAAGTTCCATATTTCCAAAACACATCGAGCTCCTACACAAAACGCATACACTTGCATAACCAATCACATGAACCAATAAACAAGTGCCAGACATATGTACCCTACAAATGTAAAATGGTGTGTCGGGCACAATACAACATCCACCCTACCAGAACCTACAACTAGAGTCGACTCATACGCCTCCTAACAGATTGAAGAACGCCTTTTAAGCACGCAAGAGAAGACACCATGAACTAATCACACCGTCACGGATAGTGTCACACCATTGGTGCCCCTAATGATATGCCTATGGTACCCCCTAGGTGGTTAATAGCCCGGGGTAACTTACATATTAAAACACGTTTCATATAAATGTTTCAAAAGAAGTTTCTTATCCATATCTGACAAGTTTTCAATGCAATGCATGTTTTCATATTTAGTAATCAAAATAAGAAAGTTCTGTTTTGTAACCAACATAGAATAGAACTCACGTATCAAGTATGTTTATTGAAATCAAAGTGATAGAACTAAAGAACTTATGCAGTGTCTAGAAACAGCTTATGGGACTCAAACGATGGGAAAATAGTAAGCTAATGAGTCGATACATATGTAACAAAACAAACCAAGCGAGACATTATATATATACTTTCAACAGAGGCTTTCAAACAATATATGAGTGACTTTCAAACAGAGGCTAAACTAGCAGAAATTCCAAAAGATGAAAGCTGAAAGAACGAAGAGAATTCAAACCGACGTTTAATGTTTTGATAAGTTGTAGAAACAAGAATCCGTACCTTAAACGATTACGATGTCTAATGGAATCTCCTATCTATTATCTCTTCCACGAACGATCTACACAAATTAAATAGTTAATTATTTGTTTTAAGGGGTAAAAGCATGAGTGTGCTTTATATATTTATATTATTTGTTTTGTTCGTTTGTTTTGATTAGTATATTGTAGGGTGTTGTGGAATATAACGGACTATATAATTTGAAGGTGAGATGAAAAAGTGAACAAGGTGACAAGAAAAGTTAGCATACAACTTCTCTCGACGAAGTGTTTCAAGGATTTCTCGAAGATGCCTTTCATGGTCAGTTTGACACCTTGAATAAATCAAAATATCATCAATAAAAACAATAACAGATTTATCAAGAAAAGGGCGATAAACCCGATTATAAGATCCATGAAGGCTGCAGGAGCATTTGTCAAACCAAAAGGCATGACTAAGAATTCATAATGACCATAACGGGTCCTGAATGCGGTTTTAGGAACGTCTTCTTCACAAACTTTAAGTTGATGATAACCCGAACGAAGATCAATCTTTGAGAAATACGATGCTCCTTGAAGTTGATCAAAAAGATCGTCAATGCGGCAAAGGATACTTATTTTTGATGGTGACTTTATTGAGCTCACGGTAGTCAATACACATCCGCAAACTACCATCCTTCTTCTTAACAAACAAAACGGGAGCACCCCAAGGAGAACTACTTGGGCGTATAAAACCCTTATCAAGAAGTTCTTGGAGTTGTTCCATCATTTCTCGCATTTCGGTTGGAGCAAGACGATACGGAGCTTTAGCAATGGGTGTAGCACCCGGAACAAGATCAATCTTAAAGTCGATTTGTCTATCGGGAGGAAGACCCGGGAGGTCATCAGGGAAAACATCAACAAATTTATTAACAACAGGGATTTCGGATATCGATTTAGATTCCTTATTGGAATCAATAACATGAGCAAGGAAAGCTTTGCACCCACGAGAAATAAGTCGACGAGCTCGAGCATAAGTACACAAAGGTAACGAGTCTTGATTTCTTTCACCATAAATGACCATATCCTTACCGTTAGGAGTCTTAAGATGAACACGGTACAACAAATACTCGCCTTATGTTGGTCAAGCCAATCCATGCCCAAAATCACATCAAATTCTCCCAAACCCATGGGAATAAGATTGGCTTTAAAATTTTCAAAATTTATGGTCAAGCTACAATCTAAATATACGTTTTTAATCACGTAAGTTTGATCACCCGCTACCTCCACCAACAAAGGAGATTCAAGAAAAGATAATTGTAAAGGAATACATTTAGTGAATCGAGTGGCTACAAAGGAACGATTGGCTCCAGAATCAAATAAAATTTTAGCGGGAGTGTCATGAACTAGAAAAGTACCTGACACGACATCGGGAGATTCTTTTGCTTGTGCCACCGAAATTTGGAATGATCTCCCTTTAGGAGTTCCTACTTGTTTGTCCACCTTCTTCTCATTCACTCTCCTTACCTCCGCTTGCCTTTCTTCCTCCGATAACAACGGGCAAGCACTCTTCATATGGCCTTCGTTGAAACAATTAAAACACACAATAGGCTTTCTTGGAGCAACCTTACAATCCCGACTAATGTGACCCGGTTGGCCACAATTAAAACACCCCTTTTTAGGAGGCAAACGACAAACTCCAGAATGATGTTTCCCACAATTTGTACAAGTAGGGACATTTCTCCTAGAGCGAGCTACTCCCTGAACTTCCACTTGGTCGGAAGTTTTTATTTGGGGAATCACTTTGTTCCGCCTTCCTCTTTAAGGAGTCTTCATCCGGCATACCTTGTTCGACTTCATGCCATCTCGCCACATCAACCAACTGAGTAAAGGATTCAACTTGAAGTAGAGTAATCTTTTCTCGAATATTCTTGCGAAGCTTTCGGTAAAAATGTTCTTTTAACAACTTGTCATCCGTCAAATACTCCGGACAAAATTGTGCTTTATCCAGAAACTTCACTCGAAATTCACTTACATTCATAGCACCTTGCGAATCGTTCATAAATTCGCTTCTAAGCCTAGTCACATCGGCTTCGGATCGAAATTCCTTAAAGAAAGCCACTTTGAAATCCACCCAATCCATTTTCACCATCATTTCCTCTCCTTTCTTCACCATTTCACTATCCCATCACAACTTAGCTCTATCTGTCAACATACTTGACCCATACAACGTTTTATCTTTGGGTGGAGTCTTTGTGATGCGGAATGCTTCTTCAATCTCATTCACCCACTTGGTACTCACAATAGGATCAGGATCCCCATTGTATTTGGGAGGTTTGGCAATTGTAAAGTTCTTGAGATCATAAGGCTTCTCAATTGTTGGCTTCGCTTGATTCTCATGAGTTTGAGTTTCCGGTGCTTGATCTTTGGGAAAACGTTTATCAAATTCTTCTTGCACCGATAATGCCACTTCTTCTTTTATTTTATTAGCGATGGAATCACTCATCGCTCCTTCCAAGGTCTCATTCAACTTCTTCATAATAAGCGGAGAAAATTTTTCTAACGCTTTGCCTATTTGTTCACAAATAAAGTTACGGGTTATATCTTCCCGTTCGACTATCACTTCATCCTCTATACTCTTGTCTCTATCACGATTTGATCCATCTTCACCTTGAGATGAATCCATACTACAAAATTCAAGAGGTTTATAAATATCGCATTTCATTCATAACTTAGTCTCTAATACCCCAAACATTCATATTCGATCATTTCCATATTTAGTAAGCTCAATTTAGAACGTAATAGCTTATGACCGGTAATAGGCCGGCTCTATTATGATCATAAACTATTTCATTTTAAATCGACCTTACTAACTACTTCAATTCTCAAACATGAACAACCCAAGTCCTAAGGTCAAAGTCAATTACCTATGGTTCAAGTCTAGGCATCTTAACTAAAAAGATCGAATACCTAAATCCCTTGAGCCATGGCTCTGATACCAAAAATGTAACGACCAAACTCCTTTTAATTTAAAATCATTTTTTTTAAAAGAAGGTGCGTCGCACCCCAAAATGGGTGCGCCGCACTCAACAAAACAGAAACACACCAGATGAGGGTGCGTCGCACCCTTGCCCAGGTGCGCCGCACCTTTGCCCACATCAGACATGGGTGTGGCGCACCATAAACTTGGTGCGCCGCACCTAGCCTGCAGATCTGCACAAATTTGTATTTCCACCATTGACTCCAACTTGAAAACATTACTAACTCAAAACTTTCATATATCAAAACATCATTTCACCTTTCAAACAACCAAATGACATCAAATTTACTACTTACAATCATCGTTGTTACCAAAAATCAATATACGACCCAACGGGTCATTTATCCGAGTCATTGACCTACTAAACATTTACATAACCATACACAATCCAAATAACCAAAAGCTTGACATTATCACAAGTTTTATACCAAAATAGACTTGTTTAACCAAAAAGAACTTGTATCAAAAGCCAAATGGGTCAAAAAGGGATTGTCTACCAAGTTTACCCAAAATGTCAACCTTCAAGTGCAATAATCAACAATCTTTTAATTTAGCTTCACTTGGCCAACTCTTTCTCCTTGCTACTACCACTTCCTATAAAAGTTAAACAACTAAAACATAAGCAATAAAGCTTAGTGAATGCATATATGTATGATCAATATATAACTATAACACTTTAAATGCATATAAACAATTTGAGCTATTCATTCAACAATCAAAACATCAACAAACAATTCATGATCATGATAAATCTACTTGGCCAAGGATATATGCTAGTAGGTATCTCATCATCTACTAGTCTTACACAAAATCATTATATGCTAGTAGGTATCTCATCATCTACTAGTCTTACACTCAATATATGCTAGTAGGTATATCATCATCTACTAGTCTTGCACAAAATCAATATATGTTAGTAGGTATATCATCATCTACTAGTCTTACCCAAAATTCAACACACCATAGAGTCATAGGAATTTACCCACCTATGCCCTCCATATAACAAAACTATGAACATATACATATGCACTCACCTTCAATGTGGCTATTTGACAATATATGGCTATTAGACTCCACAAAATGATCTTCAACACCTATACATAATTCAACATATTTGTATCTATGAGTTCAATGACTCAACCCTTTCACAATCATCTAACTAATTTCACCATAACTCTAGCATCATGGTGTTTGGCTATTCAAAACCTTTCAAAGAAATCAAATTCTCATAATAAAGCTTCATGTTATATCTACTAGCCAAACACCACAAATATGAAATTCTTACTATGGGGGTTTCTCATCATCAACATACTTTTTCAATCCAATTATCAATTTCCCCATCAAAATTATTAGGGTTTTACTTGAAAACCTCAAACAATAAAAACCCCCAAATTTTCAATACTAAGAACCCTAATTTATTAAAAGAAATTAGAACTAAGCTAAGGAAATTAATACCTTAAAGATTCAATCAAGCAAATTATAAAATCTTCAATTTCTCCTCCTTCTTCTTGCAAAATTCGGCCACCACCATAAGATACAAACCCTAACTTTTAAATTTTTACATCTTGATAATTATCGATGATTATTATTGTTTTTGGTTATTTTGCTATAATGATTCTTTGATTAATTGGAAGAGTAGATTTAATTTGCTTAAGAAGAATAGGGAAAATTAGAGATTGAAGAAGATTAGGGAGGAGAAGGATAGAATTAGGAATCATCCAGTGAAAATGGCTGGCACTCTCCCCTTAGGCCACGTTTTCTTTAATTTAGAATGGGTATTATACCCGCTACCTACTAAAGTTTCAACTAAATTAACCCCTTATCTCAAAACAAAATACTAGGAAATTAATTTACTGTTAAAACTATAAAAAGAGTTAATTTTCTATTACCTTAAAAATATTGGGATGTTAAAATACGCCTCCTAACGGATTGACGAACGCCTTTTAAGCACGCAAGAGAAGACACCATGAACTAATCACACCGTCACGGATAGTGTCACACCATTAGTGCCCCTAATGATATGCCTATGGTACCCCCTATGTGGTTAATAGCCCGGGGTAACTTACATATTAAAACACGTTTCATATAAATGTTTCAAAAGAAGTTTCTTATCCATATCTGACAAGTTTTCAATGCAATGCATGTTTTCATAGTTAGTAATCAAAATAAGAAAGTTCTGTTTTGTAACCAACATAGAATAGAACTCACGTATCAAGTATGTTTATTGAAATCAAAGTGATAGAACTAAAGAACTTATGCAGTGTCTAGAAACAGCTTATGGGACTCAAACGATGGGAAAATAGTAAGCTAATGAGTCGATACATATGTAACAAAACAAACCAAGCGAGACATTATATATATACTTTCAACAGAGGCTTTCAAACAATATATGAGTGACTTTCAAACAGAGGCTATGTAACATTTGTCAAAATTGACTAAATTTGAACCGAAATTTAATGTAAACGATTTATGTGAATTTATGTGATTAATGAACGTATTGTTGAAATGGAATGAAACGTGGAATTTGTTTATGCTTACGGAAATGTTTTGGCGTTTAATTGGTTAACGTTTAGCTATTTGTCGGATTTAGCGGAGCGGGAGCCCCCATCTAAGACCAAGAGGCCGGCCCCCTTAGTCTCCCACCCAATTTCTCCCTTAATCATTCTCTTCTCTTTTCTTTTTCTTCTTACCTTCTTCATCCAAAAGTCAACCAATTTAGATTGCAAATTCCTGGAAAATTAGTGTTGTTTGAAGCTAGATTAGTTCAAGAATCATCATCATCTCCTTCTCATCTTCATCATATCTAAAGATTGAAGTTCATAGTGCAAGATTTTACCCATTTTGACCTAATTTCGGGTTCTAGCTCAAAGAGAAGTTTTGGTAAGTCAAATTCATCCCAATATACCTACTTATGTTTGTTCATGCATTTCTAGTCATCTTGAACATTTACAAGTCCTAAATCGGCTTAAATCGAGTTTTGGATCAAATTAGGGTTAAATTAAGGTTTGGCTGATTTGGAAGAGATTGTGATGTTTTGGTCGAAGTTGTGGGTTGGGTTATGTGTATTTATGGTTATTGATGTTTAGTTATGCTTCAAAATGGGTTACAAGTCGTTGTAAATTGAATTGGGTCGAATTTAGGAGTTTTGGTTATAATTTTCTGCACTAAACTGCTGCTGCTGTTCGTGGGTTGCCCAGAAGGGGGCGTAACCTACGGCCCTATGGGGCGTAAGTTACGCCAGTACAATTTGCTTGGGCGTAGGTTACGGCCCTCTGGGGCGTAGCTTACGCCGATCCCTCAACATTTTCTCTCGACCCTCTGTTTACGCCCGGGTTACGCCACTCCAGACGCCAAAAATGAACTTTCTAGAGGGCCGTAGGTTACGCCTAGTTTGGCCGTACCTTACGCCCGTTGTGTTCTGACTGCCGTAGGTTACGCCTAGTTTGGCCGTACCTTACGCCCATTGTTTCTGACCACCGTAACTTACGCCCCTGTTGGCCGTAAGTTACGGCCTTTGAAATTCTGAATTTTCCTTGTTTGACCTAGTTTGACTTTCTGGACCTTTTTACGCACCGAGCCTTAATCTAATTCACTCATATCTTATATAACATTGATTAAGAGCCTTAGAAGTCATTTAACGTCGGGAAACATTTTGAAAACCTAATTAGGGTTTTGCCGTATACTTAGTAACTGTGTATGTGTATTTATGAATGTTGATGTGAATGTATGATCGATATTTAGGTGTTGGACGCAAGGAGAACATTGTACTTCCATAACTCGACTTTATATCGACTTAACTTTCTATAAGTCATCGAGGTGAGTTTCGTAAACCCTCTCTACTCTAATTGAGATTCGGGCTGAAAAGTGTACATATACGTGTTATTAAACGTGTTTGTTGAACGTAGTTATATCGTTACACTGAATCGTTATTGTTGAACGTTGTGTTGTATGTAACGTATATATTGGATCGTTATTGAACGTAAACGTTGTCTGTTATTGAACTGTGTGAACGTATTATGACGCATTTGAAATATATGTAAGTCGCCCCGTGTTGAACATGCTTTTGAAATATATGTAAGTCATGCCGTAAACGTTGCCGTTGTACATGCATTTGAAATATATGTAAGTCATGCCGTTGTACATGCATTTGGAACATATGTAAGTCATGCCGTTATACATGCCGTTGAAATATACGTAAGTCATGCCGTTTACATGCCTTTGAAATAAATGTAAGTCATGCCGTAATGTTGTTGAAACGTATTATATGTTGATGTTGTGATAACGTATACCCTTTTAGGGTTTCCATGATGTGATTAGGTATTCTAATCCTCATCTTGTTAATGGTTGTATTTCCCGATACGTTTATTCCTTGTATTACGTCCCTACGAACTCACCAACTTTATGTTGACGCTCTTTAGTACACTTTTTCAGGTAATCAAGTTAATCAAGGGCAAAACAGATGAATGCAATGCTTGCTAGCTAGAATTGGACTAGCTTTGGACTTCTGGATCCGTGATCCTTATTTCCCCTTTTATGGGTTATGCTTAGGATCGAATATTATCATTTGATTATTGCATTCTTACTATTGATTGAATGTATATTTGGTTTGATGTTGACGATTGCATACATTTGTACGAGTTTATAGATTGTTTCAATCTCATGTATTCATATAGTTTACTCTACATAATTTCCATGTCGTGCTGTGCTATTTCTACGTGATACCCCATGATTCCGCCATGTTGGGGTGTTACAGGCTAAACTAGCAGAAATTCCAAAAGATGAAAGCTGAAAGAACGAAGAGAATTCAAACCGACGTTTAATGTTTTGATAAGTTGTAGAAACAAGAATCCGTACCTTAAACGATTACGATGTCTAATGGAATCTCCTATCTATTATCTCTTCCACGAACGATCTACACAAATTAAATAGTTAATTATTTGTTTTAAGGGGTAAAAGCATGAGTGTGCTTTATATATTTATATTATTTGTTTTGTTCGTTTGTTTTGATTAGTATATTGTAGGGTGTTGTGGAATATAACGGACTATATAATTTGAAGGTAAGATGAAAAAGTGAACAAGGTGACAAGAAAAGTTATTGATAAAAGGGATGAATGGTTCACGGTGACCTTATATAACCCTAGTTGACGATGGTTGACCTTAATGACGTATACCAAAAAAAACAATTGTTTAATTAAATTAATAATGCAAATCACTCCCATTATATCATTGAGGTTGATATTATTAGATGTAGAACAATTTTTTTTTAACACGGTACAAACAATATAAAATAATATTAATGTAATACAAATACGTTTATGTCAAATATTCATATCCATATTTCAAAAAAAAGTATTTGTCTTAAATTACTGTTTCCGCTTTCATTCTTAGTTGATGGACTAAAAGAGGCTTCTCGCTAGACCAAGCGTTTGCGGCCTTCTATTTACTTTTAATTGTTTTTAGTAGTTTAAATAGGAAATCGTGACAACCCACAACCGCTAAAATAACACACATTATTAGACTAGGTAGGGCAAGCGTCCCTGCGAACGTTCCTGTTCTTATCACTTAATATACTACGCACACCGGGTTCCCTGCTCGTTATTGTGTTACTAGTTAAGGGTAATTACTTGTACAAACACATATTAGTACCCTAGATTTGGTTAACTGGGTCTTCTACTAACCTAAACTATTAAAGGTATAGAATTGTACCCTCAACTTGCAAACTCAGTAAATTTATAACCTTGACTAAGTTAGCAAGGCACATAACTACATTCCGTTAAAAACTTAATGAAGACAAACGACTAATCGTGTCTAAAATGTAAATTTGTAAATCTTCAAGCCAAAAAGTAAATTAACAAAATGTTGTTACTGCAGTAGGTACTTTTATTTGGTTGAGCCTCCTATAATGCTCTATTACCGCAGCCATGCCATCAGTCACCTCCGGGTCTGAATTTGGATCGAGGGTCTCATGTATTTCATTAAGTTAAACCTCACAATCCTCTTGAAGATCATGTTCATCTTCTTCTACGGAATGAGTCTCATTGTCCTTGTATCCCGTATGTTCTTCATACCCTTCTTTTGTGTTGTTATGTATAAGCATAGAGGTGTCACCAGGTTGTGGTTTATTACCGATGTTATCGTCATTCATACTGCATATACAATCATAAACAAATAAATA
This sequence comes from Erigeron breviscapus, assembly GCA_034093135.1. Lineage (NCBI taxonomy): Eukaryota > Viridiplantae > Streptophyta > Magnoliopsida > Asterales > Asteraceae > Erigeron > Erigeron breviscapus. The sequence goes on along the minus strand of CM067171.1, from coordinate 87,990,344 downwards.
TAGTTAACACATTATATAACAAATTAAATTTTACTAAACAAAAAAAATATTATATATGAGGATCGATCAGGTCTACCTTTTATAGAAGCAAAATAAAAACAAACAGAAAAATCTTATGCATTATATTAGAAAAACCCAAAAATATTTATTGAAGATCAACGATTTTAATTTTTTCAATGAAGAATCCACTCTGATTAATAAAGAATGAGATTTAAAAGTCTAATGATTACGAGATAAATACATTTACCTGGCCTTTATGAACTTTACAAACTGCACTTTTACTTGAATCTTCTTTATAAAGAGTTCACAGTTTTGATGGAGGAAGGACGTGGGTGGTTTTGGCTATGAGATTGAGGGTTTTGTATTTATGTTTTTGGCTTGAAGAATTCTATATTTGCACGTCAATACCTTTGTTTGCTTCCGTCAGCAACTTATAACTCACGTGTGTTGCATGTGATCGAGTCAACCGAGTCAAGGTCACAAATTTACCACATTTACAAATTCAGGGTACCACTATGTGCATTTAATAGTGTAGGGTAATAGAAGACCCGGTTAACCAAATCTAGGGTACTAATATGTGTTTTAGCGTTTTATAAATTTAGACCATTGATATTTTTCTTATTAAAATTCATTTTTGTTTTCTCAAATAAAAAACACACATCAGTAGTTTGATTGAAACATGAGATCTCAAAAGTTTGGTCTTTTAAAAACTGAAATCGAAAACTTTGATGAGGCAAGAGTTTAAAAATAGAAACTTTAGAAAGTAAAAATGAAAAAAGGCAAAAGTTATTGGATTATATACTTTATGTACACAAAGTTATATTATGATGGGAACAATATTTAAAAAAATATAAACTTTAAGGAATAAAAATGAAAATTAGAAAAATAAAGAAGTTCTTATACTTTATAAATAAAGACTTGTACATTAATATTAGTGTATTAGTATGTATATAACGTAAGCAGCATGGTTTGGATCAGTGGTAAACACTACCATTTAGGTAAAAACTGGAAGTAGCCTCTCTACTTAGGTTGAGGTAAGGTCTGCCTACATCATAACCTCCCCCATACACCGTCGAGGTATTGGGGCTCAAAACCCGCGAAAGGCGGTACTGAGCAGTTTTTTTATTCCTTTCTTTCTAATATGTATATAACGTAAAAACACCGGTGGAAATATCACCATCTTTTGCAAAAGTAAGTCATTTTTGGATTTATTAATTTCTTTTTATATAACTGAGTTAGTTTAAGTCTGTGTTGTGTGTAAATGAGTTACAGTTTGGGCCCCACCAGAATTTGAGAGTTTCATTTCTCTCTTTTGAGATATTCATTTATAACTTTTGTTAGGTCCAGTTTTGCTGAAAACTGGAGCCTCTCCAGTGGCAACTGGAGACGAGAAGAATTGTCTGGAAATATTAGAGGTCCAGTTGCAATGTACAGTTTATGCAACTGAAGACCTCCTCCAGTTGAACATCTGGTGAACACACCTGAAGACATTCCAGTTGAAGTCGAAGACATTAAGTGGAAGAAAGAGAATGACAATGGCAGCGAAGCCCAGTTGGGATTCTGACTGATCAATGAACTGGAGACCATCAGTGTAAATGCAGTTACAAAGCTTTACACTGATTACGAGGAGGACCTTTTACTTTCCATCCTTTTACCCGGACAATAACCTTGTCTGTGGATAAAAGTACAAGGATGTAAAGTGGTTGAATAAAGTAACCTTTTGTCTTACTTTATTTAGCACACACAAATAATTATTTACTAATACTTTTTGTGTGCTGTCAACCATATTTGTACGTTGAAGTTGAGATCCCAATGCTCAACCTTCGACTATAAATAGAGGTCCTTGCACAAGCAAGAATACAACTTTGCAATACACATACTTGCAATATTCTTGGTGAACTTGTGCAAGATTCTCTCAATCGCTAAAAGGAACATTTCACAACTTTAAGTGTTTCGATTGTTTAGGAGAATTTCCAAGTATAGATCAATTGTATTTCATAGGTTGTTAAGATATTTACATTTGTGTATTATCTTGGTTCCGCAACAACCTTGTATTTTGTTTATATTCAATAAATAAAATACACTTGAAAAATACATATTGTCTCACCAAATTTACATTACTTGTACTTTACTTTATTGCATTGTATTTACTTATTTACTTTGTCACCTAAATAAGTAACTTCCAGTTAACCTGGTACACTGTTCACCGCACGTCCAGTTTTGTGATTGTGTTGCAAAGAAATCTCACCATTGACATAGAGGTGTCTTCAGTAACCATCTAATAATAGTTGGGACTCACAACTTTTTACTTTCATATGTTTTATAAATGGAAAAAGTGAATATGAGGATCTTAGGCACTGAATTTTGATAAAAAATCTCTCACATACTAATTTTTTAATATTTTGAATAAATGTTTGGGCCTCTATGTTTTTTATGTATTAAAATTTGATACGTGAGGAGTTTTTCCACCCAACTTCGTTCGGGCAAGTCACGGGTTTTCTTCACATTTTCTCAGTTTTTGGCATCACCCGACCCGGACCGACCAACTCTTGACCCGGAATGCAGGAAAAACTTGACCCGTGACTCGGCCCGTTAGGGCTTTGGGCGGGTCTGTTCGAGTCAGAAGGCGGGTCGCGAGTTTGAGGGTTATTTGCACATCTCTAGGAGAGAGTTAAATTAAGGACAATTAGGGCTGTAAACGAACTGAACAGTTCACGAACCTTTCGGTGGGAAGTTCGTTCGTGTTCGTTCGCTTAATTAAATGAACGAACATGGACACAAATATTTGTTCGTTTACTTAAATGAACGAACATGAACAGAGCTCTCGTTCGTTCATTTATGTTCATGAACGTTCGATAATCTGTTAGTGAACGTTCGTTCTTTTATGTTCATGAACAATCGTTCGTGAACATCGTTCGTCTATGTTTGTGAACATTTGTTCGTTTATGTTCGTTTACATATACTAATACTAATCAACTATACCTAAAAAAATAGTTTAATATAAATATTTTATTTATATCATATATAGATCAGATTATATTAATATATATATATATTTTTTTATTAAAGTGTGTATCTTTATTCTCGAAATTAAGTTCTAATACTTATAACTATATGTTTGTTTATTGTTATTTAATGTTCATTTGTGTTCGTGAACATTCGTTCATGAACATAAAGAACGAACATGAACAAGCCATTATGTTCGTTTACCGTTTGTGAATTCATAAATCTTTTTTATAGTAATAACAAGGGCTACAACTTCCAAGTACACTTACAAGAGTCTTATTATTTACAAGAACATGTGAATTCATAAACCTTTTTTTATAGTAATAGTTGATTGGTTTCTATTAAACCTTTATTATAGTAATAGTTGATTAGTTTCTATTTCAAGATTTGATATGATAGTACAGTGTGGTAGCAAAAACCTATATCGCGATATGCATGAGGGCTATCATTCAGGTTGGGTTTGGGTTATACTTATGTTTAAAAAATTCTTCAAATTCAGAATTAGGATAGAGCCAGTCAAATAGAAATTTTTGTTGTATAACTCTTGTTCAGTCACGCATGCATGCATGTTTAATTGTATGTATGTATGTATGTATGTATATGTGTATGTATACACGCGTTGATGAAAAGGAAGGAGGGGAATAGAAAAACATTGATAAAGCATATTAATCAAGTCGTACACTCATACTGTAACACAGTCAGCGATGTCTTTTGCTTAGACTGTTAAACATAAAAACAAAACTCATGATAGTCATTGTTATATAAACTCAAAACCATCATTGTTGCTTTTTCAAGACTCTCAATCTTGCTCTTTTGAGAACTAAAAAGATCATTTTTTTAGAACAACATTCTAATCTACTTCTACTCCTAAATTACACGCATGACTGGTATGAAACCCAGGACTCTCGAAAAATCTCAATTAATCCACCTCTACAAATGTGAGAAGTGGGACTCGAACCCAGGTGGATCCACCAAGGTCAAAGAACTTACCAATGACCCACCAACCCATTGGCTAAAAAGATCAATTTTGTTTATCTTTATTAGCCAACTAGAACTTTCTCAGTTCAAATTGAACAATTGTGTTCTGATTCCGTAATTGTGTGAGTGATCTTAAAAACTGCACTTGAAGGTGATTTTTTTTCGCTAAGAAAGCCTCTACCGGGCTAAAACTCCAATAATTACTTTTTTTCATTGGGTTCTTTCATAACCAATGTTTTAAAAATCGGTATTTTAATCATACCGGTGTTGAAAAAATTTCCAGTATTATCGGAATTACCGGAAATACCGGCCGATACGACTATTTTAGTTTATTTTTTCATTATTCTACAAAATTTGTTACAGTTTAACAAAAATAGTCCAAAACAATTATAGTTCACTCAAAAATAATACTAAATATGTATTTTATAACAAAATATAAGGTTTAAAGTTCACAAATAACAAAAACTAACATTAAAGTATCATAAAAAAATATTTAAAAAAATTTCAAAAAAAATAAATAAATGAAAATACCGAAAATACCGAACGGTATGAAATAGTGAAAATACCGGAATCAAAATACCGGAGTACCCTCAAATGCTGGTAATACCGGTAATACTGGCCGGTATTTAAAACATTGTTCATAACATAAAGTCATCTAAAATCATGTGATTAGCCAAATTTCATTACGATTTTACCAAATTAGCCAAGTTTTTTGGATTTTCACAGAATAGCCAACAAAATTGCAATAAACTAACAAAATCGCAATAAGGTCTTCAAAATCCCCATTGCGATTTTGAAATTTTCGTTGCGATTCTATCTGTTTATTGCGATTTTGTTGGCTATTTTGTAAAAATCCATAAATATTCGGCTAATTTGGTATAATCGCAACGAAATTTGACTAATCACATAATTTTCTCTTCAAAACATAAATAGCTAAAGTATCTATGCATTGTATGGTACCAACAAGGAATTAGCCTAGTGGTAAGGCAAACACTTGATGACCTTAAGGTCTCAGGTTCGATCCTCGCTGGGAACAATTTCTTTAAGGTACCCGTTACCAATGAAGCCTAGTCTCATATGTGAAGTTTAAATATCTTTCGGGTTGCCCAGATCATGTGGGGATTAGGATGGAGGTATTGTATCGGCATCATATGGCTCATGCGGGGTGAGTCGATGGGTATCCAATTGTGATACCGGGGTTAGGGTTCCCCCGATTTACCCTTTTTCTATGCATTGTATGGTTAACCCTTCGCCCGTTATATGATCATCCTCTTCCACTGGACCCTCTTCCTTCTAAATTCTTAATTCTCCATCGAACCATCCGTCATCCTTCAACGTCCAAAACGCATGGGGAGGATGCCTTTAGACGTGGAGGACGGGGACAAAGAAAGTTGAGGCGGGGCTAAGGTGGTTAAGAAAATATTATCTAGAAAAAAAATGAACAAAAGGTTTTAAAAATATATAATTGTTTTCCTATATATAACTAGATTATATCCCGTTAATACGCGGATAAAAATATATATATATATAACTAATAACATACTAATGTTTCATGATATCGTATATTGACAAATTGTAAATAAAAGGTGTTGAAAAACAATAATGTTATATTTGCTTACAATAATTAAATGAGTTTAAGTATATATAGAAAAAGAATTGGCACGGTGTAGATAAAAAAAAGAGATTTTAGTGATCAATTCTCTATATACCTAATTGATGTGGCTCATTTTATACATATTTATCACATTAAATTTGAGCCTTTATACATATTTTCTAGTTGTATTAATGATATTTTGATACTTGATATACATACACACACACACACACACACACACATATATATATATATATATATATATATGTTTATGGATTGTGGTACAAATAAGCATTGATGATGCAAGTTAATAAAAAAAACAATGTTTTTAAAACCGGACCGGACACTGAACCGGTATCATAAAATTGTACTGGTCTGATCGGTTGGACCGCAATTGAACCGGGTTTTGATGATATATACAATTTTCGTAGTAATACCCAAACATTCTTGATTTAAACATAACATAAGTCCAATAACTAACATAAGTCCAATAACATTAAGTTACATCAGTTATCTGATACAAGTTTAAACACATAAAATATAACCTCTTCAAAAGTCATTTCTTCCTACAATTGCAAAAAAGAAATATAAATTAAGCATCCATATAGTTTTTCTACGACAACAAAAAAATCAAATTATCAAAAAAAAAACCCAATTCACAAAAGCGGTTATTTAGAGACCTAATAACCGCTTTTGTTAATTGGGTATTTTGTGTTAGAATTTTGTTTGTATTAGAACTTATTTCAACACATTTTATGTGTTTAAACTTGTATTAGAACTTATTTCAACTATCGCTTTTGTGCTAGAATTTTGTTTGTTATGGATAACTGACGTAACTTAATGTTATTGGACTTATGTTATGTTTAAATCAAGAATCTTATGGTATTACTACGAAAATTGTATATATCATCAAAACCCGGTTCAATTGCGGTCCACCGATCAGACCAATACAATTTTACGATACCGGTTCAGTGTCCGGTCCGATTTTCAAAACATTGCTCGTAACATTTATCCCCATAATAAAAGCTGATGTATGCCAACCAACCACTCCACTATATCAGTATAAATTCGTGTCATGAGACATCAACAACAGATTATATATTCATAAAAAAATAAAAGTTTAATATGTTGTTAACCCAATTAACTTACGTAACAGAAGAAAAAATGAAAAACTAAACAGGAGATTCCAAATCAAAAGAAGTCAACTATATTCAATCTTGATATTGAACCAATGTGATGTATCAATTCAACTTTCTTAAACAAGCCAAAGGAATTCGTCTGGGCAACGTCATCCCTTAATCGCGCACGTGTCACATGCCTGGATAGGAGACTTTGCCAAATACATGTTATGTGTTTGAACCTAACCCCTTCACGAGCAGCTTCACTTGCCTGTGTGCGCTGACCTTTGGGGAAGAGTCGTATATGTTCCAATGGAACTTTGGCTCAAACGTTGCCTCGCAAGCCAACCATTATTTCTTTGCTAGAAGATGAAGTCCAAAGATTTTCTTCGAACTTTTCATTATTTGTTATGGGGTTCAATTCAGCTATAGCTAGCTTAAACAATTGTGCTCTAATCTTAGCATTTCCTTTTCCTTTATAAAAAACTTTATATAGAAGACTCAATACACAAAAATATTAAACGATATGCAAAAGTTTTTGTCAAGAATTCATATGTCATTATTAAGCATTATCAAATGAAGGAAGTTCTTGAGGTTTTTGTGATGTTAATGGGTCAAGAGGAACACTCCTATACGAAAATGAAACGACTCAACGCAAAACGACAAACTTATTTGACTAGACTTCTTAATTTTAAAAAATTTCGGCATGACCTATCCGTAAAATCATGTATCCAACCTGTAGTTTCAAACTAGTTTAACTATCAAACTTACTAACCACAACTTTAAAGATATATTACAACCATAACTTTACAATTTGACCAAATTTTCAAAACTTAAACTTGACCAAATTACATCCAAAAGACCACACTTCCAAGTTCCAAAACATTTGATCAAGAGCTTGGCTAGAAAAGGGATTGACTAACACCAAATTCTTACTACCTTTACTTCAAAAGCTCAAGCTAATTACTCCAACTTTGCCTTATCTTTTGATCCACTTGAACCTATAAAATATAAACAACTAAAAGATAAGCAATTTCGCTTAGTGAGTACAAAATACAATTATGCAAGTTATCATCATATCAATTTTCTTGGGCTAGCACAATCTGAACACTTTAACATATAACTTGAACTACTTGTACTAGCCAACTAACAAGCATATGGATCCATAGCTACTAATTAACTCTACCTACAAGAATTTAATCAAATTCTTGTAGTCATAAACTCTACCTACAAGAGTTAAACCAAAAGTCAACTCTTGTAGTCATATTCAAACTACCTACAAGAATTGGACAACGCCAACTCTTGTAGTCATACTTTAACTACCTACAAGAATTGGACAACGCCAAGTCTTGTAGTCATAACTTTAACTACCTACAAGAATTGGACAACGCCAAGTATTGTAGTCATAACTTTAACTACCTACAAGAATTGGACAACGCCAATTCTTGTAGTCATCTCTTAACATACATAAATGGACTTTGTACTCACCTTATTAGCGACAACTTGCAATTAATCCTTAAGATAACTCGAACTCAAAACCTATTACAATTGCAAAATACATGATTACTTATATAGCTTACTTAACTTTCCAACTAACCCATAACATACATATATTGTTGTGTTTGGCTAAATACATAATACACTTTTCTTATAAAATTCTCTAAGTACATAATATAGCTTTAACATGCTATTACTTGGCAATCTTTCTTGTTATCTCAAAATCTCAATTTCAATTAAACTTTAATTAGCCAAACAACAACAATAACCATTTGGACTTTACAAGAATTCACTAGAAAAGAGGTGGTGATAATAATAATATTATCATCACAAAATATTCATCTAATAATTCCATAATACAACTAACAATAAAATTCTAATAAATAACAACAACAATAATAATATTACCTTTCTTTGAATTACTAGTAATCACTACTCCTAAACTTGAAAATCCCCGAATCTCCTCTTGATGAACCCTAGTTATAACTTCTTGAATATTCTCAATATACTAAGGAAGGATTATTGTTATTATTATTAGTTAAGAAAGTAGATTTAGATTAGTAAAAAGTAAATTCCCATTTGATTTTGGTGAACTTTTCTTCATGATTTGCATCTCTCGGCCGTTCGGTTTCTTTTCTTTCTTCATGATTTGCATCTCTCGGCCGTTCGGTTTCTTTTCTTTCTCGCAGCACCACACACGTCCACTATCTTCTAGTTACAAGAATATTTAGTTTATTTAACTATGTTTTGATTTAATTAAAGGTATTTTATACTATTAGTTACACTTTATCTCCTATTGTTTATCTAACATGTTATTTAGGCACTAACATATTTATAAGGAAATGACTCATTTATCCTTACTAACTATAAAATATAATATCATACTTAAAATATTACCGTTTAAAAATCGGGGCGTTACAACTCTTCCCCACTTATACAGGATCACGACCTCGTGATCCACGCCATATGCCACGATGGAAAATACTTTAGCACAACTTCTTCGGGTTCCCATGTGAACTCTGAACCCTTTCTATGCTTCCATTGGATTTTATACAATTTTAATGTTTTCCTACGAAAGTTCTTAACCTGCTCATCAACTATTCCAACCGGTTCTTCAGCATAGTTAAGTTTATTATCTATTTCAATCTCATCCAACGGTACTAACATAGTTTTATCAGCCAAACATTTTCGAAGATGTGAGACGTGGAATGTATTGTGAATTCCCGCTAGTTCTTCGGGCAATTCAAGACGATATGCAACCTTTCCCACTTTTGCCAAAATTTTAAAAGGGCCGATAAAACGAGGACCAAGTTTTCCACGTTTACGAAAACGAATGACTCCTTTCCATGGAGAAACCTTAAGTAACACGTGATCACCTACATTAAACTCAATAGGTCTTCTCCGCTTGTCAGCATACGATTTCTGTCTGTCTTGAGCTGCCTTTAGTCTTTCTCTAATCATATCAATCTTCTGAGTAGTCTTAAGTACAATATCAGTTCCACCCAGTTCGCTTTGTCCCACTTCTCCCCAACATATAGGAGTACGACACTTTCTACCGTATAACATTTCATAAGGTGGCATTTCAATGCTGGCATGATAACTATTATTGTATGAAAATTCTGCTAACGGTAAATATAGATCCCAGGTTCCCTCAAAGTCAATTATACACGCGCGTAACATATCTTCTAGAGTCTGAATGGTCCTTTCACTTTGACCATCTGTCTGGGGATGATACGCGGTACTTAAATTTAACTGAGTACCCATATCGTCTTGGAATTTACGCCAAAACTGAGAAGTGAACTGAGTATCTCGATCAGAGACAATAGAAACAGGAACACCATGCCTTGCCACCACTTCTTTCAAATAAAGATTAGCTAACACTTCTGAAGAAAAAGATTCTCGAATTGGAAAAAATAAAGCACTTTTTGTAAGACGATCTACAATCATCCAGATGGTGTCATATTGATTACGAGGTGTCTTCGGCAATTTTGTAATAAAATCCATAGTGAGATGTTCCCACTTCCACTTGGGAATTTCCAAAGGCTGTAAACTCCCATATGGTTTCTGATGCTCTGCCTTAAACTGCAAACATGTTAAACACTTTTGAACGTATTTAACAATATCTCTTTTCATTCCAGGCCACCCGTAATCCTTCTTGAGATCATAATACATCTTCGTTGCTCCCGGATGAATGGAATATTTAGACTTGTGCGCCTTCTCAAATAATATCTGATTGATGTTACTTGAGAATGGAATCCAAATTCTATCATAACGGGTAATAAGCCCTCTTGAATCTTTAGAGAAATGCTTAACTTGACCTTTGATACGTTCTTTTCTCTCATCATTTTGTAAAGCTTTCTCTTGGGCTGCTCTAATTTGATCGAAAAACTCGTTAGTAATAATCATTCGTAGGGATGCAACTTGAATATTACCATGACGACTTTTCCGACTAAGAGCATCTGATACAACGTTTGCTTTGCCAGGATGATAGAGAATTTCACAGTCATAATCTTTTAGAAGATCCAACCATCTTCTCTGACGATTATTTAGATCTCGTTGATCAAAGAAATACTCGAGACTTTTATGGTCGGTATAAATAGTACATTTAACACCGTAAAGATAATGACGCCATATTTTCAAGGCTAAGACAACCGCTGCCAATTCAAGATCATGAGTTGGATATCCTTTCTCGTGTTCCTTCAGCTGTCTCAATGCATAAGCAATGACTTTCCCACGTTGCATGAGAACACAACCAAGACCATTAGAAGAAGCGTCACAATATACAAACATATTCTCAACTCCTTCTGGTAGAACTAGAACAGGTGCCTCACTTAACTTCTGCTTGAGTGTATTAAAGGCTGATTCTTGTTTGTTACCCCACTCAAATTTTTCATTCTTTCGAGTCAGCTTTGTCAAAGGAGAAGCAATTCTTGAGAAGTCTAAAATGAATCGGCGATAATAACCAGCTAGCCCAAGAAAACTACGAACCTCCGTGGGATTCTTTGGACGATCCCATTTCATTACTGCCGCTATCTTCTCAGGATCAACTTTAATGCCTTCACTACTTACAACATGACCAAGAAATTGCACTTCTCTTAGCCAGAATTCACATTTAGAAAATTTTGCATAAAGTTTTTCTCTTCTGAGAGTTTCCAAGACTTCACGCAAATGATGTTCATGTTCAACTTGACTCTTTGAGTAAATTAGAATATCATCAATGAAAACAATCACAAATCTGTCCAACATAGGACGACAAACACGATTCATAAGGTCCATAAAAGCTGCGGGAGCATTTGTAAGACAAAAAGGCATAACAACAAATTCATAATGCCCATAACGAGTTCGGAACACAATTTTTGGAATATCTTCTTCTCGCACCTTCAACTGATGATATCCAGACCGGAGATCAATCTTAGAAAAATAACTTGCACCTTGAAGTTGATCGAATAAATCATCAATTCGAGGTAAAGGATACCTATTCTTGATGGTTACCTTGTTGAGTTCAAGGTAATCAATACACATGCGCATAGTACCATCTTTCTTCTTGACAAAGAGAACAGGCGCACCCCACGGGGAACTACTTGGACGAATAAAACCTTTGTCCAAAAGTTCCTGGAGTTGACTCATTAACTCTTGCATGTCTGTTGGTGCTAGACGATAAGGAGCCTTAGCAATGGGATTAGCACCTGGAACAAGATCAATACGAAACTCAACTTGCCGGTCAGGTGGAACACCCGGCAAGTCATCAGGAAAAACATCAGAATATTCATTAACAACCGGAATTTCTTGCAAAGACTTTGGCTCTGTTCTGGAATCAATAACATGAGTTAAATAGGCTTGACACCCATGAGAAATATGACGACGAGCACGGGCATAAGTACAGATAGATAAAGGATATTTTTGTCAGAAATATGACGACGAGCACGAGCATAAGTACAGATAGATAAAGGATATTTTTGTCTCTCTCCATAGACAACCATATCTTCCCCACTAGGAGCCTTGAGATGGACACTTTTGTCATCACAAGAAATGTTGGCTTTATGTAACCCAAGCCAATCCATTCCTATGATAATATCAAACTCACCCAAGATCATCGGAATTAAATCAACTTAAAAGATTTAGAATCAATAACGAGTTCACAATCCCGATACACATCATAAAGAAGTAACTTTTCATTATGAGGAATTTCTACTTCTAAGGGTGAATCTAATTTAGATGGGGATTTCATAAGATAATGGGAGAATCTAGATGATACGAAACAACAATTTGCACCAGAGTCGAATAAAACTTTAGCAGGTATAGAATTCACCAGAAAGGTACCTGACACAACATCTTATGCCTGTTTTGCCTCATCAACTGAAATCTGAAAAGCTCTCCCCTTTTGAGCCCCCGTCATCTTTGCTAACCTCCTTTCGGTTTCTTTCCTCAATTCAGCTTTCCTTTCCTCCTCCGACAAAGAAGGACAAGAACTCTTTCTGTGACCCGCCTTAAAGCAATGAAAACATACTGTCACTTTCCCTGGTGTCACTTTCCCTGGCTGAAACTTGCAGTCTTTCATGAAATGGCCCGGTTGCCCACATTTGTAGCAATTTTCAGAATTAGCCCGACATTGACCTGAATGCATCCTTCCACAAAGATCACAACGAGGAGAAATTCCACTCTTGTTTTGGTTTCCCATTGGCGTGACATTTCCTTTAAACTTCTTGTTGGAAGCACTAGTATGCTCAAACTTTCTTTTCTGATGTGAATCTTCACTCCGTGATTGCTCTACCTCAAAGCCTCGTGCAACATTAAATAATTCAGTAAAAGACTTCATCTGCACAAGACTAATACGTTCTCGCAGATCTTTACGAAGTAGCCTATGAAAATGTTCTTTAAGCAAATCATCACTATTGAGATACTCTGGAAAGAATTGAGCTTTATCCAGAAACTGAGTTTTAAAAGAATTCAGGTGTAATGACCCCTGAGATGTAGTTAAGAACTCAGCACGAAGTTTGGCAATTTCTGCTTCAGAGCGAAAAGACTTATAGAACTCTTGTTTAAAATCATCCCAAGACAAAGTAGAAATGAAAGCCTCGCCTTTAACTCTGATTTGTGTATCCCACCACCGCTTAGCACCTCATCTTAGCATACTTGCACCATAGATCGTCTTTAACTCAAAAGGGCATTTAGTAATTCTGAAAGCACCCTCGATCTCAGATATCCAATTAGTACTGACTATGGGATCAGGATCCCCATCATATACAGGAGGATTGGAAATAGTGAAATTTTTTAAGTTATACTCTTTCTGAGATGTAGTCTCTGCCATATGAGTACCTTCCCTTCCCACGGTTTGAACTTTAGGTTGACCTCCTTGAGTTTGAGGAAAACGCTTGTCAAACTCCTCCTGTACAACTAGAGAAACCTGTTCTTTGATCATAGTAGTTATGTCACCAGTAACGATGTTTTGAACAGTATCCTGAATTTAACGAGTAAAGTAAGGAGCGAAATTCTGAAGGGCTCGTCCTATCTGAGCTGAGATGCTATCATCATTAGCATCAATCTGTTCATCGTCATTAGAATGATGTTCTATGGCCGCATCATAATGACTTTGGGCCACCTAAATCCTGATTAGTATTATCCATCGGAAAGTTCAAACAATCTATTAACTTTACAAATTTTATTTTCTACATCATTAAATACAATCATAGCATATACAAGGTCGGGAGCTCTAAAGTTTCATATTAGAGAACTTCCATATTTAACGCCTTTAACTTAAGATGTTTAATATATGATCGTAATAATGCTGCAGTCATTATTAAGATTATATATTACAACTCCTTAAGTTAACTTCGTTAAATACTTTCATACTCTAATTTAAAACAACTTATCTCATTACGGCCAGTCACATAATATGGTTTAAGCTTAGGCATTCTATCTATAACGATCAAATACATAAATCCCTTAAACCAAAGCTCTGATACCACTTGAAACGACTCAACGCAAAACGACAAACTTATTTGACTAGACTTCTTATTTTTAAAAAATTTCGGCATGACCTATCCGTAAAATCATGTATCCAACATGTATTTTCAAACTAGTTTAACTATCAAACTTACTAACCACAACTTTAAAGATATATTACAACCATAACTTTACAATTTGACCAAATTTTCAAAACTTAAACTTGACCAAATTACATCCAAAAGACCACACTTCCAAGTTCCAAAACATTTGATCAAGAGCTTGGCTAGCAAAGGGATTGACTAACACCAAATTCTTACTACCTTTACTTCAAAAGCTCAAGCTAATTACTCCAACTTTGCCTTATCTTTTGATCCACTTGAACCTATAAAATATAAACAGCTAAAAGATAATCAATTTCGCTTAGTGAGTACAAAATACAATTATGCAAGTTATCATCATATCAATTTTCTTGGGCTAGCACAATCTGAACACTTTAACATATAACTTGAACTACTTGTACTAGCCAACTAACAAGCATATGGATCCATAGCTACTAATTAACTCTACCTACAAGAATTTAATCAAATTCTTGTAGTCATAAACTCTACCTACAAGAGTTAAACCAAAAGTCAACTCTTGTAGTCATATTCAAACTACCTACAAGAATTGGACAACGCCAACTCTTGTAGTCATACTTTAACTACCTACAAGAATTGGACAACGCCAAGTCTTGTAGTCATAACTTTAACTACCTACAAGAATTGGACGACGCCAAGTCTTGTAGTCATAACTTTAACTACCTACAAGAATTGGACAACGCCAATTCTTGTAGTCATCTCTTAACATACATAAATGGACTTTGTACTCACCTTATTAGCGACAACTTGCAATTAATCCTTAAGATAACTCGAACTCAAAACCTATTACAATTGCAAAATACATGATTACTTATATAGCTTACTTAACTTTCCAACTAACCCATAACATACATATATTGTTGTGTTTGGCTAAATACATAATACACTTTTCTTATAAAATTCTCTAAGTACATAATATAGCTTTAACATGCTATTACTTGGCAATCTTTCTTGTTATCTCAAAATCTCAATTTCAATTAAACTTTAATTAGCCAAACAACAACAATAACCATTTGGACTTTACAAGAATTCACTAGAAAAGAGGTGGTGATAATAATAATATTATCATCACAAAATATTCATCTAATAATTCCATAATACAACTAACAATAAAATTCTAATAAATAACAACAACAATAATAATATTACCTTTCTTTGAATTACTAGTAATCACTACTCCTAAACTTGAAAATCCCCGAATCTCCTCTTGATGAACCCTAGTTATAACTTCTTGAATATTCTCAATATACTAAGGAAGGATTATTGTTATTATTATTAGTTAAGAAAGTAGATTTAGATTAGTAAAAAGTAAATTCCCATTTGATTTTGGTGAACTTTTCTTCATGATTTGCATCTCTCGGCCGTTCGGTTTCTTTTCTTTCTCGCAGCACCACACACGTCCACTATCTTCTAGTTACAAGAATATTTAGTTTATTTAACTATGTTTTGATTTAATTAAAGGTATTTTATACTATTAGTTTATTTAACTATGTTTTGATTTAATTAAAGGTATTTTATACTATTAGTTTATTTAATATTTAGGCACTAACATATTTATAAGGAAATGACTCATTTATCCTTACTAACTATAAAATATAATATCATAGTTAAAATATTACCGTTTAAAAATCGGGACGTTATAAGAAAACTTCAACAGTCTAACATAACAAGGTGGTATTCTCATTTCTATATGAAATCAAGGGGACATGTTCAACTTGACAAAGACTACCATGATATATTGATATACAGTGTGTTATCTCTAACACAAAATCTTACAGAATTGCTAGTTAATTTTAAATAAATAAATAATTTACCCTAACATATGCTTCTATTCTGTAGCCCATCCGAAAACATTGTGATTATGTGAAGAAAGCAAACAAAAGGACAACAATTCCTTATCAAGTTGGTGACTCGTTCTAAGTTGAGCATGCACATATGGGACCAGATCCAGTTATATGCCTCTTAAGCCATCAATTAAGTAGCCAGCATACACGTACGATCAACCAATATCAATCTCAGATCGTCGATTGGCAATCTCAAGTCACCTTATAAAGTTATTGAACATGTCAAATAAGTAACACTCTTAAAGTTAACATGCCCGGCAGGAAAAGTAACTACTGCCACTACATGACCAAGTGAATCACCATATGAATTTCCAAATCAATTAAAAAAAAAAGTTTGCAATTACTATGCTGATACCATCTCAAGTACTTATCCGATACAAGTTTTACTTAAAAATAGAAGAAATGATCCACCATTCGCAGTGTCAATCAAATTTACAACTTCCTTTTCTGGACATATCTGCATTTTAACCAACCTGGCTTGACAGAACCGCTTGTAGAAGCAAAAACCAGCCAACTGAAAATATAGCCTCAGTTCAAGCAAGGCTGTTCATGGTTTATGGAGCTTGAAGCCGAATACCCCTGGGACGTAGTTTTGTGTTGCCTTAAGTGGTTTATAGTGGCCATAAGACCTGAAGAACAAATGGGGAAAGGTGGTGCCAAAATATGAGGCGTCAATATCTATGGGAAGTGAAGGAATATTATCTCACTCATGCAATTCATTAGCACACACCAACCAAAAAAGAAGAAAAGGGAACAAGATTGAAAGTGGGATATAATTGAAATGAGTGAAAAGTACAAGTTTACAACGGATGCTTAAAAATAGTTGACATAGAACAGACATTACAAATTACAAACGATATGCAAATGATAATATTTGTAGAAGACAATGGGCATGTTGTACATATACAATAATGCAAATCCAAAATAGAATACGGATGCAAATGAAACCCCTCAAAAACAACATATGGAACCAACTGCTTTATGTTTTTTTTATATATCAAAACCAAAGAAATGGACTGCTAAACTACAACAGGCATGATTGTCAATACCGAATTAGTTTAAGAAATCATCATACTAACTTTATGAGCTTGAAGTTAGGCATAGATTTTCTTTAATCTATATTTATAGGATATGTACTAAGTTAGACCACAAAATATCAGAGCAAAAAAATATGACCATAGTACTTGACATTACGTCTCAAATTGAACAAACATCGTATTTGGGAAATCTGTATGAGAACAGAAAAACTATCAGCAACGAATACCTTTTTTTTCAGAAAGGTTTTAAGGTATATTGTTCTTTTTGAAATCAAAGATCAAGTAAACGGTCAGAAATTCCATGATTTGCTAGTATAGCGGTTTTTGTTTAATTATTTCCAGGCACAGTAGCTTTCAAGGATGTCAAAGGCAATGATTGTATATAAATCATCCTTAAACATAAAGCAGTTTAGTATGTATATACCAAAATACACATAAGCATATAAATATGTAATGTAAGGATACTGCCTTGATATTTGGAATGGGGGTAGTAAATATCTTCACATTTTGGACAGTATATTTTCACAGTACTCAAACGTGGTACGTCTGTTTGTCCAACAGGGAGACACGGCTGCCCACTGCAATAAACTCGTGGGCACCGTCCAAAGTCATAGTTTTTGTATTTCTCCGCCAACTGCAGATTGTCATATGAATTGGATTTTAGACCATGTGAATTGTGAAGTAAGAGAAACAAAAAGGGCAGATAGATTTATACCATGGCAGACATTCCCTTGGGAGTCAATATGTACCGCACATGTATCAAACCATACAACATTTCGGCTGCTGATTCAACAAGTTCATTCTGCTCTTCAGTGAACATATCTCCGTTTCGTAAACACAGGCAACAGGCTATTATTAGTATGAGAGCACAAACAAGGGTTCTACATTGTAAAAATTTCATTAAATTATCACTTTATATTTTATGGTCTCGGCAACAAGTTGAAGGGATATTAATAATGAAATCATAAGGATTTTTGTTTTCATCATGCAACTAATTAAAGTTGAAGACAGTTAAAAGTTACTACAAAACTAGATAGAAACTATTTCACCCAATTCTGTTGGTTCATAAGAGCATAATAGTCTACGCACAAGAAAGTCATGGTACCCACAAGAAATTAAACAACAAAAGCCCACAACCATAATGTTAAACTTGGAAAACAGAGTATATTTATATTATAGATAATATACAAAGTGACTTGTACCCAGAATGAAAGAACAATTGGACACTTTTTCTCTCTCCGAGACTCTGAATACTATATTTTTCTTTACTATTTCTGTATAACAAACTTGTGTTCTTCCAATACTTGCATGCGGCATATATTTCGAACAAGTAACGTTGCATGAGATGAATGATAAATCGTTTGCCTATCGCTCACAAGTAGCAAGCTTGTAACATCATAGGACAATATAGTTAAGGTCAACTCATATTTCATTTTCAAATGTGTAATATACAATTTTTAATATCCCGACTCTTAAGTTACGAGTCAAATCACAAGTTGATTAGAGTCACAACTTAACAGCTAGTTCCCGCAACAAATGACCACTATATTAAATGTTAAGAACTGACATCATTAGCTAATGTGAATAGCTTACCATGGGATGACTCCACATCTAGAATAAGATCAAGCGTGTAATCAAAGTAAGGAACTTGACTGCTTAATCCACACAAATTAAAATCGTCTTGAATATACTCATCATCAGCTTCACAGAAAAATTCATTTCCCCTCAAATTGCAAAACCATGAGATCCAAGAAGTGTCATCCTCATCAGAACCACTAACATCAGATTCCTCACTGTCTGTTTCTGATTCCTCTGCAAATATAAAAACAATAACAAAATGTGATGGTTGCCCAGAAAGAAAAATCATCCTTAAACATAAAGCAGTTTAGTATGTATATACCAAAATACACATAAGCATATAAATATGTAATGTAAGGATACTGCCTTGATATTTGGAATGGGGGTAGTAAATATCTTCACATTTTGGACAGTATATTTTCACAGTACTCAAACGTGGTACGTCTGTTTGTCCAACAGGGAGACACGGCTGCCCACTGCAATAAACTCGTGGGCACCGTCCAAAGTCATAGTTTTTGTATTTCTCCGCCAACTGCAGATTGTCATATGAATTGGATTTTAGACCATGTGAATTGTGAAGTAAGAGAAACAAAAAGGGCAGATAGATTTATACCATGGCAGACATTCCCTTGGGAGTCAATATGTACCGCACATGTATCAAACCATACAACATTTCGGCTGCTGATTCAACAAGTTCATTCTGCTCTTCAGTGAACATATCTCCGTTTCGTAAACACAGGCAACAGGCTATTATTAGTATGAGAGCACAAACAAGGGTTCTACATTGTAAAAATTTCATTAAATTATCACTTTATATTTTATGGTCTCGGCAACAAGTTGAAGGGATATTAATAATGAAATCATAAGGATTTTTGTTTTCATCATGCAACTAATTAAAGTTGAAGACAGTTAAAAGTTACTACAAAACTAGATAGAAACTATTTCACCCAATTCTGTTGGTTCATAAGAGCATAATAGTCTACGCACAAGAAAGTCATGGTACCCACAAGAAATTAAACAACAAAAGCCCACAACCATAATGTTAAACTTGGAAAACAGAGTATATTTATATTATAGATAATATACAAAGTGACTTGTACCCAGAATGAAAGAACAATTGGACACTTTTTCTCTCTCCGAGACTCTGAATACTATATTTTTCTTTACTATTTCTGTATAACAAACTTGTGTTCTTCCAATACTTGCATGCGGCATATATTTCGAACAAGTAACGTTGCATGAGATGAATGATAAATCGTTTGCCTATCGCTCACAAGTAGCAAGCTTGTAACATCATAGGACAATATAGTTAAGGTCAACTCATATTTCATTTTCAAATGTGTAATATACAATTTTTAATATCCCGACTCTTAAGTTACGAGTCAAATCACAAGTTGATTAGAGTCACAACTTAACAGCTAGTTCCCGCAACAAATGACCACTATATTAAATGTTAAGAACTGACATCATTAGCTAATGTGAATAGCTTACCATGGGATGACTCCACATCTAGAATAAGATCAAGCGTGTAATCAAAGTAAGGAACTTGACTGCTTAATCCACACAAATTAAAATCGTCTTGAATATACTCATCATCAGCTTCACAGAAAAATTCATTTCCCCTCAAATTGCAAAACCATGAGATCCAAGAAGTGTCATCCTCATCAGAACCACTAACATCAGATTCCTCACTGTCTGTTTCTGATTCCTCTGCAAATATAAAAACAATAACAAAATGTGATGGTTGCCCAGAAAGAAAAATCATGCCTTAAACAGGCATCCATAAACTAAAAATACAAGCAAAATCTGTAATGCTTTAACCAAATAGATGTAACTGATGATTGACATTCTTTTACCAAAATAAGCACTTTACCATATATACCACTGGTATTGGAACACCATTATTGAAATTCATCAAAGATACCAAATGCAAGCGCATAAACTCTAACTTAAGAGTGTGTTGTTGGGTGTGAAGGCCTTTAGGCCGGTTATTGATTAGAAAGCCCATTAGGGCCCTTTCTTGTTCAACACTCCAGAAACCCTAGCTGTTCTCCTATTAATATACCTCACATTGTAATTGTAATCTTATGGTTCAGAGCATAATCAAATAACCTAGTTTGCACCCGGTGGACTAGGCCCCCCACTGGGGCCGAACCACGTTAAATTCTTGTGTCGATTATATTTATTTTCTATTTTATCTTCTTGTTTAATTGCTTCCACGGTGCTTAGCTAAGGCTGTTCCTAACAAGTGGCATCAGAGCTTAGGTTCTGTTTGATTCGATTGTCTTTGCTCGTGGCTGTTGGTTATTCGCGATTAGGGTTTGGTTCAGACATTCTCTTGTTCGCCGTTTTTCACAGTTGACCAACAGAGCTGCTGCTGTGTGTTTCAGTCGCGATTAGGGTTCTTTAGAGCGAGGCTGTTCGGATCTATTTTAGCTGCTGCTGTACGCGTTTAGGGTTTTTACCCTTGTTCGCTGCTGCTGCTATTTGCAGCTGTTTGCTGCTTTTATTTGCAGCTGTTTAAGGCAGTCATTAGCTGTTGCTGCAGTTTTACAGCAGGATTCAGGACCTGTTTCACTGCTGATTCTGCTGCTGTGTTGTTCTTGTTTAATTGCTTCCGCTGTGCTTAGCTAAGGCTGTTCCTAACATGTGTTTGGGTAAGCTTATTTGAAGAACATATAGATAAAAGCTTATTGAATTATAGCATTATCAATATCCTCAGTAAAAAGGTTAACTTATCTTCTTATTCCTTTATATAATAGCTCATACGCCCTTCACAAGCTTACATAAACACCTTTAATGAACTTTTTGTTGTTTTAGAAACACAAAAAAGAAAAAAAAAGGCTCATAAAGCAAACTTATCCAGATACAACAATAACCATCATTCAAACAAGCATTAGACGAAAGAACCTGCAACCTATGAACAAGTCAAAAACTTGTGTTTCGATTCATAATGCCAAACTATAACTTGCAAAATTATAAATAACGGTAAAGCTGACAGGGCAGACGCTTGTCCCAAGGACAATACGTGAAAGAATATACCCTGACAGCTAAAGAGAGTATCCTGACATATCGGAAACGTAAACCTATTCACAAAGCCACCTGCCTTAACGAGATAAGGTACCTGCCTAGAGACTGGCTGCAATGCCACGAAATGATGATGATGTTGTTGTTGTTGTTGTTGTTGTTGTTGTTGTTGTTGTTGTTGGTGTTGTTGTTGTGGTTGTTGTGTTGTTGTGGTGTGTCGTCGTCGTCTGGTCGTCGTCGTCGTTGCGTCGTCGTTGTTGTTGTTGTCGTCTATCTATGTATCTATCTATATATCTATATCTATGTATATATCGTTTTTAATGAGGTAGCAAGCACCATATTGCGTATAATATATTGTGAATATCTAAGGGGGAGTATTATAATATTAAATATAGATAGATATTCACTGCCATATATATGTATTCTCTAGCCTATAAATACAAGGTTTTGGTTGTAATCTATCATTAATACAATTATCTATACAAGGTATTAATGATAGCTTAGTGGTTATAATATATATATTTTTGTAGCCTTGAGGTGTTATTGAGAATTATAAAGTTAGAAATCATTTTGACAAGTAAATTGAACGATTTGAATAACATATGGAAGAAACGAGTGAGAGACTTGATCAAAGTCGAGTGAAGAACGAAGAAAAAGGAAACTGAGGTGTGTAACGCCCGTTACCAAGTGTAACGGCCGTTACACCAAAAGAGAGATTGTAACGCCCGTTACCAAGGTAACGGCCGTTACACTCCAAAAATCCTTAAGCCCTTTAACGGGCACAAAACGGCAGTGACGAGTTTATAAAGGGGTGTAACGCCCGTTACCCTCTGTAACGGCCGTTACACCTAAAGGGGTGTAACGCCCGTTACCCTCTGTAACGGCCGTTACACCTGCATTTTCAGGTTTTTACTCCAAATCAACTTGCAATTCACCGAAATCAAATCCAAACCTCTTTAGACCACAATTTCAGAAATCAACGACTAAACATCTGTACATTCAAAAATGTTTAACTTCCAAACACATATCATAACAACAATTACCATCAAATGGGTCATTTACCCAAGTTGTCAAAAAGAAACATTTTCGTGCACCATGCTATTTTTCAAACTTACAAATTTCAGGAAATCATGACTCAAAAGATGGCATTGCCATATTTTCATACAAAAGACATCAAAATGTACCAAGAGCCAAGATGAAGAGGGACATCTAAGTCTCTACCAAAAGAATACCATTCTTCCGCGAATGGCCAAAATACCTTCAAAATCAACTAGCTATCCAAGTCAACACTTCAATCAACAAAGCCTAGTTCCTTCTCCCGGAACTACCTATAAAAAATAGTAACAACTGAAAGGGTAAGCGAATGCTTAGTGAATATACTTGCATATAATTATATAAACGAAGGAGGGCAATGCACAAAGGTCTATTGCATATAGACTATGACACCGTCGTGTCATATCCATAACACTCACTGTAACACCCCGAGCTGGGCCCGAAGTATTACGGAAATTATATAGCACACAGTGGAATTATCGTAGAACATAAACTATATGAAAATACATGAATTCAGTGAATCCGACGAGTAATGTCAAATACTGGCACAAATTACATAAGGAGCAAGTAGTCACCAAAAGTTTACAAGTCAACCCAAACGATGGCAAACGATCCTAAGCAGAATGCAAAAGATGGTAAATGAATCCTTGATCCATATTAGTCCAAGTCCGGGTTCAAGCAATCAACAATCATGTATCTCTATCTTGATTCACCTGATTACCTGAAAAGTGTACTAGCAAGTGTCAACACAAGGTTGGTGAGTTCGTAGTAATGATTCACAAGGAACCATCATCAATAACAATATCATATGTAATAACAACATCGAACAATGTACTTACAACCAACACATGTCGTCACCTGTTAGACAACAAAATATCCAAACAACAAACGATACAAAATAGTTCATATAGAATCAAGAGTAAATGGAATCATTACCAATAAATGTATCGTAAATACATCAATGTCATGCAATGCATCAAATGTGTATGAATGTCAATATGTGCATCATATGCGTGTCAATGTCATGCAATGTATCTCAGAATCATCAAGTATCACAATACTTGGTTCATATCATATCATATCATCAATTCAACACAAGTGTATACGTCTATACACATATAGTACTTAAAGTACTCAAACGGCGGACTTACAGCTCAACAACTTGCCTCGGCGGACTTACAGCTAAACAGCTTGCCTTACGGCGGACTTACAGCTAAACAGCTTGCCTTCAAACGGCGGACTTACAGCTAAACAGCTTGCCTTTAACAATGCACCAACCGAATCCCATAATCGGTTTCCCCAATTCCAACCATAAGTCAACAATCAGCCAACAACAGAAACTATACATACATACACTTAGGAGGATTCTACTTTCAACAAGTCCTTGATGCTTTTATATAGGGTCACCCGCAACCTTCCCACCACATCTTAAACTCTTTGAAAGTATAACCGACTTCCATGTATGTACATCTATCCTAAATAAAATTATAATATCACAGTCACATGCATAAACCATCCAACACTAACTCAAAACTATCCATCAATCATCAATCAATCAGTTCCATAATTCAATCAAAACATTTCATCAAATAATCAATAAACCATAAATAAAACCAAGTAAACAATCAAACAAACACGTATATGTACACTTTTCAGCCCGAATCTCAATTGAGTAGGGAACTACGAAACTCACCTGAGATGAGCAATAAAACTCCAAGTCGAAAGGAAGTAGAACCGATGTCCACGATAGCCAAAACCTATCATACACGTATTACATTAATCCTAAAGCATCTCAAGAGGTAAGGTCCTATGAATATTGACCTAATCTTACTATAAAAGCTTTATTATGTGATTTATGTCCATTTTATAAGGTTTTGATCCAATCGAAGTGGAATCATTACATTTTGTTTCAAAATGACTAGTCGAAACTTGACCACTGTTGCTTTATCAAAACTTTTGAAATGTTAACACTACGTTCTGGACTCGGGGGCATATACCATTAGAAACTAGACTCAATTACGCTTCCGTGGTCACTGGAATCATCAAAAACGGACTTACGGATCAAAAGTTATAAGCGTTTGAAAATGTTGTCGAAATCAGTCCCTAACGGGCGTTACAAAAGTAACTGGCGTTACATATAGTAACGGGAGTTACATATGTAACGGCCGTTACAACCCAAATATCAGCTCTGCAACATTCAGCAACCCAAATACGAACCAAACACCCTCCTATACTCATTTTTGACCCCAAAATTGAATTAGGAAGTTTATAAACTCAAATTTATACATTGTTGACCTTAAATAACCATGAACAAACATAACCCACTTCAATTTTCCATCTCATAATCATCAATTTCTCAATCAAAAATCCATTTGACTTATTTTTAATTCATGAACACTAAAACTAACTAAAAGTATGTAATCATCTAGTTATCCAAGACATGTAACAACCTAAAACAAGTGTTTAAGAAGTGAATTTACTTACCAAAAATGTCTTGATTCATAATTTCGAATTTGGAGAAAATAGAGAGGATGAACACTTGAAACAAAGAAATTCTTCAATTCTTAAGTATATTATTATTATTACACGATTACTAGTTGATTTTTGTTTAAGAATTTTAATGACAAAAATCAGAATTAAGAAGAATAAAATTGAGAGATTTTTTAGAAGTGAATATATAATGGTGTGTGTTTTATGGTTAAACTAATGTGGCTATTTATAGAAAATAATTTTAGAATATGCTTTAGAATATACTTTAGCATATGCTTTGGAATATGCTTTAGAATATGCTTTAGAATATGCTTTAGCATATGCTTTGGAATATGCTTTAGCATATGCTTTGGAATATGCTTTAGCATATGCTTTGAATATGCTTTGGAATATGCTTTAGAATATGCTTTAGAATATGCTTTTTACCTTTACTATTTACAATTTACTTTTTACCTTTACTATTTACTACTTTTTACCTTTACTATTTACAATTTACTTTTTACCTTTACTATTTACAATTTACTTTTTACCTTTACTATTTACAATTTACTTTTTACCTTTACTATTTACAATTTACTTTTTACCTTTACTATTTACAATTTACTTTATACCTTTACTATTTACAATTTACTTTTTACCTTTACTATTTACCGTTACTTTTTACCTTTACTATTTACAATTTACTTTTTACCTTTACTATTTACAATTTACTTTTTACCTTTACTATTTACAATTTACTTTTTACCTTTACTATTTACAATTTACTTTTTACCTTTACTATTTACAATTTACTTTTTACCTTTACTATTTACAATTTACTTTTTACCTTTACTATTTACAATTTACTTTTTACCTTTACTATTTACAATTTACTTTTTACCTTTACTATTTACAATTTACTTTTTACCTTTACTATTTACAATTTACTTTATACCTTTACTATTTACAATTTACTTTTTACCTTTACTATTTACCGTTACTTTTTACCTTTACTATTTACAATTTACTTTTTACCTTTACTATTTACAATTTACTTTTTACCTTTACTATTTACAATTTACTTTTTACCTTTACTATTTACAATTTACTTTTTACCTTTACTATTTACAATTTACTTTTTACCTTTACTATTTACAATTTACTTTTTACCTTTACTATTTACAATTTACTTTTTACCTTTACTATTTACAATTTACTTTTTACCTTTACTATTTACAATTTACTTTTTACCTTTACTATTTACAATTTACTTTTTACCTTTACTATTTACAATTTACTTTTTACCTTTACTATTTACAATTTACTTTTTACCTTTACTATTTACAATTTACTTTTTACCTTTACTATTTACAATTTACTTTTTACCTTTACTATTTACAATTTACTTTTTACCTTTACTATTTACAATTTACTTTTTACCTTTACTATTTACAATTTACTTTTTACCTTTACTATTTACAATTTACTTTTTACCTTTACTATTTACAATTTACTTTTTACCTTTACTATTTACAATTTACTTTTTACCTTTACTATTTACAATTTACTTTTTACCTTTACTATTTACAATTTACTTTTTACCTTTACTATTTACAATTTACTTTATACCTTTACTATTTACAATTTACTTTTTACCTTTACTATTTACCGTTACTTTTTACCTTTACTATTTACAATTTACTTTTTACCTTTACTATTTACAATTTACTTTTTACCTTTACTATTTACAATTTACTTTTTACCTTTACTATTTACAATTTACTTTATACCTTTACTATTTACAATTTACTTTTTACCTTTACTATTTACCGTTACTTTTTACCTTTACTATTTACAATTTACTTTTTACCTTTACTATTTACAATTTACTTTTTACCTTTACTATTTACAATTTACTTTTTACCTTTACTATTTACAATTTACTTTTTACCTTTACTATTTACAATTTACTTTTTACCTTTACTATTTACAATTTACTTTTTACCTTTACTATTTACAATTTACTTTTTACCTTTACTATTTACAATTTACTTTTTACCTTTACTATTTACAATTTACTTTATACCTTTACTATTTACAATTTACTTTTTACCTTTACTATTTACCGTTACTTTTTACCTTTACTATTTACAATTTACTTTTTACCTTTACTATTTACAATTTACTTTTTACCTTTACTATTTACAATTTACTTTTTACCTTTACTATTTACAATTTACTTTTTACCTTTACTATTTACAATTTACTTTTTACCTTTACTATTTACAATTTACTTTTTACCTTTACTATTTACAATTTACTTTTTACCTTTACTATTTACAATTTACTTTTTACCTTTACTATTTACAATTTACTTTTTACCTTTACTATTTACAATTTACTTTATACCTTTACTATTTACAATTTACTTTTTACCTTTACTATTTACCGTTACTTTTTACCTTTACTATTTACAATTTACTTTTTACCTTTACTATTTACAATTTACTTTTTACCTTTACTATTTACAATTTACTTTTTACCTTTACTATTTACAATTTACTTTTTACCTTTACTATTTCAATTACGATTATATAACGATTAATAACGTTTAATAACATGGGTTCAACAACCCATATCGTGAGTATAAAGATACTCATAACGTGGATCCAACAATCCATAGTATGAGTATAAAGATACCCATAGCATCAATAACAGCACGACTTACATAATGATTAATGCGTCATATACGGGGCGACTTACATATATTTCAAATGCGTCATATCAAAACTCAATCACATATTCATAATTGAAACATAATTAATCGAGTAACAAATCAATACATAAATCGAATAATCAATCAAACGATTAATCGACATCAAACAAGTATGTACACATATAGTATAGACTACTTACACATTTATGGTATAACATAGATACTCTGTCTGGACATAAGTAAGTCTATCTATAGCATCACACATGATTCAAATTTATTCCTTTTTCCATAATTGACCGTTAGAAACGGTTCATTCTTAAACTATATAATAATACCACCGTGCATATTTCTCCATACTATATCAACTCAACATTTTCCTTCACAAAATTTAACCAAAACGATTACTTACCCCAAAAATGTTAAGCCCTTTCCTAATTGTGATTTACATAATTATCATAGCTTGGTTACTTACTGTGGCTCAACTTCCATTAGATGAGGCTTACCCATGGTTAGTAGCGTTCGTTCTTGGCGTGGTTCCCTTACTGTTTGTAGCCACTTGGGTTTCTTTGTATGGTTTTTAAGTGTTATATTCTCAGTTGTTGTATTTCTATTTAAATAGTGTAATGAGTATCATTCAATTTGTACCAGTGATGAAATACAACTTTCTTTCTCTTTAACATGTTATGAAATTTGAGTTGTAGACAACTATGTTATCTATTATAGGCTATTACTTAACTGTCTGCCTTCTCATACTGTTTCTGAAAATCATGGTTTTTAATGTCTTGTAAATAGTATTCGTCACAACATTTGGGTACCATATCAGTGATAATACAAAAAGGAAATTCCTTTGAATTTTTATGTCAGGTAGGGAAATTCCGCAGTTAAAAGAATTTCCCTTAATCATTCAATATGATTTTTAACGACCCAAAGGTAAAGAGGAAAATTCAAAAATCATATTACTATCGTGACGATTATAGATTACTGTAGTTTTATGGACGCCTGTCCGTTCTCAAAGGTCACACTTTGTCTTTCGTTCTCTACATAAGAAAAGCACTTGTAAAGATAATAGGCATTCTGAAATTTCCTTCTCTCATTTACATTTTTCTTTGTGTGAAACTATATTTTCCACGCATTCAAATCAACCACTGCTATTTCTCAACTAAACCATGGTCACTCACGCATTTACTACACTTGAACGTTCAATCGAGCTTTTGTCAAAGCAAATTGAACAGCTTAACAGTACTATAGTATTACTTTCTACTGAACAAACCACATCGTTTAAGTCTCTTACTTCCCGAATCGACCAAATACACAATAGTGCATCTTTTCTCCTAGCAGTTGATAGAGCACTATTAAGAAAATCTATCGATTTGCAAACAAAATTTGAAGCAGAAATTAAAGAATTTAAAGGGATGTTGTATCAACTTGCTGATTTCTCACAATCTGAAGAAGTTGGAGTAACGGTTGACCCAACTGTTTCCAAGGGAAAGAGACCTATGTCATCATCTAGTCCGATTTCACATCCTGAAAATTTCGAAGCACTTCAGGGTGGTTCTCAAGACGTGATCCTCCAAGGGATTATAGAACGTCAGAAAATACAAGCGATGGAGGAAGAGACTTCTCTGAAGTTAGCTAAAGAACTACTGCTTGCAGAAGCAGAAGAAATAGGTTCTGAGGTGCAAACACCAGCAAGTCAACCTGTCAACATACTAGAACTTGCTAGTAAAAGAGAAGCTGAGTGGTATGCCAAAATGGCTAAAGGTGAAGCAAGTTTAAGGGAGTATCTACAGAAAACTATGGGAGAAGAAGACACTACACATAGAGGTGACGAAAGTAGCACTCCTCTACTTTCTCAAAGACCCGTGAAAAGACTAAGAACTGTTGGCGCCTCATCATCCGCTCCCAATATGCTCCCACCAGCTGACAATGACGCCTTGTTAAATCTCCAGCTTCCAAAGGGCATAGTGTTTGTGGAAGGAAGGGTCTTAAGTAGGACTGCTGGGATCTTCTACACTTCATAGGATGGGGATGAGAAGTTCTTTCGTTTAAGCGAGATCGATAAGGCTTCTACTCATTTCTTAACAAACATTTAGAAGATTTGTTCCAAGGATCCTAGTAATACCAACTTCTTAAGGCAGATTGAGCACGAGTTAGCCAAGCCACACCGAGCCACTTAGTCCAGTGTATGTTCCCGTTGTGAGTGAATGTATTATTAATGTTTGTAATAGTGGCCTGCTATGTTCGATCAAATAAAATTTCTACTTTTGTTCAAGTTTATAATCGATTCGATTTTTATAAATTATAACAATTTTTCTATATGCACGACGATTCTCTCACGACTCTTACTCAAACTATTCCCCAGTTAAAAGCTCTAACAACATTTTTAACTTGACGATCAATCTCATGCTCATTAGTGGAAATGACTGCTTCAATATTCTCTATCTTAGAGAACACTCCTACAACTTTTCCGTTCAACTTCTCCAAGTTCAATTAATTAAACAACTTGTAGTTAAATCTTCTCATTTGTTTTCCCGTCCTCGAGAAATTTTGTTTAGGAAAGAAAATTATATGAACTTACAATATATGCGTGAATTAGAGACAGAGTTATAGGCATCCAAACTCATACATATGATTTATCTAAAGACCAAGATATCATTACTATTAGAAACTAGTGATTGAGGATGCTATGTTTCTG
Organism: Erigeron breviscapus; assembly: GCA_034093135.1. Taxonomy (NCBI): domain Eukaryota; kingdom Viridiplantae; phylum Streptophyta; class Magnoliopsida; order Asterales; family Asteraceae; genus Erigeron; species Erigeron breviscapus. Next base: position 87,959,649 of record CM067171.1, on the reverse strand, counting down.
TTAGTAAGGTTATGTAAGAAATGACATAGAGTCAGTAGTACGACGCTTCCATTTGCAGCTACCAACTGAAGCAATATTCTTCTCGATTGACAAGGTAAGCTCATGCGTCTACTAGTCGCCCTCAATTTAAGCATAATAATAATAAGTCTATGAGATAGAACGAACGTCATTAATTTCTATCGATTTAGTTCATTAATATAACTAAGTCTTACATAGCCTAAATACGAATGAAAGGAATTATTATTATGTATCGATTAGAATATGTTAAAATCATTGTGATACATGATCATATTTCTACCTCTCATTCCAACTCCTCGCTTTATTCCTGTTTGTAGTCAGTACTCTATTATTGTCAAAGTCAAGACAATTTAATAAAGTTATTCAACTTTATCTCGTTCAATTAGGATATAGATATAATAACGCTAAATAATTGGCTTTATTATTGCAGAGTTATTCCTTGTCGGCCATTTCAAAAATTATTGTCATCTGACATCATTGCTTACGTTATATAAGCGAATAGTACCTCAGTAAAATCATGTATTCTCACCTTAAAGTACAAAATCATTTAAGAGTGAAATCTACAGAGCTTTATTCCTGCTTATAATCATAACCTTCTACGACCATCCTGTTTACTCTTATTCTAGTCATTTCTTTGAACACATTCATTAGATTACTAACTCAAGCTCCATGTTCATAAAAACGCCTCTTAACACACTAAATCACCTAATATTTCATAATATCTCACTTTACTTGAACATCATAGTCTCCAAAAATCTTGACTCATTATATCAGTCTATATGTATGAGCTAAGGCTATATTTCATAATAAATCTTTGGTCAACAATTATAGTTTATAAGTATCTAATATCTTAATAAGCATGTATTCTAGATCTTATTCTCATATTGTTATTCCAACAATGACCGATAATTGTAGACAATTATAAGTAATATAGCTTAGACATGGGTCATCCGGTAATGCTTATAATATAGACCTTACCATTGTCCAGCCTAATACATTACCAACCCATCCAAAATTCCTCCTGCCTATACTACCATTTCAATTAACACAGATTTCAAATCCACAAAAATTCAGACAAGTTCAAACTCATATCACATCAGTCAAGCTCAAGTTCACAATATATCGTTTCAGTTCAAATTCATGACATACGGTTCAAATTCAAGTTCATAACATATCCTTCAAGTTCAAGTTCTCAATACATTATTCATATCATAATACTAAGGCAAATGTACTAATATCTTATGGGAATTGTTATCTATCATGCCATCATGTCAAATTCATAATAACTTATCATTATTCAAAACCAATACTCAATTTCATCATATAATCAAATAACTAAAACAAGTGGTCTAAAGTATAATCCGAATCCAATATGCTCTCTAGTTATTGATTGGGTTTGTATACAGGGTGTACCATCGACTAACCCTCCACCCAATCAACTCCCATTAAATATATCGGATCCTTATTATACCCTAAGCCAACATGTGCAATCCGTGATGTCATTAACTTGTTATAATACCGGGTAACCATAAAATAGTTGATCGGGCTATTTTAGGGTTGCCACAATGTTATATCAAGTTAACGGCATAACTTCATTTTGCCCTAAATCATCAAACTATTATCAATCAATAACAACAATCCATCTCAATCATAATCAAGTTCAATCAATGTACACATTAACCACATTGTACACGTTCATCACATTGTACTCAAGTCATCACATAAATGGTCTTGTCTACGAACTCACCATGTACACTTTCAGGGTTTCACATAATTCACGTTGCACATAAAATTCCTAACCATGCATGCTATATGAAGAGTTTTAACTTAAGCCGTAGTCTAGGTCAAACCGCCTAATTCTCTACGAACCTGCATGGGCCACCATTCTGTAACACCCCGAGCTGGGCCCGAAGTATTACGGAAATTATATAGCACACAGTGGAATTATCGTAGAACATAAACTATATGAAAATACATGAATTCAGTGAATCCGACGAGTAATGTCAAATACTGGCACAAATTACATAAGGAGCAAGTAGTCACCAAAAGTTTACAAGTCAACCCAAACGATGGCAAACGATCCTAAGCAGAATGCAAAAGATGGTAAATGAATCCTTGATCCATATTAGTCCAAGTCCGGGTTCAAGCAATCAACAATCATGTATCTCTATCTTGATTCACCTGATTACCTGAAAAGTGTACTAGCAAGTGTCAACACAAGGTTGGTGAGTTCGTAGTAATGATTCACAAGGAACCATCATCAATAACAATATCATATGTAATAACAACATCGAACAATGTACTTACAACCAACACATGTCGTCACCTGTTAGACAACAAAATATCCAAACAACAAACGATACAAAATAGTTCATATAGAATCAAGAGTAAATGGAATCATTACCAATAAATGTATCGTAAATACATCAATGTCATGCAATGCATCAAATGTGTATGAATGTCAATATGTGCATCATATGCGTGTCAATGTCATGCAATGTATCTCATAATCATCAAGTATCACAATACTTGGTCCATATCATATCATATCATCAATTCAACACAAGTGTATACGTCTATACACATATAGTACTTAAAGTACTCAAACGGCGGACTTACAGCTCAACAACTTGCCTCGGCGGACTTACAGCTAAACAGCTTGCCTTACGGCGGACTTACAGCTAAACAGCTTGCCTTCAAACGGCGGACTTACAGCTAAACAGCTTGCCTTTAACAATGCACCAACCGAATCCCATAATCGGTTTCCCCAATTTCAACCATAAGTCAACAATCAGCCAACAACAGAAACTATACATACATACACTTAGGAGGATTCTACTTTCAACAAGTCCTTGATGCTTATATATAGGGTCACCCGCAGCCTTCCCACCACATCTTAAACTCTTTGAAAGTATAACCGACTTCCATGTATGTACATCTATCCTAAATAAAATTATAATATCACAGTCACATGCATAAACCATCCAACACTAACTCAAAACTATCCATCAATCATCAATCAATCAGTTCCATAATTCAATCGAAACATTTCATCAAATAATCAATAAACCATAAATAAAACCAAGTAAACAATCAAACAAACACGTATATGTACACTTTTCAGCCCGAATCTCAATTGAGTAGGGAACTACGAAACTCACCTGAGATGAGCAATAAAACTCCAAGTCGAAAGGAAGTAGAACCGATGTCCACGATAGCCAAAACCTATCATACACGTATTACATTAATCCTAAAGCATCTCAAGAGGTAAGGTCCTATGAATATTGACCTAATCTTACTATAAAAGCTTTATTATGTGATTTATGTCCATTTTATAAGGTTTTGATCCAATCGAAGTGGAATCATTACATTTTGTTTCAAAATGACTAGTCGAAACTTGACCACTGTTTCTTTATCAAAACTTTTGAAATGTTAACACTACGTTCTGGACTCGGGGGCATATACCATTAGAAACTAGACTCAATTACGCTTCCGTGGTCACTGGAATCATCAAAAACGGACTTACGGATCAAAAGTTATAAGCGTTTGAAAATGTTGTCGAAATCAGTCCCTAACGGGCGTTACAAAAGTAACTGGCGTTACATATAGTAACGGGAGTTACATATGTAACGGCCGTTACAACCCAAATATCAGCTCTGCAACATTCAGCAACCCAAATACGAACCAAACACCCTCCTATACTCATTTTTGACCCCAAAATTGAATTAGGAAGTTTATAAACTCAAATTTATACATTGTTGACCTTAAATAACCATGAACAAACATAACCCACTTCAATTTTCCATCTCATAATCATCAATTTCTCAATCAAAAATCCATTTGACTTATTTTTAATTCATGAACACTAAAACTAACTAAAAGTATGTAATCATCTAGTTATCCAAGACATGTAACAACCTAAAACAAGTGTTTAAGAAGTGAATTTACTTACCAAAAATGTCTTGATTCATAATTTCGAATTTGGAGAAAATAGAGAGGATGAACACTTGAAACAAAGAAATTCTTCAATTCTTAAGTATATTATTATTATTACACGATTACTAGTTGATTTTTGTTTAAGAATTTTAATGACAAAAATCAGAATTAAGAAGAATAAAATTGAGAGATTTTTAGAAGTGAATATATAATGGTGTGTGTTTTATGGTTAAACTAATGTGGCTATTTATAGAAAATAATTTTAGAATATGCTTTAGAATATACTTTAGCATATGCTTTGGAAAATGCTTTAGAATATGCTTTAGAATATGCTTTAGCATATACTTTGGAATATGCTTTAGCATATGCTTTGGAATATGCTTTAGCATATGCTTTGAAATATGCTTTTTACCTTTACTATTTACAATTTACTTTTTACCTTTACTATTTACCGTTACTATTCATGATTACTATTCTCAATCACTATTCATGAATACGGTTACTATTCACATATACGGTACTATTCACAAATACGGTTACTATTCACGTCTACGGTACTATATAGTTACTATTCATGATTACTATTCTCAATCACTATTCATGAATACGGTTACTATTCACATATACGGTACTATTCACAAATACGGTTACTATTCATATATATTCACGAAAATCATTTACATTAAATTTACGAGTCAAATCTAGTCAAATTTCACAAATGTTACACTCACCTTTGCGTCAAACGCATTACATGGATCCATATAAGCTAATGATTACAATTACTAACAAATATAACAATAACAATGCTCCACATGAGCTATGGCCACCAATTAGGCCCGTAATCAAAGAAAGCCACCAATTAGGCTTAACGCCAAATCAAATACCACACATGGAATCCACCATCGTATGGTAATTGACCCGACGAATATACAAAGATATGCAAGTATACTCACCTCCTTCGCGACACAACAAACAAATCAAGATAACCGTAAATGCAATAATTCAAGCTTTCAACCTATCAAAATATCATAATACGCATATAAGGCGATATTCACATTCTTAGCTATTTCAACATAGCCAAACTAACCATTCACTAGCATTCCTAACCCCTAATCACCCCATTATGTTATTGAGTTGCTTATTTATAAAAATCTCATTTTAGTGCAAGAAAATCATCATCATCATCATCACTTCACTTAACTAGCAAAGTCACCATTGTTATCATTTGAGTTTCACTACCATTATTCTCATTATAATCAATTTCAATATGCAACTCAATAACAAAACCATAATATACAAGAATTTGGGGGAAATTCATACATGAACTCAATTCTAGCAAAAATCCCCAATTAACCCAATTCAAGAACCCTAATTTCCTTTTGAATCAAAACCAAATTGAAAGAATCTTACCTTGAAGAAAATAGAATTAGGGTTAAGAAATTAGGTCACCAATTCTTCCTAAAATTCGGCCACCACCACTATCACCACAAACCCTAACTTTCAATTTCTTGCATGATAAGAGATTATTATTATAATTTTGTTGATGATAGTTATTCTTGAAGGATTGTATGGAAAGGAAGTTGATGTTAGGTGGCTATGAAGAAGAATTATAGAAAGGAAGAAGTGAGGAGTGGAAGATGACTCAAAAGAAAAGGATGGCTGGCACATCCTTGTGATGCCACGCCCTTCATCCAAAATTAGAGGGTATTTTACCCGTTATCCGCTAAAGTTCTAACTAAATTAACCCCAAATCCAAAAATAAAATACTAGGAACTTATTTTAATGTCAAAACTACAAAAAGGGTTAATTTATTACCTTAAAATTATTGGGGTGTTACAACTCTCCCCCACTTGGAACGGATCACGTCCTCGTGATCCAAGCCATATGCAAAGACGGATAGTACACAAGAACATCATGCTCGGATTCCCAAGTACAATCGAACATCCTTCCATGCTTCCATAAAATCTTGTACGTTCTCACCGTTTTGTTTTGAACTCTTCTAAGTTCTTCTTCCACTATGGCAATAGGTTCTTCCACATAATTCAACTCGTTGTCAACTTCAATCTCTTCCAATGGCACATAAGAAGCATCGTCGGCGAGGCACTTTCTAAGATGAGAGACATGAAAAGTGGGATGAATTCCCGAGAGCTCATCGGGCAACTCTAAACGGTAAGCAAACCTTGCCGACTCTAGCAAGAATTTTGAAAGGGCCGATGAAACGAGGGCTCAATTTTCCACGTTTTCGGAATCGTAAGACACCTTTCCATGAGGATACTTTCAATAGGACACGATCACCCACATTGAACTCAATTGGCCTTCTTCGTTTATCCGCATAAGACTTTTGTCGATCTTGAGCCGCCTTGAGTCTTTCCTTGATCACATCAATCTTTTCAATCGTCTTCAACACCACTTCCGTGCCACCAATTTCCCATTGCCCTACTTCTCCCCAACAAATGGGAGACCTACACTTCCTACCATACAACATCTCATATGGAGGCATTTGGATGCTTGAATGGTAGCTATTGTTGTAAGAAAACTCCACCAATGACAAATAAAGATCCCAAGTTCCACCAAAGTCAATAATGCACGCCCGCAACATATCTTCGAGAGTTTGGATTGTTCTCTCACTTTGACCATCCGTTTGAGGATGATACGCGGTACTAAATTTTAGGGTTGTGCCCATTTCTTCTTGGAATTTCCGCCAAAAATGTGAAGTAAAACGAGTATCCCTATCTGGAACGATGGAGATTGGAACTCCATGTCTTGCCACTACCTCTTTCACATAAATCTTTGCTAATACTTCAGATGAAGATGCTTCGCGAATGGGAATGAATAAAGCACTTTTAGTCAACCTATCGACTATCACCCAAATCGCATCAAATTGATTTCTAGGTGTTTTGGGAAATTTGGTGACAAAATCCATGGTGAGATCCTCCCATTTCCACTTAGGGATTTCTAATGGTTGCATCTTGCCATAAGGCTTTTGATGCTCCGCCTTCACTTGAGCACAAGTCAAGCACCTTTCCACATACTTCACCACATCCCGTTTCATTCCGTGCCACCAATAATCTACCTTTAGATCATGATACATCTTGGTAGCACCGGGGTGAATGGAATATTTGGATTTGTGAGCTTCATTAAGTAGAACTTGCTTTAACTCACAAGAGAATGGAATCCAAATCCTTCCGAAACGTAAGGTAAGGCCACTTGAATCCTTGGTAAAATATTGGGTTTGACCTTGAATTCTTTCCTTTTTAGGATCTCGTTGCAAGGCCTTCTCTTGAGCTACTTTGATTTGGTCAAAGAAATCATTAGTGATCAAGACCCACAAGGGAGAAACAACTAAAGAATGATGGGAACTCTTTCGGCTCAAGGCATCCGCTACAACATTAGCTTTCCCGGGATGATACAAGATTTCACAATCATAATCTTTCAAAAGATCTAACCATCTTCGTTGACGATTGTTAAGATCTCTTTGTTCAAAGAAATACTTGAGGCTTTTATGATCGGAATAAATGGTAAACTTGACTCCATAAAGGTAATGGCGCCAAATTTTCAAAGCAAAGACAACCGCCGCTAACTCCAAATCATGAGTAGGATAACGCTTCTCATGTTCCTTCAATTGTCTTGAGGCATAGGCAATGACTTTTCCTCTTTGCATCAATACACAACCAAGTCCATTTGATGATGCTTCACAATACACCGTCATATCATCTAAACCATCGGGTAGGACAAGTACCGGGGCTTGACTCAACTTCTCACGCAATTGTTGGAAAGCAACCTCTTGATCATTTCCCCACTCAAACTTGATGTTCTTCCGAGTCAACTTTGTCAATGGTGAGGCTATCTTGGAAAAGTCTTGAATAAAGCGACGGTAATAACCCGCTAGACCAAGAAAACTTTGAATCTCCGATGGGTTCTTTGGTTGCTCCCATTTCATCACCGCACTTATCTTGGCCGGATCCACCATGATTCCTTCATTATTAACAACATGACCAAGGAATTGTACTTCTCTTAGCCAAAATTCACATTTCGTAAATTTGGCATAAAGCTTCTCCTTGCGCAACGTCTCTAATACTTCACATAAATGATCTTCATGATCGGATGAGCTTTTAGAATAGATGAGAATATCGTCAATGAAAACAATTACGGATTTATCAAGCATGGGACGGCAAACACGGTTCATGAGATCCATGAATGCCGCGGGAGCATTTTTAAGACCAAAGGGCATAACCACAAATTCGAAATGACCATAGCGAGTACGAAATGCGGTCTTAGGAATGTCTTCGTCACGCACTTTGAGTTGATGATAGCCCGAACGAAGATCTATCATGGAAAAATATGAAGCTCCTTGAAGTTGATCAAATAAATCATCGATTCTCGGCAACGGGTATTTATTCTTGATAGTCACCTTGTTTAATTCCCGATAATCTATACACATGCGTATGCATCCGTCTTTCTTCTTAACAAAGAGAACCGGTGCACCCCAAGGAGAGTTACTAGGGCGAATGAACCCCTTTTCAAGTAATTCTTGGAGTTTCTTCATCATTTCTTGCATCTCCGTTGGTGCTAAACGATAGGGGGATTTAGCGATGGGGATAGCCCCCGGAACAAGATCAATAGAAAATTCAACTTGCCGTTCGGGAGGAATACCCGGCAAGTCTTCGGGAAAAACATCGGCAAAATCCCGAACTATTGGAATGTCTTCAATCAATAAATGTTTCTTCTCAACATCAACGATGTGAGCAAGATATGCGTGACATCCATGAGACAAATAACGTTGGGCACGAGCAAAAGTACAAACGGATATAGGGCGCTCACTTCTATCACCATACACTATCAAGTCTTCACCCTTAGAAGTCTTCAAATAAATCGCTTTTTCGTCACACGAAATTTTGGCATTACAAGAACTTAACCAATCCATTCCCAAGATTATATCGAATTCCCCCATTGGGAAAGGGATTAAGTTAGCTTGGAAAAGTTCCGTGGTGATCTTGATTTCACAATTCTTATACACATCTCTTACCATCTCCGTCCTACCATTTCCGACTTCAACTTGTAATGTATTATCTAGACGCGACTTAGACATAGGAATAACATGAATCATCCTAGTTGCAACAAAAGATCTATTCGCCCCTGAATCAAAAAGAATTCGCATAGGTACATTATACATAAGAAATGTACCTGTAACGACATCATCGGCATTCTTAGCTTGCTCCACGGTAAGTTGGAAAGATCTTCCCCGTTGGTTCCCATGAGCTAGGGCATTTCTTCTTTCCGCTTCTTTCCTTCTTTCTTCTCGCCTCTCTTCCTCGGTTAGCTTAGGGCACGAACTCTTCATATGCCCCTCTTCAAAGCACTTGAAGCAAATGACGGGTTTGTGGGGCTTCGATTTGCAATCCCGGCTCATATGCCCCGGTTTCCCACAGTTGTAGCATGATTTCTCCATTGTCCTACACGGACCGGTATGATTTCTCTTGCAACTTTTGCAAAAAGGGGTATTTCTTTTTACGGCATTACTACCGGAGGCACCATCTTGTTTAAATTTTTTGTTTGGAGAGTTATCTCCATCATACTTCCTCTTCAAATCACTTTCGTCAACCCTTGTTTGTTCGATCTCGTAATCTCGAGCCACATCACACAACATGGAGAAAGACTCCATTTGGCGTAAGCTAATCTTTTCCCGTAAACTTTTCTTCATCTTCAAATAAAACTGCTCCTTCAACAACTGTTCGTTCTCTAAGAATTCCGGACAGAATTGTGCCTTATCAAGAAATTGGGCACGAAATTCCGTCAAGCTAAGAGTTCCTTGAGAATCATTAAGGAATTCACTCCTTAATCTAGTCACCTCCGCCTCCGATCTAAATTCCTTATAAAACATTGTCTTGAACTCGGGCCAATCCACATTATCCAATGCTTCCTTCTTGACCGTCAACAAATTATCCCACCATCTTTTCGCCTTGTCTCGAAGCATACTTACGGCATACACTACCTTGAGATTTTCGGGGCATTGACTTGTGCGGAAAGACCCCTCAATCTCTGACACCCATCTAGTACAAACGATAGGGTTTCGGTCACCATGGTATTCAGGAGGGTGACACACATCAAAGTCCTTAAAAGAAAACTTCTTCTTGTAGAATTTCTCTCCCATTACTTCTACTTCCTTTTCTTCCTCATCCTTCTTATCCTTACCTTTTCCATCCCTCTCTTCAAACTCTCTTTGGACATTTATAGCCACTTCTTCTCTAATCATTTGGGCTATGTGATCATTCATAGCCCCTTCCATCGTTTGGTTCAACCTTTTAAGTAAGAGAGGAGTATATTTCTCCAACGCTCTCCCGATTTGGTCGGAAATATCCATGCTATCTTCGGAAAAGATGATTTCTTCCTGATTCCTCTTACTATTTTCCGCTTCTTTCCTTCTTTCTTCTCGCCTCTCTTCCTCGGTTAGCTTAGGGCACGAACTCTTCATATGCCCCTCTTCAAAGCACTTGAAGCAAATGACGGGTTTGTGGGGCTTCGATTTGCAATCCCGGCTCATATGCCCCGTTTTCCCACAGTTGTAGCATGATTTCTCCATTGTCCTACACCGACCGGTATGATTTCTCTTGCAACTTTTGCAAAAAGGAGTATTTCTTTTTACGGCATTACTACCGGAGGCACCATCTTGTTTAAATTTTTTGTTTGGAGAGTTATCTCCATCATACTTCCTCTTCAAATCACTTTCGTCAACCCTTGTTTGTTCGATCTCGTAATCTCGAGCCACATCACACAACATGGAGAAAGACTCCATTTGGCGTAAGCTAATCTTTTCCCGTAAACTTTTCTTCATCTTCAAATAAAACTGCTCCTTCAACAACTGTTCGTTCTCTAAGAATTCCGGACAGAATTGTGCCTTATCAAGAAATTGGGCACGAAATTCCGTCAAGCTAAGAGTTCCTTGAGAATCATTAAGGAATTCACTCCTTAATCTAGTCACCTCCGCCTCCGATCTAAATTCCTTATAAAACATTGTCTTGAACTCGGGCCAATCCACATTATCCAATGCTTCCTTCTTGACCGTCAACAAATTATCCCACCATCTTTTCGCCTTGTCTCGAAGCATACTTACGGCATACACTACCTTGAGATTTTCGGGGCATTGACTTGTGCGGAAAGACCCCTCAATCTCTGACACCCATCTAGTACAAACGATAGGGTTTCGGTCACCATGGTATTCAGGAGGGTGACACACATCAAAGTCCTTAAAAGAAAACTTCTTCTTGTAGAATTTCTCTCCCATTACTTCTACTTCCTTTTCTTCCTCATCCTTCTTATCCTTACCTTTTCCATCCCTCTCTTCAAACTCTCTTTGGACATTTATAGCCACTTCTTCTCTAATCATTTGGGCTATGTGATCATTCATAGCCCCTTCCATCGTTTGGTTCAACCTTTTAAGTAAGAGAGGAGTATATTTCTCCAACGCTCTCCCGATTTGGTCGGAAATATCCATGCTATCTTCGGAAAAGATGATTTCTTCCTGATTCCTCTTACTATTTTCCGCTTCTTTCTTCTTGTAGAATTTCTCTCCCATTACTTCTACTTCCTTTTCTTCCTCATCCTTCTTATCCTTACCTTTTCCATCCCTCTCTTCAAACTCTCTTTGGACATTTATAGCCACTTCTTCTCTAATCATTTGGGCTATGTGATCATTCATAGCCCCTTCCATCGTTTGGTTCAACCTTTTAAGTAAGAGAGGAGTATATTTCTCCAACGCTCTCCCGATTTGGTCGGAAATATCCATGCTATCTTCGGAAAAGATGATTTCTTCCTGATTCCTCTTACTATTTTCCGCTTCTTCGTTGAATTGTTGTTCTTCCATACTATAATAAGAGTAGATAAACCAATTTAAATTCATAACCTATCACTACTCTACACAATAAATGCCGAAACCTATAATTTTATACTAGACCGTTCCAAAGTTTGATGCGGTTAGTTTATGAAGTTGTTAGTACTTCAACCACAATAAGGCCGGCTTCTTATTGTGCTTTTATACTAGACCGTTCCAAAGTTTGATGCGGTTAGTTTATAAAGTTGTTAGTACTTCAACCACAATAAGGCCGGCTTCTTATTGTGCTTTTATACTAGCAAGTTTATAAGCTAACATCATCAAACACTCTTTCGGGTCCCATATAAAATTTCCAAACACCTAAGGTCGAGTCTCAACTAAGGTTTAAGTCTAGGCACTCTCTATACGAGGGAATACCTAAATCCCTTAAACCTTGGCTCTGATACCACTTGAAACGAGACTCGATATTAAAAGAAAAAAGAGAGAAATATATATATATATTTTTTAAGCCTTGAGGTGTTATTGAGAATTATAAATTTAGAAATCATTTTGACAAGTAAATTGAACGATTTGAATAACATATGGAAGAAACGAGTGAGAGACTTGATCAAAGTCGAGTGAAGAACGAAGAAAAAGGAAACTGAGGTGTGTAACGCCCGTTACCAAGTGTAACGGCCGTTACACCAAAAGAGAGATTGTAACGCCCGTTACCAAGGTAACGGCCGTTACACTCCAAAAATCCTTAAGCCCTGTAACGGGCACAAAACGGCAGTGACGAGTTTATAAAGGGGTGTAACGCCCGTTACCCTCTGTAACGGCCGTTACACCTGCATTTTCAGGTTTTTACTCCAAATCAACTTGCAATTCACCGAAATCAAATCCAAAACAATACCATTCTTCCGCGAATGGCCAAAATACCTTCAAAATCAACTAGCTATCCAAGTCAACACTTCAATCAACAAAGCCTAGTTCCTTCTCCCGGAACTACCTATAAAAAATAGTAACAACTGAAAGGGTAAGCGAATGCTTAGTGAATATACTTGCATATAATTATATAAACGAAGGAGGGCAATGCACAAAGGTCTATTGCATATAGACTATGACACCGTTGTGTCATATCCATAACACTCACCTTTGCGTCAAACGCATTACATGGATCCATATAAGCTAATGATTACAATTACTAACAAATATAACAATAACAATGCTCCACATGAGCTATGGCCACCAATTAGGCCCGTAATCAAAGAAAGCCACCAATTAGGCTTAACGCCAAACCAAATACCACACATGGAATCCACCATCGTATGGTAATTGACCCGACGAATATACAAAGATATGCAAGTATACTCACCTCCTTCGCGACACAACAAACAAATCAAGATAACCGCAAATGCAATAATTCAAGTTTTCAACCTATCAAAATATCATAATACGCATATAAGGTGATATTCACATTCTTAGCTATTTCAACATAGCCAAACTAACCATTCACTAGCATTCCTAACCCCTAATCACCCCATTATGTTATTGAGTTGCTTATTTATAAAAATCTCATTTTAGTGCAAGAAAATCATCATCATCATCATCACTTCACTTAACTAGCAAAGTCACCATTGTTATCATTTGAGTTTCACTACCATTATTCTCATTATAATCAATTTCAATATGCAACTCAATAACAAAACCATAATATACAAGAATTTGGGGGAAATTCATACATGAACTCAATTCTAGCAAAAATCCCCAATTAACCCAATTCAAGAACCCTAATTTCCTTTTGAATCAAAACCAAATTGAAAGAATCTTACCTTGAAGAAAATAGAATTAGGGTTAAGAAATTAGGTCACCAATTCTTCCTTTCTTCCTAAAATTCGGCCACCACCACTATCACCACAAACCCTAACTTTCAATTTCTTGCATGATAAGAGATTATTATTATAATTTTGTTGATGATATTATTCTTGAAGGATTGTATGGAAAGGAAGTTGATGTTAGGTGGCTATGAAGAAGAATTATAGAAAGGAAGAAGTGAGGAGTGGAAGATGACTCAAAAGAAAAGGATGGCTGGCACATCCTTGTGATGCCACGCCCTTCATCCAAAATTAGAGGGTATTTTACCCGTTATCCGCTAAAGTTCTAACTAAATTAACCCCAAATCCAAAAATAAAATACTAGGAACTTATTTTAATGTCAAAACTAGAAAAAGGGTTAATTTATTACCTTAAAATTATTGGGGTGTTACAATACTTAAGGTAACCTCATCTCATGACGTTAATGTGATAATATTAGAAAAGTAGAAAATGAACGCTTGAGAGTGGTATTAGAATATATATTAGAATATGCATACAAGTATACTCAATAAGTCAATAAGGTCTCTCCTTATAAGGAGGAGAGTCCTCCAGCTTCTTCACTACACGTCAGCAGAACTCCCCTCAGGACTCTCTCTGCCTATCGACAAGCTTCCTCAGGACTTCTTCGCCACATCATCAATTCTTTTATATAATTTTTAATTAACAAAACACCATTCAAATATAATAAAAAAAACACATTTTATTATTAAACAAACACATTACATTACTTAAAAATAAAAGACAACACAAAATTAAAAAACACAACACTTGATAAAAACACGAAATACATAATAATGATAAGATTACTCTTCATCTTCATCATCTTTGATCGACATTGTACTGATCTTGAGTGTTAATACTTTACTTATTTGCAGGGGAAGATCGACAAAATTCAAATTGCTGTGAAACAACTTGCTTGTCCGGTTTTGTAACATCCTAAATTTTTAAGCCAATGAAAATTAATCTTTAATATAGTTTCAACATTAAAATAGTTTCTAGTATTTTACTTTTAGATACGGGATTAAATTAGTTGGAACCTTAGCGGCTAGCGGGTGAATTTTCCCCAAATTTTAATTTGGGTCGTGGCTTCTCCATAGAGTGCCAGACTCCGACCTTTTCTTTCATTAGTCATCTTCCATTTTCTCCTTCTTCTACCTTCTCTAATCTTCTTTTCCTAATCAATTTCAATCTAACAAGAATCATTTAACAAGAATAATAATAATCTTTCTATCTATCTTCTTATCAATTAAATTTGGGGTTTCATATTGAGTGAATATCATAATAATAACATCCAAGAATTCTATCAAGTTAAAATTGGGAGATGGTGTCATGCATATGTGTGTATATGTCGAAAATTATAAGAAAGGGGAAGAAGGAGATTTGTAATTCTTACATTCTAGTTGTTATTGCTCAAAGGTATAGTTTTTATTCTATTATAATTAAAGCTAGGGTTCATGAAAATTGATAAATTGGGGATTTTTAAGTGAGATGGCTATGTTGTAATGCTTTTCTAAATTCTTGCTTGTAATGAGCATATTGATATGTGGTTGCATGAATATTTTGATAAAAGTGTTTTTAGTGATTTTTATGGGCAAAGTAAGAAAATGAATATTTTGAGTAGTAATGTAGTATGACCATATAGAAGTAGTTATGAAAAGATGGAAAGAATGATTTTTGAGTAAAATGTCGTATGGTCATATTGACGAGATAATGAAATGGTGATTTTTGTATTAAAATGAGTTATGGCCATGATGTTGTGAAAGTAAAATGAGATTTTGAAAGAAGCCAACTTTAGAGAATGATGAGAATGTGAATGATGTAAAAGTGGGGTTGGGCATTGAGATGCTAGTAAAGATAGTAAAGTATGACTTCTTAGCCTTGTGTATGAAGTAATTGAGCTTGATGACCTTATATGTGTAAATTGTGAATTATTGCTAGGTGGAAAGCAATATGATTGTTATGTGGTCATCATGGATTTGGTTGTCGCGAAGGAGGTGAGTACTCTTGCATACAATTATATGTACGTTGGGTCGATTACCATATGATGGTGGATTCCGTGTGTGGTAATCGATTTGGCGTTAGGGCCTAATTTGAGGCCGGGGCCTAAGAATCCCACAGTTGTAATGAGACGGGGCCTAAGAATCCCACAGTTGTAATGAGACGGGGCCTAAGAATCCCACAGTTGTAATGAGACGGGGCCTAAGAATCCCACAGTTGTAATGAGACGGGGCCTAAGAATCCCACAGTTGTAATGAGACGGGGCCTAAGAATCCCACAGTTGTAATGAGACGAGGCCTAAGAATCCCATGATTGTAGATGCCTTTTCTAAATTCTTGCTTGTAATTGAGCATATTGATATGTGGTTGCATGAATATTTTGATAAAAGTGTTTTTAGTGATTTTTATGGGCAAAGTAAGAAAATGAATATTTTGAGTAGTAATGTAGTATGACCATATAGAAGTAGTTATGAAAAGATGGAAAGAATGATTTTTGAGTAAAATGTCGTATGGTCATATTGACGAGATAATGAAATGGTGATTTTTGTATTAAAATGAGTTATGGCCATGATGTTGTGAAAGTAAAATGAGATTTTGAAAGAAGCCAACTTTAGAGAATGATGAGAATGTGAATGATGTAAAAGTGGGGTTGGGCATTGAGATGCTAGTAAAGATAGTAAAGTATGACTTCTTAGCCTTGTGTATGAAGTAATTGAGCTTGATGACCTTATATGTGTAAATTGTGAATTATTGCTAGGTGGAAAGCAATATGATTGTTATGTGGTCATCATGGATTTGGTTGTCGCGAAGGAGGTGAGTACTCTTGCATACAATTATATGTACGTTGGGTCGATTACCATATGATAGTGGATTTCGTGTGTGGTAATCGATTTGGCGTTAGGGTCTAATTTGAGGCCGGGGCCTAAGAATCCCTTGAGATGATTGTTTAGCGTATATGGATCATGTATGTGTTTGTTAGTGCAAAAGTGAGTATGCAAGTGATGGTATGATCATACCATTGGCTCCATGCGATAGTATTATGTGTTTTTGCCCTCCTCCGTGTGTATAAGGGTATACAATACTATTCACTAAGTTTTGCTTACTTTTTAGTTGTTTACCCTTTTTATAGGTTTTCCCGGATATGGAAACAAGATTTTGTGCTCGAAGATTTATGATGATATGAATTGTGGAAATGTTGACTTTTTACGGTAAAAATTCGTTTATGGCTAGAACCCATAGTGGCTCCCTTGGGACTATTGGCTCTTGGTACATATGAAGTATTTTTGGTAAAGTTTTGTTATGTAGTTTTCTGCAAAAAGTTGAGTTAGAGTCATGGTCTTTCGTATCTTGATGCATTGTAAAACCCTAGTCGATGTCAACTTGGGTAATATGACCCATTTCATTGTAAATTGAACATTTGATCA
Source organism: Erigeron breviscapus (assembly GCA_034093135.1). Classification (NCBI taxonomy): domain Eukaryota; kingdom Viridiplantae; phylum Streptophyta; class Magnoliopsida; order Asterales; family Asteraceae; genus Erigeron; species Erigeron breviscapus. Next base: position 87,942,593 of record CM067171.1, on the reverse strand, counting down.
AATGAAAACTTTTGGAATGTTGAGTCATGTGTATTTAACTTATTTTGAAGTTTTTAAAATTGGTTTAAGGCGTGGAAATGATTGAAGAAAGAATGCAAGTCAAGTCAAGTGTCAAAATTGGTCATTTTGTAGTTCAGCCCCAAATATGGGGCACGTACAGTTTAGGTATGTGGCACATTTTAGGTTCTGTTCGGATTTGGGTTATTTGTGTGCCACATACACTATGGATATGGCACATGGAAAACTGAAAGTCAGAATATGTGGCACATTTTAGGTTCTGTTCGGATTTGGGTTATTTGTGTGCCACATACACTATGGATATGGCACATGGAAAACTGAAAGTCAGAATATGTGGCACATTTTAGGTTCTGTTCGGATTTGGGTTATTTGTGTGCCACATACACTATGGATATGGCACATGGAAAACTGAAAGTCAGAATATGTGGCACATTTTAGGTTCTGTTCGGATTTGGGTTATTTGTGTGCCACATACACTATGGATATGGCACATGGAAAACTGAAAGTCAGAATATGTGGCACATTTTAGGTTCTGTTCGGATTTGGGTTATTTGTGTGCCACATACACTATGGATATGGCACATGGAAAACTGAAAGTCAGAATATGTGGCACATGCAATTTTGTTATGTAGTTTTCTGCAAAAAGTTGATTTAGAGTCATGGTCTTTCGTATCTTGATGCATTGTAAAACCCTTGTCGATGTCAACTTGGGTAATATGACCCATTTCATTGTAAATTGAACATTTGATCAAATGAAAACTTTTGGAATGTTGAGTCATGTGTATTTAACTTATTTTGAAGTTTTTAAAATTGGTTTAAGGCGTGGAAATGATTGAAGAAAGAATGCAAGTCAAGTCAAGTGTCAAAATTGGTCATTTTGTAGTTCAGCCCCAAATATGGGGCACGTACAGTTTAGGTATGTGGCACATTTTAGGTTCTGTTCGGATTTGGGTTATTTGTGTGCCACATACACTATGGATATGGCACATGGAAAACTGAAAGTCAGAATATGTGGCACATGCAATTTTGCATGTGGCACATATTTGCTTCTGTTCTGATTTTAACTCAAAAATGTGGCACATGCATATAAGCATGTGGCACACCTGAGCAACTAAAAAAAAAATTCTTATATTTGGGTTGAGTCCTTTCAAGTGGTATTAGAGCCGTGATTTAAGGGATTTAGGTATTTTATAATTACAAGGATACCTAGACTTAAACCATAGACGAGACTTGGCCTTATGTGTGTAGTTGGTTTCTAGTGACATATGAAAGTATTTAACGAATTTCACTTTAGATGTATTATAATATGTAATCATAATAATGACTGCAGCATTACTATCATCATATATTATAATAGCTCAAGTTAATCCCGTTAAATATAGAAGTATGTTAGTATGAATCCATAGGTTGGAGACCTTGCTTGACAATGTGATTTAAAATGTGTATTTGCTTGTTGAGATGTGAATGTATAGAAAAGCTTTGCATGAATAAATGACTTGTTGAGCAGTAAAGATTGAAAATTGGAATTTGTTTCGGAGTTTGATATATTATTTGATGAATGTAAAGAAAAGGGAATGATGAATACATGGTAAACGTGGAATGTATGCTAATGTGCTATCATTATTATTTGGTGTAAGACCATTGGGTAGTGAGACCCATGGCATCATTATTGTGGTGAAAGACCATACGTGGTATGACAATGAAAAGTAATTGAGTAGTAACGTATTTAAATTGGTAGTTGGTGTGATAGATGCATGCTACATGTTAGTATAAAGTGCATGTTAAAAGACTTATGTTATAATGATGATTAATTAAGTGCAATGATATGATTAAATTGATTGATTAATGTTAAGAATGCATGTGAGTCCCAACTATTGCTAGATGGTTACTGAAGACACCTCTATGTCGATGGTGAGATTTCTTTGCAATACGTTCACTGTATCTGGACGTGACCAGTTGCAGTGAACAGTATACCAGGTTAACTGGAAGTTACTTATTTAAGGTGACAACACAAATAAGTAAATACAATGCAACAAAGTAAAGTACAAGTAATGTAAATTGGTGAGACAATATGTATTTTTCAATGTGTATTTAACTTATTTTGAAGTTTTTAAAATTGGTTTAAGGCGTGGAAATGATTGAAGAAAGAATGCAAGTCAAGTCAAGTGTCAAAATTGGTCATTTTGTAGTTCAGCCCCAAATATGGGGCACGTACAGTTTAGGTATGTGGCACATTTTAGGTTCTGTTCGGATTTGGGTTATTTGTGTGCCACATACACTATGGATATGGCACATGGAAAACTGAAAGTCAGAATATGTGGCACATGCAATTTTGCATGTGGCACATATTTGCTTCTGTTCTGATTTTAACTCAAAAATGTGGCACATGCTATAAGCATGTGGCACACCTGAGCAACTAAAAAAAAAATTCTTATATTTGGGTTGAGTCCTTTCAAGTGGTATTAGAGCCGTGATTTAAGGGATTTAGGTATTTTATAATTACAAGGATACCTAGACTTAAACCATAGACGAGACTTGGCCTTATGTGTGTAGTTGGTTTCTAGTGACATATGAAAGTATTTAACGAATTTCACTTTAGATGTATTATAATATGTAATCATAATAATGACTGCAGCATTACTATCATCATATATTATAATAGCTCAAGTTAATCCCGTTAAATATAGAAGTATGTTAGTATGAATCCATAGGTTGGAGACCTTGCTTGACAATGTGATTTAAAATGTGTATTTGCTTGTTGAGATGTGAATGTATAGAAAAGCTTTGCATGAATAAATGACTTGTTGAGCAGTAAAGATTGAAAATTGGAATTTGTTTCGGAGTTTGATATATTATTTGATGAATGTAAAGAAAAGGGAATGATGAATACATGGTAAACGTGGAATGTATGCTAATGTGCTATCATTATTATTTGGTGTAAGACCATTGGGTAGTGAGACCCATGGCATCATTATTGTGGTGAAAGACCATACGTGGTATGACAATGAAAAGTAATTGAGTAGTAACGTATTTAAATTGGTAGTTGGTGTGATAGATGCATGCTACATGTTAGTATAAAGTGCATGTTAAAAGACTTATGTTATAATGATGATTAATTAAGTGCAATGATATGATTAAATTGATTGATTAATGTTAAGAATGCATGTGAGTCCCAACTATTGCTAGATGGTTACTGAAGACACCTCTATGTCGATGGTGAGATTTCTTTGCAATACGTTCACTGTATCTGGACGTGACCAGTTGCAGTGAACAGTATACCAGGTTAACTGGAAGTTACTTATTTAAGGTGACAACACAAATAAGTAAATACAATGCAACAAAGTAAAGTACAAGTAATGTAAATTGGTGAGACAATATGTATTTTTCAATGTGTATTTTTATTTATTGATTATAAACAAAATACAAGGTTGTTGCGGAACCAAGATAATACACGAATGTAAATATCCTAACAACCTATGAAATACAATTGATCTATACTTGGAAATTCTCCTACCAATCGAAACACCTAAAGTTGTGAAATGTTCCTTTTAGCGATTGAGAGAATATTGCACAAGTTCACCAAGAATATTGCAAGTATGTGTTTTTGCAAAGGGTTGTATTCTTGCTTGTGCAAGGACCTCTATTTATAGTCGAAGGTTGAGTATTGGGATCTCAACTTCGACGTACAAATATGGTTGACAACACACAAAAGTATTATTAAACAATCCTTTGTGTGTGCTAAATAAAGTAAGACAAAAGGTTACTTTATTCAACCACTTTACATCCTTGTACTTTTATCCACAGACAAGGTTATTGTCCGGGTAAAAGGATGTAAAGTAAAAGGTCCTCCTCGTAATCAGTATAAAGCTTTGTAACTGCATTTACACTGATGGTCTCTAGTCCATTGATCTGATGGAATGTCAACTGGGCTTCGCTGCCATTGTCATTCCCTTTCTTCCACTTGATGTCTTGGACTTCAACTGGAATGTCTTCAGGTGTATTCTTCAGATCTTCAACTGGAGGAAGTCTTCAGTTGCATAAACTGTACGTTGCAACTGGACTTCTAATATTTCCGGACAATTCTTCTCATCTCCAGTTGTAACTGGAGAGGCTCCAGTTTTCAGTAAAACTGGATCTAACAAATTCCCCCTAATTGTCCTGAAATATTGCTAAGTATTTTCAAACTTGTTTCTATACAAGTATAAGTTTGAAATACTTAATTTTGATAAAACCTATTAATTTTCCAAGACATTTTTATAGATCATCAAATGCCTTGGGTTTTGTTTTGAGGTTTGTAGATTTTATCAGCTATCTAACTTGTGGTGTACAATCTGGAAACTTGTATATACACACTAACATTTACATAAGTTACAAGAATTGCAAATAAAAATACAAGTAGATAGATAGAAGGAAAATTTAAACAGATGGCCCTTCTCCAATTTTCCTCCTCTTCGCAACTGTAGAAATAGGTTGACGATCTTCAGCATCAAAGTTCAATCTTTCTTCGATACTTTCCTTGAACTTGATGTGGCTTTGAAGCACATAGATCCATCCTTTTTCAACCTTATTCTTCACCTGCTTGGCCTCCAACAAGTTTAGCATCTCCACATGCTCATAATGGCCATACCTATGAATGCCGGGATTCTCAGTTTTGCTCATGGCTCCATTCAAGTATTGAACCCCAATAACGAAGTGGTTCTCTCCAGGTTTGAGTGAGACGTTAACTTCAGTTATTTTTCCAGAATGATGTCTACGTTGAAGAACTTCAGTCAAATATGCACGTGCCTCAGATTCATTTGTCAGTTTGAACTGGGCAGTGCTCATCTTTTGCACAGCTGCTTTGACATCTTCAGTTGTAGGTTCATTTGGTTCAATCCAAGTCCTCAAGTTTGAATCCCTTGACAAGGGTTTTGGCTTTGATTTACTTTTGGACTTGGGTGGATTCAATACTTGCTTGACCACCTTCTTTAGTTGCTCAGTTCGCTTGAGAATCCCCTCAGCTCTAATTTCTTTTGCCTTCTCCACTGAAACATTTAGGCATCTGGCATCGTGACCAGCTTCATCATCTTGATAGTGCTTGTCCAGCTCAATCTCCAGTATATCCTTCAGAGCATTGACAATCCTTGTATCATTTTTAATTTTCTTATACTCTGATAGTGTCAAGCCCAGAAGTCTTGCGTCAGTGGCATCAACTAGAGTGGGGGGAAAAGTCCTTCTTGATTCATCTTGACTAATTTTCATTTGCTTCTTCCTTTCTTTGATAATTACCCCAATCCTAGCCAATTTTTGACTTTCACTTTCAGTTACTGGAGGCAGCTGATCAACATTGCCAGTTTCCAATATTGGAACATCAGTGGCCGGCTGGGCAGATTCATCAGTCATTTTGCTTTTGCCCTTATCAACATTCCCCCTATCACTAACATCATCAAACTCCTCAATAACCTGCTCACCAGCTTCAGTACTGGCAGCAACAACAACCTGACTAGCATCAGTACTAGTTCTCACAACAATCTCCTTACCAATACCTGGAGTTTCAACAGATTGGAGTGTACGAACAGATCTTTCCCCCTTGGTAGCCTCTAGTCCTTTCCTTATTGCATCAAAATCCTGCTGATTATATGGTAATCGATCTAGAGGCTGCCACGATTGCATGTTCTTACACTCCTTGAACACTCCACAGATCATGCGAACTGTCCTCTACAGATGATTTATTTCTTGTGATTGGGTCAAGACATTGCCACTGGTGGTGTCTTGACTCAATTGGATGGCTTGTAAAACTTTCAAATCATCTGGCGAGAGCCCAGTTGCGGCAACTTCCTTCACAACCTCTTTTTCTTTTTCCTTGCCAGCTTCAGTGGTCAGTTTTATCAATATAGATGTAGTATGATCAGAAACCTTGGTGGCTAAACTGTCAAGACTGCACCTCAACCGATCAATCTCAGATGTAATGGGAGTGAGATCGACCTGGGGCGCTGCAATCTTGGTGATCTCAGACATCACTTTTTCGATCAAATTTTGTTCTTTTGCAGCCAAGGTTTCCTCAATCTTCTGACCAACTGAAGAGGCCAACTGGTTGCCACGCTCAGTTACATCAAGGCCAGGTTTTTCAACTAGATTCTGTACCTGCCTTTCCAATTCCTTCAAATCAACTGCTGAAGATCGGACAGTTGTGGTCAGCAAGTTGGTGATGGAGGATGTAACACCAGTTTGAGTTAGTGAGAAGGCTTCCCTTAAGGATGTTGCCAGTTGATTGGAGCTTCTCACTAGTTCATTGAGCTTGTTAAATACCAAGTCCTCGCTTGCAGAGAATTTATTTAGGCCAAGGTCAACCACTTTAATGTTTTGCAGATGGTCTTTGTGGTACCTGGCAAAGGACTTGGTATTCTTTTCAAGTGTCTTCTGAATATCCTCCACCCTTGTGAGAAGGTTCGAGATATCGGCTTGGAAAGACACAAATTGGGTGTCCAGTGACGGAGAGGAAGGTGCCACTGGACCTGGCCTTAAAGCTACAGGTACAACAGGAGGAGGTATTACAATTGTTGATTCTCCAGTTGTAGTAGCACCAGTTGAAACAATAGGAGGGGTTGTAGAAAGAAGTAAAGGAGTTTCAATGTGGAGATCATGCTGAGAATGCTCAGGTGTGACCTCCGGTGGCGGTACCATATGACTATTTCTAGGCATGAAAAGTGAGTTCATTAGTGATCTGGAGAAATTTGGTGGTGGTGGCATTTCTGTAAGCATTTGAGTATTTGGGGAAATGGAAACTTGTGGTTCTAGGGGTTGACCAGAAAAGGAAGGGAGCTGATCATGTACAGATGCATCAGCCATTTCCTGGTCAGATTCTGTTTCATCCGAATCCGAGGATTCAAGTTGAAACTCACCCACATTCGTGCCTAGATCCTCGAATGATAGGGGTGGCTGAACAAGTTGTTCAGTCTCCTGATGACCAGTTTCAGTTTCCTGAATGGTTTCATCAGTTGGGGGATCCGTTGCCGTGGCATCTTCTCCCTGGAAAGAGGTCACTTGTGCCTCAACTACAACTGCTCGATCCTCAGTCATAATATCATGGGCCGAAGAGGTTGGAACCTCGATTTCTGGCTGTGACTGACCAGAAACGTCGTCAGTTCGTGCAAGAGGTGTGTCAGAAGTTTGGTCATTTAATTGTTGTGCTGACACGGACTCTATTATGGGTTGGGCTGACCCATCAATCTCTTCACCACCCTCACCTAAAGAAATTTCGAGGGTGGTTGCTTGTAAGTTTTCCCTTTGACTTGCTTCAGGTACTTGTTGGGAAGCACCTGAAGGGCTGGTTGGGGTACTAGTGCCAGTGGCAAGTGCTGGCTTAGTCCTAGACAGTTTATTTCTTTTTGCCTTTGGGACCGTCCGGACACCTGTTGGGAGGTCTCCGGGGTATACAACTGTTGGGACAACTGACAAGTTGGAACTGGCGGGGTTAGACTGTTGCCCGGGTTTGGCAACTGTCACAGTGCCAGTAGACGAACTGGAGGGTCCCTCATTGTTTTGAGGCCCGCCCAGTTGTCTTTCTGTAACACCCGTCATTTAAAAATATGGGTTTTCAAAAACTTTCACCTAACGGTGTCAAATTGCGGAAGAAAAGACTTTAAAAGTCAAAACCGATAAAACTGTTCGGTTTCTACGTTTAGTTGGTGTTACATGCAATACCATCAAATAGTTTAAAATGAAAACCCAACGGTTGCCCAACACAAAACAACCATTCAACAATACTACATAAATTCGACATCAAGTACGAAATGTAAATAATGTCTAAGAGATAATCGTCTATGGGTAGCTAAGTTCTTCTGCATGCATCTACCCAACTCTCACTCATCCTGCATCAACTATTCCTTCAAGCTAAACCTGAGGGAACAACCACATTTAAGAAACAAGTGTTAGCTATAAGAATAACTAAGTAAGATAACACTTAATTTAGAAGCATTTGTCCAATTAAAACATTTCTTCATTTTAGACAAACTCAATAGGCACAACACACAACACACATGTCTGCATATCAACTTCATATCAATTAGGATAATCATCCTAAATGTGCCTATCCTGCATTAGATTCCCACACTGTCACACGTATCCTTGTTAACTACATATATGTGTGCCCTGCATCACACCCGACTCGATGGTCAACCAAAAGGCTACTCATCATTCGTCGTTAAGGAATGGCAAGCCAATCCAAGAGTAATCCGTATGTGGAGGTTGGTCAAACCCCTCGTATTACTCGCCCTCCATTATAAAGACCATGTTGCAAGGAGCCACCCAAGCAACAACTACGTCAACGTACTCGTCCGGCTAAGACTTGTACGGGTTAAGCTTAACACTTTCCCTGCATTATATTTACGAGCTCGATCCTGCATTATTTAGTTTAGGTGACTGCATTACCTAAACATTTACTACGTTTACTGCTTTTACGTTTTGGGCCCTTAAACGTGCACGTGACATGGCAACTTAGCAAGTCTAGTGTACTAGATGAGCAAGCCATACAAACATGCACACAACAACATATCTACATAAACTGCATCTCAAATCATCACAAGATACTACATATTACTTCATATCATAGCCCTTCATTATTCTACATACATACACTACATCATACATCATATCATAACATGAACTGCATTACATATCATGAGGGACTGCATTTCAGGTCTCAATGGTCAACTACTTAACCCATATACCTCCCGTATAACCCGAGATACCCACATATATCATAAGTTACCGTTAAGGAAGTTATATTAAGAAACCATTGCTTGTTGAACCCTCAGCGTGACAAAAGTAGTGTATCTTACCTCCTTGAAGTCCACAAATACCAATCAACTAGTTACAATGCAAGTAACTATGCTCGTCTACCTATAATTAGTGAACAAGCATTAGACAACTACATTACTACGTTATTAAGGTCATAAACTAGACCTCACACACTTTAAAGACTCACTTTAGTTTTGGGTCTAAGCTACGTGTCAAAACGACGTTACAATTCAAAAGTTAACATTTTCTGAAAATTGATGAGTTGCGCCGCAATGCCCCTCATTGCGCCGCAGCTTATCTAGTCTGCTTGTGGGTTGCGCCGCAACACACTTCGTTGCGCCGCAACTTAACTTTCTGTTTAATGGTTGCGCCGCAACAGCCGTTGCGTCGCAACTCGACCCTTTCGTTGCGCCGCAATGCCCCTCATTGCGCCGCAGCTTATCTAGTCTGCTTGTGGGTTGCGCCACAACACCATGTTGCGTCGCAACTCGACCCTTTCGTTGCGCCGCAACATACTTCGTTGCGCCGCAACTTAACTTTCTGTTTAATGGTTGCGCCGCAACTGAGCGTTGCGCCGCAACTCCCCTTCGACCTGCACTTTTACAAAAATCGTTTTCCAATCCATCACGACCCTATTCGACTCCAGGTCTCAATTACAGTTTTCTAACATCATATTTCATCATATCTAGGCCATTTCAATGCATTCCAACCCTTAATTACAACCCACATGACCTTAATCCTTCATAAACAACCTTTAATCTTTATTAAACGATTTCATCAAAACCCTATAATTAATCCTAATGGCTCATATAATCAAAAGGACCAGAAATCAGTGATATTATACCTGCTATTCCTGTAGATGATCAAAAGATTGCAAATACTCTTGACAATGAACACCAATTTGCACACAAAACGACTTTTCGGCTAGCAATTTATGAGAGGAGGCTAAGGGAAGGCTTAGGGCTTGTTTAGGATGAATAAGATCTGCTATGAACTTCCTAATGACAGCCCCTAACTTCATTAACCCGTTTTTGACTTTCCACATATGTCAAAACTAGTCCCTAGGCTTCCTAATGCTTCATTATTGGTCACAAACTACTTTATTGACCATATACAACATTAATCCTTCATTAAATGTCACTACATAGACATTAACCTTCATATTAAACACATTTATACTACATTAACATTTAGGCTTTCAAGCCTCACACATAACACACATTAACTACATATAGGCATTAAATCCAAACTAGACTTAACGACACACATAAAGTTGACTTAACGGCATTAGTCAAATATTAAATAAAAGTTTGGGATGTTACAATTACCTCCCCCTTAAGAGGATTTCGTCCCCGGAATCTCATCATTAAGGAACAACTCGGGATATTTCTCCTTCATTACGGCTTCAGTTTCCCAAGTCAAGCTTTCTCCATGATTATGCTTCCACTTTATCAACACAAGGTCAATCACTTTTCGACGTAACTTCTTTTGCTTCCTTCCAAGTATCGCCACTGGTTCATCTACTATTCTCTTCATTGGGTCAATACTCACATCTTTAATAGGAATCACACTTGACTCCTCAGCTAAACATTTCCTCAAGTAGGATACATGAAAGGTGTTGTGAATTCCATCCAATTCTGGAGGTAATTCCAACTGATATGCCACATCTTTAATGCGTTTCAAGATTTTAAAAGGTCCAATGAAACGTGGACTCAACTTTCCCTTCTTTCCAAATCGAATAACTCCTTTCCAAGGTGATACTTTCAGCATCACTAAATCACCAACATTAAACTCAATCGGTCTCCTTTTCTTATCTGCATAGATTTTCTGCCTTTCTCTTGCCACACGCAAGGCTTCTTTAGCTACATTAACTTTTTCAGAGGTAATTTCAATAATTTCAGGACCGGTTAACTGCTTTTCACCGGGTTCCATCCAACAACTTGGAGTCCTACATCTTCGTCCATATAACATCTCAAATGGTGGCATCCCAATGCTTGCATGGTGACTATTATTGTAGGCAAACTCAATCATCCTCAAGTGATCATCCCATGCTCCACCATATTCAAGTACACACGTTCTCAACATATCCTCCAAGGTTTGAATGGTTCTCTCACTTTGCCCATCGGTTTGAGGATGATAGGCGGTACTCAAATTTATCCTACTACCCAACTCCCGTTGAAGACCCTTCCAAAAGTTTGACACAAACCTCGAGTCTCGATCCGAAACAATAGATAAAGGAACTCCATGTTTCGCAACTACTTCATCAATGTACATCTTTGCCATCTTCGTTAATGGCACATCTTGTCGGGTAGCTAGAAAATGAGCACTCTTCGTCAATCTATCTACAATCACCCCTATCATATCATTCCCTTTCGGCGTTTTAGGTAGCTTCGTTACAAAGTCCATGGTAATATGATCCCATTTCCACTCGGGGATGTCTAGTTGATGCAACAAACCATACGGCTTTTGATGATCCGTCTTCACACGTGCACACGTCAAACATTTTGCTACAAAATGAGCTACTTCTCCTTTGATATCCGGCCACCAATAAATCGGCTTCAAATCTGCATACATTTTGGTGACACCGGGATGAATTGAATATCTACTTCTATGGGCTTCCTCAAGGATCAATTCTCGGTTACCACCAAGCAATGGCACCCAAATTCGACCCTTGTATGTTTTGAACCCACGGCTATTAGTCTCCATCACAAGGCGTTTCTTCTTTCCAATACTCTCATTATCAATATTATCCTCCATTAATGCCCTTGCCTGTTCTTCTTTAATTCGATCAAGTAGCCCCGACTTGGCTTGAACTTGCATGCTCATCAACTTACAAGAACTTTGCACCTTCCTACTTAGTGCATCCGCCACTACATTGGCTTTACCCGGATGGTATTTGATGTCACAATCGTAATCCTTAAGTAATTCCATCCATCTCCTTTGTCTCACGTTCATCTCCTTTTGATTAAAGACATACTGCAAGCTTTTATGATCGGTAAACAAAGTGCATTTTGTACCATAAAGGTAATGTCTCCACAATTTCAATGCAAATACAACTGCTGCCAACTCAAGATCATGGGTTGGGTAATTCTTCTCATGTGGCTTCAACTGTCGTGAAGCATAAGCTATCACCTTGTCCCTCTGCATCAGGACACAACCCAAACCCGTAATAGATGCATCACTATACACAACCAAATCATCGGTACCTTCAGGCAAGGCAAGTATAGGAGCTTCACACAACTTCTTTTTCAATGTTTGAAATGCGTTCTCCTGCTTATCGGTCCACTCAAACTTTACTCCTTTCTTCGTTAGTTCAGTCATAGGCTTGGCTATTCGGGAGAAATCCTGAATGAATCTTCTATAGTATCCAGCCAAACCAAGAAAACTTTTAATCTCAGTAGGAGTCTTTGGCTGCTCCCACTTTGAAACAGCTTCAATCTTTGAAGGATCCACTTTAATACCTTCTGATGAAATAACATGACCAAGAAACTGCACTTCTCGAAGCCAAAACTCGCATTTAGAAAACTTGGCATACAACTTCTTCTCCCTTAACACTTCCAAAACTGCTTTCAAGTGCTCACGGTGCTCATCTTTTGACTTAGAATAGATCAAGATAATGTCAATAAACACAATAAAAAAATGATCTAGAAAAGGACGGCATACCCGATTCATTAAATCCATAAACGCGGCTGGAGCATTAGTCAACCCAAATGGCATGACCAAGAACTCATAATGCCCATATCTAGTCCGGAAAGCTGTCTTTGCTACATCTTCCTTCTTAACCTTCAATTGATGATAACCGGACCGCAAATCTATCTTTGAAAAATAGGAAGCACCATGAAGTTGATCGAAGAGATCATCAATTCGTGGGAGAGGATATTTATTCTTAACCGTTCGCTTATTCAGCTCACGGTAGTCTATGCACATGCGCATAGATCCATCCTTCTTTTTAACAAAAAGAACCGGAGCTCCCCAAGGTGAGGAACTAGGTTGTATGAAAACTTTGTCAAGTAACTCCTGAAGTTGGGACATTAACTCTTTCATTTCTGTAGGAGCTAATCGGTATGGTGCTTTTGCAACAGGTGTAGCACCGGGTATAAGATCTATCTGAAACGTAACTTCACGATCGGGAGGAATACCGGGAAGATCATCGGGAAACACATCGGGAAAATCGGATACTACATTAACACTAGCAATAGAAGGCTTCTCCTTTCTTGCATCAATAACATAGGCCAAGAAATGACTCTTATTCTTCCTTATACATTTTATAGCCTTCATCATACTAATGATCTTTATTCCCCCTCTCTTCTTATCTCCATAAACCGTTACCACTTTACCATTGGGTATTGGAATCCGAATAATCTTTTGGGAACACAAAATATTAGCTTCATTTCTAGACAACCAATCCATACCAATCACTACATCAAAACCGGCTAAAGTAGTAGGCAATAGTTGAACCGGAAAAGAACTACCTTCAATCTCAATATCACAATCATCATAACCCACACGTATTTCACTAATCGTACCATTAGCAATTTCTACTTCTATTGAGCAATCTAAAGGGGTAGTAACTCTTCCTAGCTTAGGAGCAAATAATTTGGACACAAACGACCTATTTGCACCCGAATCAAATAAAACAGAGGCAGGTTTTGAGTTAACAAGGAAAGTACCACTTACCACCTCATCGTTGTTCTTAGCATCATCAACAGTCATCTGCAAGGCTCTCACTTTTGTTGCTGAAGTGGCTGCTTTCTTCCCGTCATTCTTCATTTGTGGGCAATCAGCGATAAAATGACCCGTTTCTTGACACTTATAGCAACGAATCTTGTCCCTGCATTCGGTTGCAAGATGTCCCGTCTTCCCACACTTGTGACATCTTCTTGTCTTATCAGAACAGTTACCTTCATGAGAGGTCTTGCAAAATACACACTACGCGCCACCCTTCTTCTTGTCTTTATCCCCACTTGAACTAGAATTTCCACGGAACTTCTTATTATTATTGTTGTTAGATGACCAATTTGACCTTCTTTTGAACCCTGCTTTCTTGTCATCAACTTTCTCCACAACTTTCACACTTTTGAAGTCATCATCCAACCTCTTTGACTCCTTAATAGCCGCCGACAAAGTCACATGTTGTCTACATAACCCACGATAACTAGCGGGAAGACCATCACAATAAGCCTCAATTTGGTCCTCCTGCCTTCGAACCAAGTATCCAACAAACTTCAACTTCTCCATAAACGAGTGTGCATATTCAGAAATTGCACCGGGTTTAGCAACCAACGATCTAAACTCCTTTTCAATCAGCCTTAGCTCACGAGTTCCCACATACTCCTCTAGAAACTTCTCCTTAAATGTTCCCCAAGGCATAACTGCAAGTACCTCGGGAGCCATAGAAACTGTAGTAGCCCTCCACCAATTACGGGCATTTTTCTTCAACATCCTACTAGCACACAAAACCTTCATATCATTAGGACAGTAGCAAGAGGCAAACACCACTTCAATGTCTTCAATCCACTCCATAGCACCCACCGCATTTTGGGTACCATCAAACTCCTTGGCACCACATTTCTGAAAGCTTTCATATTTGAAGTTATTAACACGAGGTGCATTAACAACTCCAAGTCCTCCACCATTAACCCCATTAACGTCCACAGCTGCCATGGATGGTTCACCACTTTGGGAGGGATTAGAGTAATTCCCTTTCCGAACGCTCACCCCTTTGTTCACTCCCATTCCTTTCTGCATTTCTTTCGGCCCTCAATTGAGCCAACTCCTCTTCATTTCTCCTTAAAAGAGCTCGGATAGCTCTCAACTCTTCATGTAATTGGGCTTGATTGGGAACCTGCTCAATCACCGGGTTAGCCCTATCGATTTCCGAAACGGTTGGTGGATCACCAAGACGTCGGTTTGGCACACGAGGGGGTCTTTGGTCCACTTCATTTCCATTAGGAGGAACACCATTACCATTTCCTCCACCCATTTGACTGCTTGCTCTAGTTTGTGCCATCTATCTTCTACAAAGCAACGACGACGGTTAGCAAGAGTTAAAGAGTGACTACATATGTTAAGGCTATACTTCATTTAACTACATTATCACACATATAAACAAGCCTTAAATTACCTTCTCACTCACTCCCCAACCCGTCTTAAAGCATTTCACTTCATTAGCTAGGCATCCTACTTAAGCCTAACCTACTTCTCATCGGTCTAAGTCCAAAATCCTACGGCATAGGTCGAATTTTGGTTCACTTAAACCAATTCTCTGATACCAACTTGTAACACCCGTCGTTTAAAAATATGGGTTTTCAAAAACTTTCACCTAACGGTGTCAAATTGCGGAAGAAAAGACTTTAAAAGTCAAAACCGATAAAAACTGTTCGGTTTCTACGTTTAGTTGGTGTTACTAGCAATACCATCAAATAGTTTAAAATGAAAACCCAACGGTTGCCAAACACAAAACAACCGTTCAACAATACTACATAAATTCGACATCAAGTACGAAATGTAAATAATGTCTAAGAGATAATCGTCTATGGGTAGCTAAGTTCTTCTGCATGCATCTACCCAACTCTCACTCATCCTGCATCAACTATTCCTTCAAGCTAAACCTGAGGGAACAACCACATTTAAGAAACAAGTGTTAGCTATAAGAATAACTAAGTAAGATAACACTTAATTTAGAAGCATTTGTCCAATTAAAACATTTCTTCATTTTAGACAAACTCAATAGGCACAACACACAACACACATGTCTGCATATCAACTTCATATCAATTAGGATAATCATCCTAAATGTGCCTATCCTGCATTAGATTCCCACACTGTCACACGTATCCTTGTTAACTACATATATGTGTGCCCTGCATCACACCCGACTCGATGGTCAACCAAAAGGCTACTCATCATTCGTCGTTAAGGAATGGCAAGCCAATCCAAGAGTAATCCGTATGTGGAGGTTGGTCAAACCCCTCGTATTACTCGCCCTCCATTATAAAGACCATGTTGCAAGGAGCCACCCAAGCAACAACTACGTCAACGTACTCGTCCGGCTAAGACTTGTACGGGTTAAGCTTAACACTTTCCCTGCATTATATTTACGAGCTCGATCCTGCATTATTTAGTTTAGGTGACTGCATTACCTAAACATTTACTACGTTTACTGCTTTTACGTTTTGGGCCCTTAAACGTGCACGTGACATGGCAACTTAGCAAGTCTAGTGTACTAGATGAGCAAGCCATACAAACATGCACACAACAACATATCTACATAAACTGCATCTCAAATCATCACAAGATACTACATATTACTTCATATCATAGCCCTTCATTATTCTACATACATACACTACATCATACATCATATCATAACATGAACTGCATTACATATCATGAGGGACTGCATTTCAGGTCTCAATGGTCAACTACATAACCCATATACCTCCCGTATAACCCGAGATACCCACATATATCATAAGTTACCGTTAAGGAAGTTATATTAAGAAACCATTGCTTGTTGAACCCTCAGCGTGACAAAAGTAGTGTATCTTACCTCCATGAAGTCCACAAATACCAATCAACTAGTTACAATGCAAGTAACTATGCTCGTCTACCTATAATTAGTGAACAAGCATTAGACAACTACATTACTACGTTTACTGCTTTTACGTTTTGGGCCCTTAAACGTGCACGTGACATGGCAACTTAGCAAGTCTAGTGTACTAGATGAGCAAGCCATACAAACATGCACACAACAACATATCTACATAAACTGCATCTCAAATCATCACAAGATACTACATATTACTTCATATCATAGCCCTTCATTATTCTACATACATACACTACATCATACATCATATCATAACATGAACTGCATTACATATCATGAGGGACTGCATTTCAGGTCTCAATGGTCAACTACATAACCCATATACCTCCCGTATAACCCGAGATACCCACATATATCATAAGTTACCGTTAAGGAAGTTATATTAAGAAACCATTGCTTGTTGAACCCTCAGCGTGACAAAAGTAGTGTATCTTACCTCCATGAAGTCCACAAATACCAATCAACTAGTTACAATGCAAGTAACTATGCTCGTCTACCTATAATTAGTGAACAAGCATTAGACAACTACATTACTACGTTTACTGCTTTTACGTTTTGGGCCCTTAAACGTGCACGTGACATGGCAACTTAGCAAGTCTAGTGTACTAGATGAGCAAGCCATACAAACATGCACACAACAACATATCTACATAAACTGCATCTCAAATCATCACAAGATACTACATATTACTTCATATCATAGCCCTTCATTATTCTACATACATACACTACATCATACATCATATCATAACATGAACTGCATTACATATCATGAGGGACTGCATTTCAGGTCTCAATGGTCAACTACATAACCCATATACCTCCCGTATAACCCGAGATACCCACATATATCATAAGTTACCGTTAAGGAAGTTATATTAAGAAACCATTGCTTGTTGAACCCTCAGCGTGACAAAAGTAGTGTATCTTACCTCCATGAAGTCCACAAATACCAATCAACTAGTTACAATGCAAGTAACTATGCTCGTCTACCTATAATTAGTGAACAAGCATTAGACAACTACATTACTACGTTTACTGCTTTTACGTTTTGGGCCCTTAAACGTGCACGTGACATGGCAACTTAGCAAGTCTAGTGTACTAGATGAGCAAGCCATACAAACATGCACACAACAACATATCTACATAAACTGCATCTCAAATCATCACAAGATACTACATATTACTTCATATCAATTAGGATAATCATCCTAAATGTGCCTATCCTGCATTAGATTCCCACACTGTCACACGTATCCTTGTTAACTACATATATGTGTGCCCTGCATCACACCCGACTCGATGGTCAACCAAAAGGCTACTCATCATTCGTCGTTAAGGAATGGCAAGCCAATCCAAGAGTAATCCGTATGTGGAGGTTGGTCAAACCCCTCGTATTACTCGCCCTCCATTATAAAGACCATGTTGCAAGGAGCCACCCAAGCAACAACTACGTCAACGTACTCGTCCGGCTAAGACTTGTACGGGTTAAGCTTAACACTTTCCCTGCATTATATTTACGAGCTCGATCCTGCATTATTTAGTTTAGGTGACTGCATTACCTAAACATTTACTACGTTTACTGCTTTTACGTTTTGGGCCCTTAAACGTGCACGTGACATGGCAACTTAGCAAGTCTAGTGTACTAGATGAGCAAGCCATACAAACATGCACACAACAACATATCTACATAAACTGCATCTCAAATCATCACAAGATACTACATATTACTTCATATCATAGCCCTTCATTATTCTACATACATACACTACATCATACATCATATCATAACATGAACTGCATTACATATCATGAGGGACTGCATTTCAGGTCTCAATGGTCAACTACATAACCCATATACCTCCCGTATAACCCGAGATACCCACATATATCATAAGTTACCGTTAAGGAAGTTATATTAAGAAACCATTGCTTGTTGAACCCTCAGCGTGACAAAAGTAGTGTATCTTACCTCCATGAAGTCCACAAATACCAATCAACTAGTTACAATGCAAGTAACTATGCTCGTCTACCTATAATTAGTGAACAAGCATTAGACAACTACATTACTACGTTTACTGCTTTTACGTTTTGGGCCCTTAAACGTGCACGTGACATGGCAACTTAGCAAGTCTAGTGTACTAGATGAGCAAGCCATACAAACATGCACACAACAACATATCTACATAAACTGCATCTCAAATCATCACAAGATACTACATATTACTTCATATCATAGCCCTTCATTATTCTACATACATACACTACATCATACATCATATCATAACATGAACTGCATTACATATCATGAGGGACTGCATTTCAGGTCTCAATGGTCAACTACATAACCCATATACCTCCCGTATAACCCGAGATACCCACATATATCATAAGTTACCGTTAAGGAAGTTATATTAAGAAACCATTGCTTGTTGAACCCTCAGCGTGACAAAAGTAGTGTATCTTACCTCCATGAAGTCCACAAATACCAATCAACTAGTTACAATGCAAGTAACTATGCTCGTCTACCTATAATTAGTGAACAAGCATTAGACAACTACATTACTACGTTATTAAGGTCATAAACTAGACCTCACACACTTTAAAGACTCACTTTAGTTTTGGGTCTAAGCTACGTGTCAAAACGACGTTACAATTCAAAAGTTAACATTTTCTGAAAATTGATGAGTTGCGCCGCAATGCCCCTCATTGCGCCGCAGCTTATCTAGTCTGCTTGTGGGTTGCGCCACAACACCATGTTGCGTCGCAACTCGACCCTTTCGTTGCGCCGCAACATACTTCGTTGCGCCGCAACTACGTTGCGCCGCAACATACTTCGTTGCGCCGCAACTTAACTTTCTGTTTAATGGTTGCGCCGCAACTGAGCGTTGCGCCGCAACTCCCCTTCGACCTGCACTTTTACAAAAATCGTTTTCCAATCCATCACGACCCTATTCGACTCCAGGTCTCAATTACAGTTTTCTAACATCATATTTTATCATATCTAGGCCATTTCAATGCATTCCAACCCTTAATTACAACCCACATGACCTTAATCCTTCATAAACAACCTTTAATCTTTATTAAACGATTTCATCAAAACCCTATAATTAATCCTAATGGCTCATATAATCAAAAGGACCAGAAATCAGTGATATTATACCTGCTATTCCCGTAGATGATCAAAAGATTGCAAATACTCTTGACAATGAACACCAATTTGCACACAAAACGACTTTTCGGATAGCAATTTATGAGAGGAGGCTAAGGGAAGGCTTAGGGCTTGTTTAGGATGAATAAGATCTGCTATGAACATCCTAATGACAACCCCTAACTTCATTAACCCGTTTTTGACTTTCCACATATGTCAAAACTAGTCCCTAGGCTTCCTAATGCTTCATTATTGGTCACAAACTACTTTATTGACCATATACAACATTAATCCTTCATTAAATGTCACTACATAGACATTAACCTTCATATTAAACACATTTATACTACATTAACATTTAGGCTTTCAAGCCTCACACATAACACACATTAACTACATATAGGCATTAAATCCAAACTAGACTTAACGACACACATAAAGTTGACTTAACGGCATTAGTCAAATATTAAATAAAAGTTTGGGATGTTACACTTTCTGATTCACCTGGTGGTGGTGCATCAGTTTTGGCGAATGCCAACAACATCCGTCTTGGAATCTGAACTTCAGTTACAAGTGACACAAGTGTGTCCAGATTCCTAAGCATCTCGGGGACTGAGTATAAGGATTGTGTGTTATTGTACTCAGTTTCCCCCAAAATTTGCTTAAAACATAGAGAAAGAAATCGCGAAAATGGGATACATGGACCCCTGTTACCTTTCAATTTATATACAAGGCTTCTGAACAAGATGTTCGCGAAATCCACTCTGAGTCCATTCCAGAGGCAGTATGCCATCTCTGCTTGGAAGGAATTGATCTGGTCCAATCCACCAGATCCACCACCCATGCTTTCCACCAGATGGATGAAAAAATATCTCCATGATGGTGAAAGCCCTCTCATCGTCAAGGGTCCCTTTGTTTTCAACACATCACCCTCCAATACCTCTTTATTGCCCATATCAAGAAGTACTTGACGATAATTGACATTTGGGGATATAACAACTGGAGATTCACCTTCTCTCCAGTAGTTGAGATGCAGGGCATCCCTCAAAGTTTCAGTTGTAATAGTACACTCGACTGAACCATCCTTGAGAGTGAAGGTGATGGATGAACAGTCCTCAGAAAGTGTGGCTGTGTACCAGAACTCACACAAATAGTCATGAAATAACTTTTGTGGATTGAGTGAAAAGGTTTCGCCGATTGGAGAATCACGAAGAAACTGTTGGATTCTGCCAATGAGGGAGTCGGCGACCTGTGTCCCCTTCAAGCTTGCCATCGGGTTGTTTGGATTTAATTTTATTAATTTTGTGTTGATCGGGGCTCCGACGGCATGCTTGACATTTTCGGATGGATTATATTCGACAGTCAAGAGATTGACATCTCGACTGCGAGAAGAGGATGATTTTGGGGCCATTTTTGATAGATTGGAAACTGAAATTGAATATTTAGGAATTAGGGTTTTCGATTTATTGAGAAGGGGGAGAAAGGAAGCAATTGTGGATGATTGGAAGTAAATGAAGGAATTTGAGAGAAGTGAATGGGAAAATGATTTAGGTGGGGGTATATATAGGAAATAAAATATTCCTGAATATATACGAAAATATATTTTAATCCCCAAATTTTCAAAATCGTTTATTAATTTGATTTTTAGAAAATTTGAAATTCAAAAGTATTTAATACCTACACGTCAAGCATTTAATGCTACGACGGCTGGTATTCCCACGGGCCCACTAACTTCAACAATCCCCATAAAAAGTGCATTCTTTTTCAACAAAAATGACATTTAGTTAGAAAAACATTTTGAGTCAATTTCCCCTAGAATGATGATCCATAAATCAATAAGTGCCAGGATAGTATCACAAAGGCGTTCGATAGCCTGGCGAGCAAGGATTCTCTGGTACCTCCTCAACTGGAGAACCTCATCAGTGTCACTGACGCGTTCATAATAAAGTCTCCAGTTTCAAGGATTTAGCATTCCCAATTCGCTGATGAGATGTTTAAATGTTTTCTCATCAAGAGGTTTTGTAAAAACATCAGCCAATTGTTTATCAGAGGGAATGAAATTAATTTCAATATCTCCTTTCATAACATGATCTCTTATAAAATGATACCTAATATCAATATGCTTTGTCTTCGAGTGCATCACAGGATTATGAGATATGACAATTGCACTGGTGTTGTCACAAAAGATTGGGGTCCTTGTGTATTTTTGACCATAATCTAATAACTAGTTTTTGATCCAGAGAATCTGGGCACAACAACTGGCCGCAGAAATGTACTCTGCCTCAGCAGTTGACATTGAGACTGACGTCTGCTTCTTGCTAGTCCAACTCACCAGTTTTCCCCGTAGGAAGTGACAACCACCAGTTGTAGATTTCCTATCTATCTTACAACCTTCAGGATCTGAATCTGAATAACCCAGATCTAGTCCTGAGCCTTTGGGATACCAAAGACCAAGACTGGGGCACCCTTTCAGGTACCTAAAAATGCGCTTTACAGCGTGCAAATGTTATTCTTTTGGGTTAGCCTGAAATCTGGCACATAAACATGTTGCAAACATTATATTTGGTCGACTTGCAGTTAAGTACATCAGTGAACCAACCATCCCACGATATTCCTTTTGGTCCACTGGTTTACCATTTGGGTCAGAGTCCAAATTCAAAGGTGCTGCAATTGGTGTGTTTTTCGATAGGACTGAATCAAATTTGTATTTTCTTAACAAATCTCTGACATATTTTTCTTGGTTAATAAAGATACCAACCATGGTTTGTTTAATTTGAAGACCCAAGAAAAAGGTTAATTCACCCATTAAACTCATTTCATATTCAGTTGACATGATTTTTGAAAATTTTTCACACATTGCATCATCAGTTGACCCAAATATAATGTCATCAACATAAATTTGTACCAATAAGATATTACCTTTTTCCTTTAAGATAAACAAGGTATTATCTATTGCACCATGTTGAAAGCCATTGTTGAGAAGATGTTTAGTTAAAGTGTCATACCAGGCTCTTGGGGCTTGACGAAGACCATACAATGCTTTGTTCAGTCTGTATACCCAGTGAGGATGCTTCTCATTGATGAAGCCTGGAGTCTGCTTGATGTGCAAAATCGAGTCTTAAAATTTATAAAACTAGAATCACCTAAAAACTCACTACTACGCACTCACGGGCAGTGGACCCAATCGTTTGTAATATAGTAAAAAGGTAAGACCGTGTTCGTTCGCAGGGATTGGTTTGCTTCAGTTGTTTAATTTGAAGACCCAAGAAAAAGGTTAATTCACCCATTAAACTCATTTCATATTCAGTTGACATGATTTTTGAAAATTTTTCACACATTGCATCATCAGTTGACCCAAATATAATGTCATCAACATAAATTTGTACCAATAAGATATTACCTTTTTCCTTTAAGATAAACAAGGTATTATCTATTGCACCATGTTGAAAGCCATTGTTGAGAAGATGTTTAGTTAAAGTGTCATACCAGGCTCTTGGGGCTTGATGAAGACCATACAATGCTTTGTTCAGTCTGTA
Organism: Erigeron breviscapus; assembly: GCA_034093135.1. Lineage (NCBI taxonomy): Eukaryota > Viridiplantae > Streptophyta > Magnoliopsida > Asterales > Asteraceae > Erigeron > Erigeron breviscapus. The sequence goes on along the minus strand of CM067171.1, from coordinate 87,919,498 downwards.
TACCCAGTGAGGATGCTTCTCATTGATGAAGCCTGGAGTCTGCTTGATGTGCAAAATCGAGTCTTAAAATTTATAAAACTAGAATCACCTAAAAACTCACTACTACGCACTCACGGGCAGTGGACCCAATCGTTTGTAATATAGTAAAAAGGTAAGACCGTGTTCGTTCGCAGGGATTGGTTTGCTTCAGTTGTTTAGTGAAATGGTTTGGAAAACGGGGTGTTACTCAATTCGCCTTTTTAACAGAAAAATAAATTTGTTTTGTGACAAGAACATAAAATGAGAAAAACTTCAGACAATGATATTAAAAGTCATCCACCTTGACTTCCCTTGACTTCAAATGTGATTGCATTTGATTAAGACCAAATTCTCTAGAGTTTAAAGATAATCGTGAAAAGAATAAAATGCTCACGTGGTACCACCAACCGTAAACAAATCTCCAAATCACCTAATTTACTAGTTAAATTACCCAAGCCGGTACCACCAAAGCTTAAGACAACTTTTTCCAATAAACAGTTTAATTGACTATCAAATTACCAATTATTCCTATGTAAAAATAACGTGGTACCACCAACCGCTATAAATTACGTTGACAAAATAATTATTTCATTAAAATAATATTCACTATCATACCATGAACTAGTGACAATTGCTTATAGACAAACAACTCTTTTCAAATCACATATCAGTTCAACTAGTACCACTAACGGAGAATTAATACGCAACCAATATTATAATAATTATTTAAAAGAATTAAAACATCAAGATCTCAGAACAACGATAATTAATAAACTCTTTGAATTAAAATATAGCAATCACATCATTCGTCTCGTTTCAACAAGGTGGATGATAAATAGTTTAGCCACTCATGCTCAATTCAAAATAATAATCAATAATAAAGGAGAACATGATGTACCAATTGTTTGATGAAAAATAAATTGCAAGACAGAAAAGTAGATAAGATCTAGATGGGTGCCCGTATTATCTTCGATGAGTCCGCCTAGGTGAAAGACCTGCTTGGAGAAGGAAGAAATCTGATAGAGCAGCTCCTAGAAAGAGTTTGGATACCCTAAAATTCGTTTAGGGTTTTGTATTTATAGTCCTCTCCAAAATCTGATGTAAACCGACCTAGGGCTTGTTTCCCCGTGCACCCACTGCGGCGCAGTGGGCCTTGACTTCCCCTCACTGCGACGCAGTGAGGTGCACTTGACTTTTGACTTCGGCTGACTGCGGCGCAGTGGCTAAGCAAACCACCACTGCGTCGCAGTTGATTTCCACGTCTTCCTTTTCCCTTTCCTTGACTGCGGCGCAGTCATATTCTTGCCATCCCCACTGCGGCGCAGTGGGGTTAAATCAAATAGCTTCCGTGGATCTGGGCTGCGGCGCAGTGGGCATGGGTTGCCTTCACTGCGGCGCAGTCATCTCTTATACCGAGCCAACTTCTTTCGATCTCGATTACTTGCCAAACTCTGTCATATCTTCCACTTGAATCAACTCTCGATTATCATAAATCACTTCTGGGCCAATAATCATCCGAAAATGCACCAAATGAACGCGTTACCTATTAAGAGCCTGTACACACTAACAAACACCATAAACGCGCCAAATGCATACGAAAATGACTTAAAACACATAATAAAATGGCCAATAATGATGTGGGTAATGGGTATAAATTAGTCATATCAAATCCCCCCACACTTGAGCATTGCCTGTCCTCAAGCAAATCCAGAATTTAAGTAACAATAATCCTTGACAATCAAACTATCAAAACAAATTACGAGTATCAAAAAGTAGCAACACCAAGCATGTTAAATAACAAAAGGCGGGTGAAGCAGTTTTAATCTTAAATGAAAACCCGAAATGTTTGACAATACATGAACAATCCGCAAGCCTCGATAACACAACTAAGCTTAAATGAAACAAACGATCCTATCAATATCATTCTACTCCAACAAACTTACTTTTGGTTGAATATATGAAGAATCACTCACAGCTCAGTCGTGATGTATACTATTTTACCATAGGCTTGAACAAGGATCATAACTCCACCAACACGGCGCAAGCACCAAGTACATCATCAAAATAGGCATAAACGACGGTTGTATAGTTAAACTAAGACTATGTATATATGGATATTTACAATGGAATATGGGAGTGTAGGTTAGAAATGAATGGAAAAAATCAAAAGTATATAGTATATATATGAGAAATGTACGAAATAGTCTAACCAAACCCTTTCCATTGATTGCCAACAAACCACCAACCCATAAGATGTCATCCCGCGAACACACCTCCAAAGTACCAAGCAAACCCGACACCATTGTGGTGTATCAACTTCAAACAACTTATGATCATCCAAGTCTTCCATTATAATGATACAACAAACCTTCTTAGACATTTAAAAATGAGAAATACCCACTAGTAGCCCAAGTTCTTTTTTTTTTCTTTTTTCGTTTTTTTTCATCATTTTTTTTTATTTATATTTTCTGTTTTTCAATTTTCTCTTTATTCTTTTTGAACCATTTTTACTCTACTAGTAAATACCCTCTTACAATGATGAATAATGTCTAATTTACTTTACTTTCTTCATTTGAACAATCTAAGACAATCCTCAATAACTCAACCAATTGACGTATTCTCATAGACAAGAATCTTCCACTAGCCAACCCATTAAAGCTCCCAAATCATCCAACAAAAACCAATGACAATCAATGGCCCCCCAGATTAGACTATCGGTATAGTAAGGTATAATTAGGTAAAGTTTACATATGTGATTGGTTTAATACAAAGGTAAAGGCTAAGTTAAAATGGATGTATAAGTATATAATTGCACCAAGGATGAGTACAACTAAGGTATACAAAGAAAAGAAAGAAATATATGTATGTGTAAGTGTATGTATAAGGTTTTGTATAGTAAAAGTGTGAATATACAAAAGAAAAGTGAAAAGAAAGAAAGAAAGAAAAATATGGGTCAAACCTAAATGCCAATTCGTCATCCGATGTACTTAGTCACGATCACCAGGCCAAGTTCTAGAATCAACACATCACCGGCACACTCTTATCGAGAAAAGAACCCGGAAATGGAATGGATTAACCTCAAACACGCATATCGTAGTACAGGGCAACCAAATGGAAACCTTTACTCCCTAATAAATCCAAGAGCCTAGAGAGGGACGTATTTACAAGGCAATCAAACCAAAACCGTCACCTGACACAACTATATATGAAATGATGAAATCTCACAATTTGGGTGTTTTGGATATATATAAGTGCAAGTAATGTAATCAACCCCGAAGGATTAGCCAAATAACCGTTCAGAACACATTTCGCCGATTAAAAATTTTGTCAAGGAAAAATTTTGTAGTAAAATTGCTTATTAAGTTATAATAATTAAGTGACAAAAGCAATTTACCACAAGGACAAGTTCAACTCAAGTTTAAAATTCATATCAACTTCTATCATTCTACCAAATTGAAAGCACCAATTTCAAACATGCACATCATAGTGAAGAGCTCAAAATAGAGACTCCTACCCTTAGATAAAATCCAAAGGCCTACGAGAGGGACACATCAACAAAAACCAATGACAATCAATGGCCCCCCAGATTAGACTATCGGTATAGTAAGGTATAATTAGGTAAAGTTTACATATGTGATTGGTTTAATACAAAGGTAAAGGCTAAGTTAAAATGGATGTATAAGTATATAAGTGCAAGTAATGTAATCAACCCCGAAGGATTAGCCAAATAACCGTTCAGAACACATTTCGCCGATTAAAAATTTTGTCAAGGAAAAATTTTGTAGTAAAATTGCTTATTAAGTTATAATAATTAAGTGACAAAAGCAATTTACCACAAGGACAAGTTCAACTCAAGTTTAAAATTCATATCAACTTCTATCATTCTACCAAATTGAAAGCACCAATTTCAAACATGCACATCATAGTGAAGAGCTCAAAATAGAGACTCCTACCCTTAGATAAAATCCAAAGGCCTACGAGAGGGACACATCAACAAAACCGGTAGAAATCTCAATGGCAAAACAACAAAAGCGATAAATCCGGTAGCTTAAACCTATTTGCAACCCCCCCACACTTAAGATGGACAATGCCCTCAATGTCCATATTCGGTCAAACAAAGGTAAATAGGGGTAAGCAACATAGAAAATCAGAGCACATACCGGAATAAGGACACATTCCGTTTTAAACCAAGTTAGTCGACCCCGCGTCACAAATTGCGCTTCCTATAAAGGAAGAACACTTTGCTTGGCGGGAGAAACAACTTGTAACAAAACGGAAAGTGCGAGAGTCGATTACATCAAACATACCAATACAAATGCGGCACTGAACTTACTACCAGCATATGCATACCATCACACAATCAACAATCAAGGGTTCTCCCCCACACTTGAGTTGCACTACAGCTATCATATACCTGCTTACATTGCATCAGAAAACACATCATAATTTCAAGCATCCCATTATTCTACTGTTCTTGCAAGCAAACCAAAAGAAAAAGAAAACTGAAAAATACAATGAACAATGTCTCATCACCCCGAAGGGTGGATACCAAAAAAAAATTGTTAAAAGTGCAATCATCCAAATAACCAAACCATCAATCGATCACAAAATGATTCCATCCCACGATGCCGGATGGGAATCATCTTCAACATCATCATCACTGTTTTCCGGTTTCGACCAGTCAATCTTCGCACTGCGGCGCAGTGGACTTCAGCCTCCCCCACTGCGGCGCAGTGGGTCAATATGCATCCGGGTGCCGAGAAGAATGGCTGCGGCGCAGCTAACCTGACCACCCCCACTGCGGCGCAGTGGGGAACTTTTCCAGAAATTTTCTTCGTTTTAATGCACAAATTTACTTCGATCCACTTTACACCAGCTTGTACCTGCACTTCCTTGACATACAAGATCAAATCTAACTAGTAAAATGAGAAACAAGTTACAACTAAATCAGACACGGGTTGCCTCCCGAGAAGCGCTTTAGTTATTAACGAGTCTTTAGCTAGACTCGACCATCAAGGAGTTACTATCGTGGGGATTTTGACACCCCCACACTCGAAGTGTTGGGTGGTCTTCCCTTAAACTGTGAAAAACTATCACCTTTCACCTTTTCAATAATCCAATCATTTGCTCGACCCGAAGTATCAACAACCATCATCAACTCTTCTTTCTCACTTGTTGATAGACGCGAACATAATTCTTCAGACAACTTTGCATTTCCATGAGAGACAGCAGATTTCAATCGGCTATAAAGTTTACGGATCTTAGTACTCGGGCCATCCGTAGGTTTGGATCCTGGTACTGCTGTTGCCTTCAACTCATCCTCCTGTTTCTCAAGCTTCATATCCAACCACTCATCAACCTGCGAATCCAGATAACTAACACAAGCAATATCAACAGAGTTAGCAACATTAGGGGGAGAAACAGAACAAGTGTTCGTAAATGTTACCGACTCATCTCCGGCTCTCAAAGTAAGTTTACCACGACCGACCTCAAGTTTAGCATCGGCCGTAGCAAGGAAAGGTCTCCCTAGGATAAGAGGCACATTTAATGCTTCATCAACTTCTATGATCACAAAATCTACTGGAAAAACCAAACCGCCCACCTTAACTAACACATCTTCTAGAATACCCATTGGTCTAATTTCAGATTTATCTGCCAAATGGATTTTCATATTAATAGGCTTTGGTTCCCCCAAATTCAACTTAGAATAGATAGATGAAGGCATTAAGTTAATACTAGCCCCTGAATCATTTAAAGCACGTTTCACTGATAAATTACCAATCTTACAAGGAATAGTGAAACTACCTGGGTCCCCGCGTTTCTCAGGGAGCTTACCTGTCAGAGCCGCAGAACAAACATCCTCAAGCATTGTTGTCACCACGCCCTGCCAGATTCTTCTTGTTCATAAGAATTTGCTTCAAGCATTTTGCATAACCTGGAATCTGTGCAATTGCATCTAAAAATGGGATATTAATATGCAATTTACTAAGGTGACTTACAAATTTTTTCATTTGCTCCTTTAGCTTGTCTTTCGCCAATCTCTGAGGAAATGGTGGTTTTGGCTTGTAAGACTTCTCTCCCGGTGTTTCAACTTGTTTGGATGGAAGGGACGATGTCTGCACTGCAGGGTTCGGCTCCATTTCAACTTCATCATCAACCTCCTCCTTGTCCTCTTGCACCTGCACAACTGGAGTAACATAATCAGGTAAAAGATTAGCCGAATTATAAGTATTACCTGCCCGAGTTGTTATAGCGTTAACTTGCTCATTTCTGACGTTCGGAGGAGCGTATTTCGGTCCATTGTTAGGTCCTTGTGGCTGCCCTTGACTAAATTGAGGCCTCGGGTTTGGTTGAGTATTGCTAGGCAAAGCACCCGTGGGCCTCGAAAGTGAAGCCAACCTACTTTCAAGATCCTTGAAGTTAATGCCCTGATTCTTGGCATTCGTTTCCACCTTCCCATTAATTCTGTCCATCATTTCGCTCAACTCCTTAGTGTCATCCCTTATACTCTGGATGCTGTTGTTGGTCTCCATCTGATTGCTAATCATCTGCTTCATCATCTCTCTTAACTCATCATTTGGATCGGCAGTTGAAGCAGAAGAACCTGATCCCTGACCTTGCTGAGCTTCCTGCTGCTGTGGCTGATTTTGATAATTGTTCCCTTGCCACCTATTACCTGAAAAACGAGTATTATTAGCAGGAAAAGAAGAGTTGTAAGAGTTACTACCTGAGCCTCGGTTCTGATAACCGATATTTCTCTGAAATCCTCCTTGTTGCTGATTCTGAATGTAGTTGACATCTTCAGGTCCCCGTTTGGGACAATCTTCAGTATAGTGTGTGTCACCACAATTATCACATCCATCAGCAAGAACTTTCACATCCCGTTCAAGATAACCAAATCTAGATTCTTGAGCTGCAAATCCTTTATCCATTCGAGCTGACAAAGCCTGAATCTCATCAATGACATTAGAACTGTTACTAGCATCGGCCATAGAAACCTTACCTTCCGTAGCTCCTCTAGTGAATCTACTCTCAGTCCTCAGATTCCTCTTATCATCCATAGCTGCATTATCTTTCACCACACGTTCCAAGATATCATGACCCTCATTCGGAGTAATTTTGCTAAAGCTTCCACCAAAAGCATACCCCATTTCCCTTTTTGAAGCCTTGGTCAATCCATCAAAGAAAAGTTCAACATACTTCTCCTTGGTCAATTCATGTCCCGGACAATTTCTCAACATCTCCTTAAACCGGATCCATGCATCAACGACATCTTCCTTATCTTCTTGCAAAAAGGATCTAATCTGGTTTTCCAATTGCCTTTGCATTCTAACCGAATAAAACTCACCGATGAACGCTTCTTTAAGTTGGTCTCAAGTTGTAATCGAATTCTCGGGAAGATCATTAAACCAATCTTCGGCTTCTCCGGTGAGAGTAATAGGAAAAGTTTCAAGTTTGACGGCATTCATTTGGTTTTGTCCATATTGGTAAAGTCGTGCCAACTTCTCAAATCTCTCCAAATGCTTATAAGGATCCCATTTCTTCTTTCCATCGAATTTTTGCTCTTCGATGCTCTTTAGATGATTAGGCTTCAAGTTGAAGTTTTGATCAACACCCGGTGTTCTAATGGCGGAACCACGAGCCGTAGGAATAGTTCGGGCTCGGTCCCCATACCGGATGTCATTCGGGTCTCTTGGTTGATCACCCATCTCCTCTTGCTAACTTTCTGACTTAAAAAATTCCTCAAGATAAAATCCCTCTTCGTCTGAGTCTGGAGTGGGTTGAGCCACAGGTGAGATTGGTGTTGTGAAGGTAATCATACGTCTCGGTGGAGTCTTCAAAGGACTATAAAGAGGTCGACCAGAGGAACGCAAGATCATCAACTAAATATAAATCTGCAAAAACACAACTAACACCAAACGTCAAATGCACCTGTGATAAACAAACAAATTCTAAACTAATAAAGCAAATAACTTCCTCACTCGTGAGGAAGGATCAAACCACAAAATTAACAACTAAAACGCACACAAACCCCGGCAGCGGCGCCAAAAACTTGATGTGCAAAATCGAGTCTTAAAATTTATAAAACTAGAATCACCTAAAAACTCACTACTACGCACTCACGGGCAGTGGACCCGATCGTTTGTAATATAGTAAAAAGGTAAGACCGTGTTCGTTCGCAGGGATTGGTTTGCTTCAGTTGTTTAGTGAAATGGTTTGGAAAACGGGGTGTTACTCAATTCGCCTTTTTAACAGAAAAATAAATTTGTTTTGTGACAAGAACATAAAATGAGAAAAACTTCAGACAATGATATTAAAAGTCATCCACCTTGACTTCCCTTGACTTCAAATGTGATTGCATTTGATTAAGACCAAATTCTCTAGAGTTTAAAGATAATCGTGAAAAGAATAAAATGCTCACGTGGTACCACCAACTGTAAACAAATCTCCAAATCACCTAATTTACTAGTTAAATTACCCAAGCCGGTACCACCAAAGCTTAAGACAACTTTTTCCAATAAACAGTTTAATTGACTATCAAATTACCAATTATTCCTATGTAAAAATAACGTGGTACCACCAACCGCTATAAATTACGTTGACAAAATAATTATTTCATTAAAATAATATTCACTATCATACCATGAACTAGTGACAATTGCTTATAGACAAACAACTCTTTTCAAATCACATATCAATTCAACTAGTACCACTAACGGAGAATTAATACGCAACCAATATTATAATAATTATTTAAAAGAATTAAAACATCAAGATCTCAGAACAACGATAATTAATAAACTCTTTGAATTAAAATATAGCAATCACATCATTCGTCTCGTTTCAACAAGGTGGATGATAAATAGTTTAGCCACTCATGCTCAATTCAAAATAATAATCAATAATAAAGGAGAACATGATGTACCAATTGTTTGATGAAAAATAAATTTGTTTTGTGACAAGAACATAAAATGAGAAAAACTTCAGACAATGATATTAAAAGTCATCCACCTTGACTTCCCTTGACTTCAAATGTGATTGCATTTGATTAAGACCAAATTCTCTAGAGTTTAAAGATAATCGTGAAAAGAATAAAATGCTCACGTGGTACCACCAACCGCTATAAATTACGTTGACAAAATAATTATTTCATTAAAATAATATTCACTATCATACCATGAACTAGTGACAATTGCTTATAGACAAACAACTCTTTTCAAATCACATATCAGTTCAACTAGTACCACTAACGGAGAATTAATACGCAACCAATATTATAATAATTATTTAAAAGAATTAAAACATCAAGATCTCAGAACAACGATAATTAATAAACTCTTTGAATTAAAATATAGCAATCACATCATTCGTCTCGTTTCAACAAGGTGGATGATAAATAGTTTAGCCACTCATGCTCAATTCAAAATAATAATCAATAATAAAGGAGAACATGATGTACCAATTGTTTGATGAAAAATAAATTGCAAGACAGAAAAGTAGATAAGATCTAGATGGGTGCCCGTATTATCTTCGATGAGTCCGCCTAGGTGAAAGACCTGCTTGGAGAAGGAAGAAATCTGATAGAGCAGCTCCTAGAAAGAGTTTGGATACCCTAAAATTCGTTTAGGGTTTTGTATTTATAGTCCTCTCCAAAATCTGATGTAAACCGACCTAGGGCTTGTTTCCCCGTGCACCCACTGCGGCGCAGTGGGCCTTGACTTCCCTCACTGCAATGTGATTGCATTTGATTAAGACCAAATTCTCTAGAGTTTAAAGATAATCGTGAAAAGAATAAAATGCTCACGTGGTACCACCAACCGCTATAAATTACGTTGACAAAATAATTATTTCATTAAAATAATATTCACTATCATACCATGAACTAGTGACAATTGCTTATAGACAAACAACTCTTTTCAAATCACATATCAATTCAACTAGTACCACTAACGGAGAATTAATACGCAACCAATATTATAATAATTATTTAAAAGAATTAAAACATCAAGATCTCAGAACAACGATAATTAATAAACTCTTTGAATTAAAATATAGCAATCACATCATTCGTCTCGTTTCAACAAGGTGGATGATAAATAGTTTAGCCACTCATGCTCAATTCAAAATAATAATCAATAATAAAGGAGAACATGATGTACCAATTGTTTGATGAAAAATAAATTGCAAGACAGAAAAGTAGATAAGATCTAGATGGGTGCCCGTATTATCTTCGATGAGTCCGCCTAGGTGAAAGACCTGCTTGGAGAAGGAAGAAATCTGATAGAGCAGCTCCTAGAAAGAGTTTGGATACCCTAAAATTCGTTTAGGGTTTTGTATTTATAGTCCTCTCCAAAATCTGATGTAAACCGACCTAGGGCTTGTTTCCCCGTGCACCCACTGCGGCGCAGTGGGGTTAAATCAAATAGCTTCTGTGGATCTGGGCTGCGGCGCAGTGGGCATGGGTTGCCTTCACTGCGGCGCAGTCATCTCTTATACCGAGCCAACTTCTTTCGATCTCGATTACTTGCCAAACTCTGTCATATCTTCCACTTGAATCAACTCTCGATTATCATAAATCACTTCTGGGCCAATAATCATCCGAAAATGCACCAAATGAACGCGTTACCTGTTAAGAGCCTGTACACACTAACAAACACCATAAACGCGCCAAATGCATACGAAAATGACTTAAAACACATAATAAAATGGCCAATAATGATGTGGGTAATGGGTATAAATTAGTCATATCACTGCTTAACATACACTTCTTCTTCCAAAGTTCCATTGAGGAACGTACTTTTGACATCCATTTGAAAGACTTTAAATTGCAAATGAGCAGCATAAGCCAAGAAAATTCTAATGGCTTCAAGTCTTGCAACTGGAGCAAAAGTTTCATCAAAATCAACACCCTGTGCTTGACAATAACCCTTGGCTCTAAATCTTGCCTTATTACGCACAACATTACCATCTTCATCCATCTTATTTCGGTAGACCCATCTTGTACCAATGGGTTCTTTCTTTAACCCTGGTGGACAAGGAACAAGTTCCCACACATTGTTCCTTTCGAACCGGTTGAGCTCTTCTTGCATGGCTTCAACCCAGCTTGGATCTGCCATTCCCTCGTCAATCTTCTTTGGTTCTATCAGTGATAAGAAGGTGACGTTCAAGCATTGTTCACTTGTGGCACTTATAGTCTGAACCCCACTATCTGGATCTCCAATAATTTGCTCAATTGGATGTGCTGCAGTCCATTTAGTGTATTGACTAGGTTGATGAAGCACAATATCAGTGCAAGTCACCCTGAGATTCTCTTCAGTTGTAGCAACTGAGTCCAAACTACCTCCACATCTTCATCAGAGTCAACAAGGTTTTGGTTGACATTATTTGTTTCTTCAAACGAAGGCACTTCTTGAAGAACTGAAGAGGAGGGTTGAACTGGTGCTGATATTGGAGTGGCACGTACATCTGATCCGATCACCAGTTTATGTGGTAAATTGAAACTGATGGAAGGATAGAATGGAGTATCACTGGAGCTTTTCTTATTTGAAACTGGTTCCAATTCTTTGTGACTGGAAACATCTTTTGGTACTTCAACTGATTGATGAACATTATCAGAAATACCAAAATCAACTGGAACAACTTGAGAAATATCAAGGCTTGGTCTTTTATTGATTGCTTCATTTGATTCATCGAATGTGACATGAATTGACTCATGTACCTTTTGGAGTCTATAGTTATAAACTCTAAAGGCTTTTCTAATATCTGAATACCCTACAAAAACACCCTCATCAGCTTTTGCATCAAACTTTCCAAGCTGACTGGAATCGTTTAGAATATAAACTGGACAACCAAATACATGAAAATATCCAATATTTGGTTTACGATTCCTGAGGACTTCATAGTCAGTCTTCCTATGTCTCTTGACATATACTGACCTATTTTGGGTATGGCATGCAGTTGCAACTGCCTCAGCCCAAAACCTGGTGGGAAGACCTGATTCAGATAACATACTTCTTGCAGCTTCAATTAGTGTTCGATTCTTTCTTTCAACAACACCATTTTGCTCTGGAGAGCGAGCTGAAGAGAAGTTCTGAGAAATGCCAGTGTCAGTGCAAAATGATTCAATTTCTCTATTTTGAAATTCTGTACCATTATCGCTTCTCAACTGACACACTTTCTTCGAGTACTTGAGTTCAATTCTTTTGATGAGAGAGATGATTTCACCAGGTGCATCACTTTTTGATCTGATGAATACCACCCAACAGTATCTGGTGTATTCATCCACCACAACTAAAGTGTATCGCTTATCAGCTTTAGTTTGAACATTCACTGGACCAAAGAGATCCATATGAAGCACGTGAAGAGGTTCAGTGATACTAAAGTTTTGCATGGTCTTGAAACTGGTCCTTTTCTTCTTACCCATCTCACACCCTGGACATGGCTTTTCCTTTTTGAAGGAAATTAATGGTATCCCATCCACCAGTTGTTTTCGAGACAACTTGTTGATATTTTTGAAATTTAGATGGGATAATCTTTTGTGCCACAACCAGTTGGTGTCCTCATCAGCCTTGGCATAGAAAAAATGCTCTTGTGGAGCTGGTTCCATGTCCATGACATACACATTTCCCTTTCTAGGAGCAATCATTACCACTTTCCAATCCTTGTTAAATATGGTGTCTTGAGCAATGTCGAACAGTACCTTATATCCATCGTCACAGAGTTAACTGACACTTATCAGGTTATATTTCAAACCATTTACAAATGCAACTCTAGTGAACTGGACCTGTCCATTATCGATCACACCATATCCTTCAGGTTTTCCATTACCATCATTACCAAAAGTCACTGCCGGTCCATCTTGGACAGTGAACTCTTCCAGCAGGGGCTTACATCCGGTCATTGTCCGTCCAGCTGCGCTATCCAGATACCAGGTATTCTTTTTGCGATCGCCCTGCACACCCAAATTAATCATTAGTTATTTTTGTGAACCCATCTTTTCTTGATGGGTCCACTGGGCTTCCACTGAGAAGTCTCAGTTGATTGATTTGGGGTTGAACTGGAGGCTGAAACTGGAGCTTTGCCTTTTTGGCTCCAGTTTTGACCTCAATGGGGGTGGTCTCATCAGATTCAATTTTGACAGGTGTAGAAGAGTCATAGGGAGTCTCAATTCTAACTGAATCAGGCATTTGATGAATCGAGGGTAAAACTGCTGCCATCTGGAGATCACCAGATTTCCATGCAGTTTCTTGAGCATCAATGGTTTTTGAAAAAGCATCGTAATTTTTACCAGATGCTTGTACCCATGATTTGATAACCATATGTTATTTTTCCAAATCAAATTTAATTTTGGCAGTGCAACTTTGCATCTGCCTTGATAAAATTTGAAGTTGACTCTCCAGTTTCAACAAAAAGTTGTTTTCATCAGGCAACTGACCCTTGGACTTGGGTTCAGTTGAGTTTTTAGACTTAGGATTCTTGGGCTCATTGGTCTTTTGAGGCAAATGATTATCACCAGCTTCCTTTTTAACTGGAGCTTTGGCCTTTTTGGCTCCAGTTTTGACCTCAATGGGGGTGGTCTCATCAGATTCAATTTTGACAGGTGTAGAAGAGTCATAGGGAGTCTCAATTCTAACTGAATCAGGCATTTGATGAATCGAGGGTAAAACTGCTGCCATCTGGAGATCACCAGATTTCCATGCAGTTTCTTGAGCATCAATGGTTTTTGAAAAAGCATCGTAATTTTTACCAGATGCTTGTACCCATGATTTGATAACCATATGTTATTTTTCCAAATCAAATTTTAATTTTTGGTTATCTTTTTCCAATGCCTCATTTTTCAAAATTGATTCTTTGAGAGCCAACTGGACACTTTGCAAATCATTCAACTGAGGTTTTAAATTATTTAATTCAATTAAAACTCTTTCCAAATATCTTTCACAATCAGTTCTAACAGTTTCAACCAGTAACAAATCATCATTGAGTGATTCAGCAATGTCCAGTTTTCGTTCTGTGTCAAACTCATCATCATAGTCACGTACCTTTTTCAAAATGATGTCCACCCATCTTCCAAAAATGACATCATCCTTCACCATTTGTTGCTGATCTTCCAGAGCCATAAAACACAAATCCCTAACCTCTTCTTCATCATCAGATGAGTCATCAGAGAGTTCCCATTTCCCTTCAGTTTGAGCCAACATGCACTTGTTCTTTTCTTTTTCTTTTTCCTGCTCAAGTGACATGAGGGCAATCTAGGCCTTAAGCTTCTTGTATTTGGCCTTATAATCATCAGATTTAACAAAATTAGGGACAGAGGGACCAGTTTGGTTGTTCATTTGACTAGATCTGCATTCCTTCATGAAATGACCTTTCTTACCACACTTATAGCATGTAAGATTGGCCTTATCCAGAGAGTTGGAACTGGAAGCATTATTGGACCCATTAAATCTATTAGATTTATGCTTAAACCTATTAAAGTTTTTAGCAATCATGGCGACCAGATCATCATCGTCATTTTCATCACAACCATCACTGAGGTTTGTGGTCAGTCCAGAGTTCAAAAAGTTGTTTAACATCTCCTTCATAGAATGTGACTGGACATTCTCAGTAGACATTAAAGCAGCACAAGGTTGTTCAGTTAATGAAGCAACCTTGGAACTCTGAGCATGGTTTAAAGCATCTTGCTCAGCCATTTGTCTTGCAGCATTATTATCTTCAGTGAATCTGAAGGCTCCATAGAGGGATGCAAGAGTATGGCTGTGCAAGGTCTTTCCTTGTCTTAGGACAAGAACCATGTGTGCCCATTTTGTTGGAAGAATATCACAAAATTTCTCAAGAAGAATATCCTTATCCTTCTCGACACCCAAGCCTCTCAGTTGGTTTATGAGGCTAGTAAATCTGGTATAGGTACCAGTTAAACTCTCATTGGGTAGAGCAAAGAAGGATTCATACTTCTTGTTTAATGCAACCTTTCTAGTTGCGATGGTGTCATTTCCTCCTTCATTTTGGAGAACTAATTCATCCCACATGCACTTTGAACTGGGAAACAACACAAGTGTTGGAATTAAACCCTCAGGTACAGCAGCTAGGATCATATTTTTCAGTCTGGTATCAAGCTCAACCAGTCTGCGATCCTCATCAGTCCAATGTTCCTCGGACTTTCCCCTAGAACCTCTTCTCCCAGTTGGGTCTAGAAGAGGGCTTACTCCACTGGACATGGGTATATACGGACCATCCTTAAGGATTTTTAGCATATACCTCTCTATCCCACCAAAATGCAAGAGCATTCTGGCCTTCCATGTACCAAACGTCTCACTGTTCCCATCGAATTTGGGAACATGAGTGTTCAAGTAGTGTACATGGACGTGGCTGGGGACTGCAGTTGGAGGAGGAGGAGGAGGAGGGTTGGTATTTAAAGGTGTAGTGACATTAACATTAGGATTAGTTTTTTGGGGACCAGAACCAGTCTCACCTTCAGTACCAGTAGCCATCTAAGCAGACCTAGGTTATGGAATTGATACAATTCAACCTGGCTCTGATACCACTTGTGAGTCCCAACTATTGCTAGATGGTTACTGAAGACACCTCTATGTCGATGGTGAGACTGCTTTGCAATACGTTCACTGTATCTGGACGTGACCAGTTGCAGTGAACAGTATACCAGGTTAACTGGAAGTTACTTATTTAAGGTGACAACACAAATAAGTAAATACAATGCAACAAAGTAAAGTACAAGTAATGTAAATTGGTGAGACAATATGTATTTTTCAATGTGTATTTTATTTATTGATTATAAACAAAATACAAGGTTGTTGCGGAACCAAGATAATACACGAATGTAAATATCCTAACAACCTATGAAATACAATTGATCTATACTTGGAAATTCTCCTAGAAATCGAAACACTTAAAGTTGTGAAATGTTCCTTTTAGCGATTGAGAGAATATTGCACAAGTTCACCAAGAATATTGCAAGTATGTGTTTTTGCAAAGGGTTGTACTCTTGCTTGTGCAAGGACCTCTATTTATAGTCGAAGGTTGAGTATTGGGATCTCAACTTTGACGTACAAATATGGTTGACAGCACACAAAAGTATTATTAAACAATCCTTTGTGTGTGCTAAATAAAGTAAGACAAAAGGTTACTTTATTCAACCACTTTACATCCTTGTACTTTTATCCACAGACAAGGTTATTGTCCGGGTAAAAGGATGTAAAGTAAAAGGTCCTCCTCGTAATCAGTGTAAAGCTTTGTAACTGCATTTACACTGATGGTCTCCAGTCCATTGATCTGATGGAATGTCAACTGGGCTGCGCTGCCATTGTCATTCCCTTTCTTCCACTTGATGTCTTGGACTTCAACTGGAATGTCTTCAGGTGTATTCTTCAGATCTTCAACTGGAGGAAGTCTTCAGTTGCATAAACTGTACTTTGCAACTGGACTTCTAATATTTCCGGACAATTCTTCTCGTCTCCAGTTGTAACTGGAGAGGCTCCAGTTTTCAGTAAAACTGGACCTAACAATGCACATGATATGTGTAATATGAAGTTGTAGAGTTGGAGATTCCTAGTTTAATTATGATTGTGTTAGTTATATGTTGAAAGACCATACGGAATATGGAGAATGTGTTTTAAAATGATAGTCATGCTTTTCTTAAGTAAATATGTGACTACTTGTTATATGACGATAAATATTACGAATGAATATGGTATAGTGAAAACATGAGGATGATATAGTTACAATGAACTAGTAAATGATAAGTATGGTAATTATAAAAGTTAAAACCTAATCTGAAATCCTCCGAGCCAGTTAGTTTTCTTTTTTTTTTCTTCGGGACCGTTTGATACAAAGTTTGGGAAATGGATTGGTTAAGTGTGAACGACGTCAAGTTTCGTGGGAGGAGAAGGCGACTAATTGAATAATTCTAATTGAAAGAATAAATTTTTCTTCGTCGGAAGAAATGAAGCGGTTGATTTCTATTGGTATTTTTGTTCGCGTGTTTTGACAATCACTGTATGGCCGTCAAGTCTCTTATGTTTGGATCATCGACACCTAAAGGAAACCACGGTCTAGGGAGAATAGTCTTGTTGTTCATGATTTTCTCAATGTCTCTTTTTCATGAATTTATTCGATCTAGTCGTATCCAAGAGGTATAATTCATTTTCGATGAAATCAAAGATGGAACTATGCGCGTGTGTTTATACATACGTGAGCTGATGATGTACCTATACGGAGCTCTAGCTCCGTATCCGAAGCAGAAGCAGAATACGAAGTTACCTTCGTATAGGTAAGCTATTTATACTTATAACGGGGCTTGATCTCCGCTCAGCACAATTATCCCGGAGCTCTAAAGGTAACAAATACCCAGCTCCGAGGAGATATACAATAAAGATCGGATATAGATCTTTCCTACAATTAATCTATTAAACATATATTAAGCTCCGATATGTTCGGACATAACTTGGTAACAAGATTACCACAAATCTCCTCAAGAAGGAAACAAGATATTTACAAAGGAGGAAGAGATTTACCCTAATTCTCTTACCCTCCTCCCCAAGTTATCTACCCTCTATATAAATAGAGGAGGAAGCCTCACAGCACAATATACACAAGATACATACATCCGTATGCATAAAACCCTCACATATAGTTTATTCGACCTCCCGAATAAACTCTAAATCGGTCTAATCGACTTAGAGACAAGAACCCTTACACACGAGTTTATTCAACCTCCGAATAAACCCTAAATAAAACCCTTAAACCCTAAGTCGACCTAATCGACTTAGAGATCAGCAATATCCGGCGTAAAGCGGCCTCTCGGACCCTCTGACCGTAAGGGAATCGCCGACCAACACTAACAAACCAACTCACACCTCCGGTTGAGCCATAGTGCGATTATTTGACCAAACAAATTGGCGCCATCCGTGGGACCACTTCTGTTTTCAAAGACCGAACCCTGCCACGATCAAAATAAAAAGCATTATGCCAAGCTCAAGTTCCACGTCAGAACAAAGGGGACCGAAAAACGCCTGCCGCCGAGACGAAAGCAGTGAAGGGATTCTCCCCACTGAAGATATCCCCAACATGCTGCAAGGTGACGGTCACGCACGGCCTATCGACGAACAGACAGAGGCTCGACCAACACGGGGAGAAGCAGGAGAGAATATTGAAGGAAGGAACCTCCGCGGGATGAGCATGACCCCCGAACAGGAAGAAGATGTTGCGCGAACTCCCGAACGCACAGACAGGGATGCGCCTTCTTCCGTATTACAAGGACGCCTGGAGGAGTGCGAAACCCAAGACCCGGACCGAGGGATCAGCACAACGCAGGCAAAGGAAGTCGGTCGACGGTCAGCCCAGAAGGCTCTGAGCAAGAAAAGCAATTCCGAAGAAAAACACTATGGCAGTTACAATGGCACAGGAATCGCCTATCCGATTTACCTGAACCAATCGGCCTATCCTGCTTACTCACCGTACCAGGGGACCATTAACTCGGATTCGGCAGAAGCAGTGTTGGTAGGCATAATGCAGCCACATCTGCCGTTATACCAGTCATACTATAATGGAGGATACTTCTACCCAGCCGGGGTGCAGCAGACCCAACTGGCAGGGGCGGTACCTCTCACCGGACGTCAGCCCGTGCAAATACAAGGGTCGTGGTATTACCCGTATGTGCTCGCAGCACCCCAACACCCCCGGACTGACCCCATGGCTGAAGTCAAAAAGGACGAAGCCAGCGGAGAAAGAACAAAACCCAAGCACAAGAGATTATGCGCACAATTCGCAAAAGAATTACGCTATCAGGTACCTCCGGTAGAACTGTTGGACACCAAAGAACTCCCATGGTACGATGGCACTTCCGAGGTTGATGCCTTTCTCCAAGAAATCGACAATGTAGCCCAGGTTAAGGGGAGGACCGGACCAGAAGTCTGTCATGTTATCCTCTATCTCCTACTTGGAAAGGTTAAAGATTGGCTGGAAAGTCTCCCAGAGGAAAGCATATGTGATGCCGAAAGTTTCAAGGCAAAATTAACGAAGGAATTCGGTTCCCACCTCCGGGAACATGAGATAAAACAGGAGGAAGATGAAGAAACAAACGACTTTCTAAATCGATATGGAGACGGTACGCGGAACTTGGTACGCCTATCGGAACAAGGAAAGGTATCCGGAGCTATACATGGGCTCCGATCAAAAGAATTGATACGGTACCTATGCCTCAGCAAACCAACCACCTATTTGGACTTGGTTGACAAATTTTACGATTGGAAGAACACGGAAGAAATAGCGGAAAAAGCCATGACTAAATGGGAAAAGGCACCACAGAAGAATAACAGACCTGCGGGAAAAGAATACATCCCAGCAGAAGAAGCGTTTCCTGTTTACAAAGTTAACAACCATAGAAGAACGATTGCTAACCTCCGAAAGACCCCCTCAGAAATTCTTTCAACGGAGGGGACTATCCGGAAGAGAAACAAGAAACCTCGATAAATTCTGTTGTTTCCATAACGGATATGGACACAGCACAGACCACTGCAGAGAACTACTAAAATAGGTAGACGAAGCTGCAAAAGAAGGAAAATTATCGCACCTGGTAAAGATAACCAGACCGAGCCTCGATGAACCTGAGCCAGACGAACATCGAAGGCGAATACTATCAAATACCCTTGTCCGAAGGGGACCCGAGCACTACCACTTCGGCGGTCTGGAAGATCAAGGATCAGACGATCTGGTGCTGATAAAAGCTAACATAGGCAGCATTTGCCTGAAAAAGATGCAAGTGAATACTGGGAGTGGACAAGATATAATCTATGAAAAAAGCTTCCTCCGTCTACCCAGAAAGCTGCGAGACACAATCATGCCGCTAGACAACGAAGTAGTAGGGTTCGCCAGCGAACGGATCCGCCCCGTAGGGAAGATAAGGCTGGATGTTACCATTGGGGAATTCCCATGGCGAAGAACCGCGAAGCTTCTGGAAATTGTGATAAAGGCAGATTCTCCTTATGACATGCTTTTGGGAAGAGAGGGACTAAGGAAATTCCACATGATAGTGTCCACCATACATGGCTGCGTACAGTGCAAATCACACGGAGGGATGCAAACAATAATCTCCCCAATCACTTCAGACTTAAGGGAGGAGAGCTCTGTACCATTGTACAAACGTAACCACAGGCTAATCCAGAAAGACCCGAGAGGACGACCGGGGCCTACGGCGGACGAAGGATCCTCCGAAGAAGACAACGCAGAAAGCTCCGAAGAAGCCAAAGGAAAGGAGAAAGAAACTCCAAAAGGCATCAAGACCGGGTGGAGCATGATCTCCTCTCGGGATAAGCCAAATAAAAGAAACAATTAGGGCAGCATAAAAGTAGCAGCTGGGAAGAATACAAATCTTTTTTTGTAAAAATCCTCCTGCCATGTACTTACAAGCTCCCAAGCAAATAAAACGATCGTAATATTATTCTAAATGCGCATAACAAATTTTAAAATTTTGAATTGTTAAGGGGACGCCCATAAGACTTTTCAAACAACCATGCGGTTATAACCCGTGGACCTAATGCATAAGTTACTCTTTCCTTATGATCGAAGTACATAAGCATTAGTGAGTAAGACTCTCCCTTTAAAAAAGGAATGCACTGATAAGGGATATCATTCCTTAGCGCCTCCTCTGCTTCCTCAATCCTTTCGGGCCTACCAAGGAAATTCTCCCTATTACCCCTCAGAGAAAGAACCCGCTCACGTTCCAGACGTAAAGCAAACAAATCCCGTGCATCTTCCCGGTTAGCTTCGATCAACTCATCAAGGCTTTCATCAAACTCAGGGCTCCTCACCAGCATACGGAAGATATGCGGAATAACACCAGAGATAATCTACCGGTTAGCACTCCTGGCATCCTCAAGCTCTATCTCCAGGTGTTCAATTAAACCAGCAGGTCCCAAAGAAACAAGAGAGGAAATACGCTTATGCGCAGCATCCAGACTTTGGGTAGCCAAGGACAACGCCTCCTGAGACTCCGCTAACTCCCTCTGCAAGGATTCGACCGCCGAGATAGAAGAAGCAGCCCTAAGAGAAGCAAATTCTGACCTATGCTTCCCTAAGCTCTCCTCAAGATGGCGCATCCTCGCCGCAGTAGCTGAACTTACCATCTCGGCGGCAAAAGATGCTTGATCAGTGAGTTCAACAAGTCTCTGAGCGGATATAGTATTCAACATCACCCTGAGGTGATCAGGGACCATCATGTTCAAACTCTGTCGACAAAGCTGCGGATCAGGCAGACTTCCAAAGACAGAAGTCCCTACAAAAAGTATACGGAAGAAAGTAAGGAAGCAGTGAAGCCCTGATCAGAAAAACACAAGGGCTATCAAAAAAAAACCCATCATCACAGATAGACTTACCAGCTGCAGGAGCTCCGGTGGATAAATCACCAACTCCCGAAGCCCCAGCATTAACTGCTCCAGTTGTAGTAGCTCCGGTTTCATCAACTGGTTCCTTCCCAGGCCTCCGCCGAGGTAAGACGAAGCAGCTATAGCGACACAAAAATTGAGAATCAATGCTAAGCAAAACTATCTCTGGTATGAGACCCAACGGTTCAGATAAAAACGTGGCATACCTTGTCCAGCACCAGCCATCGGATCAGTAGTAGTTACAGCAACCTCTTCCCTAATCGGAGAATCCAAGATGATAACAGGGGAACCAGCATTAGAAGGACCTTCTTCAGTACGAGGCCTCTTCGGAGAGGGTATCCTAACACCAGCAAAAAAGGGGCCCTCCCCATCGGAAGAAGCTCGAGGCCTCCTGCCAACCACCATCCCCTGAGGGTTCATGGTTATAGCCTCTCTGAGTGTCAACTCTGTATACAACATCATGCAGCCGATAAGAAACAGATTGAAGGAAGTCAAAATCAGAAAAGGTATAAATAGTACCTTCACAACACCAGATGAGCACAGGGACATCAGGAGTGTTAGGTCCAGATTTAGTCCAGACTTATTGGACTGGCTCCAGACTGGACTACTGGAACCTTATTTAGGTTTGTTAAGAAAACTTGTTTTGCTGGTCTCGCTCCAGACCCGACTACTGGAGCCTCACTGAAGATCTGACCAGAAAACGTTCTCTACTGGACCTACTCCAGACTTGGAATCTGGAGTTCCCTTATGAAGATTTGTCCAGAAATAATGGAAGACCATTGAGCAAAATACTTGTATAGAAATCTGGAGTATTCTCCAGATTAGCTCACTGGACTTCACCCCAGTCCAGATCTACTCTACTGAAGACATTCTGACTGAAGTCAAAGACTGAAGGAAGAATAAAGAAGACTGACAAATGGCGGAGTCCACTGGAAGTCTTACCAGATCTGCACACTGGAGGATTGTTAGTGTTCTAGATCCTGCAAGTCTGAACACTAATATCGAGGATTGACTTTAAGCCTTTACACACTTTCCAAAGAACAACCCACTTGTTCTTTACCAAAGTACACGTGTGTTAAGGTGGTTGGATATAAGGATACACTTGCACTTAATGTGACTTTATCCTTATTCTTATCCAAAGCATTTAATGATCTTGTCGGATCATTAAATGTATCCAACCATATTTGTACGGCACAAAATTCACTGGAGAATTTTGTTGCCTATAAATACAAAGTCATTTCTTTGAGAAAAATACTTTTAAGCATTCCTTTTGCATTTAAGTGAATTTGTCCAAATACTCTCGATCTTAAACAGGGATACTTCACAACTTTAAGTATCTTGATCCTAAAGAGTTATTTGACAAATATAGATCATATTGTAACTCATAGGTTGTTAGGATACACACTTAATTGTGTTATCTTGATTCCGCAACAACCTTGTATTTTATTTAATCATCAATAAATGAAATACCCATGAAACATACATAATGGTCCACTTTATTTGTTTATTGCTTTAAGTCTTGTATTACTTTGTTTATATATTCTTGCCTATTTATTTACAAGTAATACTAGTCCATATCTAGTGATTATTAGACTTGTTGTATTTACACTTTCTTGGGTTAACCATCTCGAAGTAATTAAGGGACTCACATTTGGTATCAGAGCAGAAGGCTAAACATTGCCTAGATCTGTTCTTGATGGCTAACCAAGAAAATACACAAGGTTTTAGTCTTGGTCCCGATCCTAATGCAAACATTAATGATCAAAATGAACCACAAAATGTCAATAACACTAATCCACCTCCTCCTCCTACTCCTGCTTCTCCACACGTGCATGTGCACTACTCAAATAATCCTGTTCCTAAATTCAGTGGGAACAGTGATGAATTTGGTACGTGGAAGGCTAGGATGGTGTTGCATGTCACTGGTATTGAGAGGAATATGATGAAAATTTTAAACGAAGGTCCTTATGTACCAACATCACCTCTCAATCCACTTCTTGATCCTTCTGGATCTAGGAGAGGAAGGGAAAAGAGGGAGGAACATTGGTCTGAAGAGGAGAGGAGATTGGTGAATCTAGACACCCTTCTCAAAAACATGATCCTCGGGGCTGTTCCAGAAACCCTAATTCCCACACTAGTTCTTTTTCCTAGTGCTAAAACCATGTGGGATGAACTTTTAAACCAACATGAAGGAGGAGATGACACCATTGTCACCAGAAAGGTCTCCTTAAACAAGAGGTATGAGTCATTTTTTGCTCAACCTAACGAGTCTCTCACTGGTACTTACACCAGATTTATGAGTATCATAAACCAATTGAGAGGTCTTGGGGTTGAGAAGGACAAGGATATACTTCTGGAGAATTTTTGTGACATTCTACCCACCAAATGGTCTCATATGATCCTGGTCTTACGACAAGGAAAAACTCTGCACACACACACTCTCTCAACTCTTTATGGAGCTTTCAGGTACACTGAAGAAAATCAAGCTCAGAGAGTGGTGGCAGAACAAGATGCCTTTAACCATGCCTCCAGTAGTTCTAATGTGATCAGTCATACTGAACCACAAGGTACAGCACTGATATCTTCTGAGAATGTATTTTCTATGAAGAAGATGGTGTCTGAACTCATGAATTCTGGAGAATCCAGTCAAGTCTCTCCAGACTGTTGTGATGAAACTGAAGATGATGACCTTATTGCAATGATTGCTAAAACGTTTAACCGTTTCAAAGCAAGAGCAAATAAGCCATCTGGACAATTTGCATCCAGTTCTTCCACTGACAAGACCAATTTGACATGCTTTAAGTGTGGCAAAAAGGGTCATCTCATGAAAGAGTGCAGGTCCAACCAGTTTGCATCCAAGCCTGGTCCATTCTCTTCTAATAATAAGCCTGATGATAGCTATAAAATGAAATATAAAAAGCTTAAGGCCCAAATTGCTCTCATGGCACAACAAATTGAAAACAATAATAAGTGCATGATTGCTACAACTGAAGAAGAGTGGGTTCCTTCTGATGAATCATCTGTTGATGAAGAAGAAGAAAGAGATTGCTGTTACATGGCTCTGGCAGACGAAGAGCACCTGGTGAAGGAAGATGTCACATCTGGACGATGGGTGGACATTGTTATCAAAAAGGTTAGTGATTATGATAATGCAACTGACCAAGAACTAAAACTGGACATTGCTGAAGCTTTAAATTCTGATTTGATTTTTGTAGAAACTGTTAGATCTGATTGTGTAAATGGTCTAGAAACAGATTCTTCTGAAATAAATGCATTAAAATCAAAATTAAAAGAACTTCAAGACATTGAACTGGCATTTCAAGCCCAGGTTCTGGTAACTGAACAATTGATCCAAGAAAAGCAAGATCTTGAGATCATTTTAGAGAAAGAAAAACTGGTTATTAAGTCATGGCTAGAAACCAAAAAGCCATTTGATGCTTCAGTAAAACAATTTCCTGCTCAAAAACGTGCATATTTAGATGGAAATACAAATGTAGCATCATTAATACCAGTAATCGATCGATTACCAGAGGAGTTAAGGCCAACCACTGTTTATGATGAGCCTATAACTCCCAAGGCCAATATTCTCCCAGTTCTATGCCCAGAGGTTAAGACTGGAGCTGTCCAGATGACTGCTCCAGTTAAAAAGGTTAAGCAGAATAAACCTTTGCCTCAGACCAATCCCCTACCTAAGCCTACAACTGGAAAGGCTAAGGTATCATCTGAAGAAAATGTTTTGTCCAGTTTAGAGAGCCAGATTCAAATTCTGACTCGTCAATTACAAAGTTTTAATGCAAGATTAAACTTTATTGAGGGTACTTCATCTGGCCCTAGACAAAATACAAAACCTTTTGCTAAGAAAGACAAATCTATTTCTCCAGTTGAGAAAAAGAAAAAGGTTTCGAAACTATCAACTCCAGTAGTGTTTTCAACAAAAACTACTGTTGAAGTAATTGAACTAGACCAGATTTCCCCAGGGACCTATAAGGGAGGGTCCAGTGAACCCATCAGTCGATGGGTTCCCAAATCTAACTGATCAATATCTGGTGTATGTGTAGGGCGATCGAAAGAAGTATATCTGGTATCTTGACAGTGCAGCTGGCAGGACTATGACCGGATGTAAGACCCTACTGGAGGAGTTCACCATTTCTGATGGACCCTCCATCACTTTTGGAAATGATGGTTGTGGAAAGACTGAGGGATATGGTGTTCTGAACAATGGACAAGTCAAGTTTACACGTGTTGCATTTGTGAATGGTTTGAAATATAACTTGATCAGTGTAAGTCAACTGTGTGACGATGGCTATCAAGTCTTATTCAATATTGCTCAGGGCATCGTATTCAACAAGGACTGGAAGGTAGTGTTGATTGCTCCCAGAAAAGGGAATGTGTACGTGATGGATATGGAAAGCTCTCCTTCAGAGCAGTGTTTCTATACTCAAGCTGATGAAGACACAAACTGGTTATGGCATAAAAGGTTATCCCATTTAAACTTCAAAAACATTAACAAGTTGTCCAGAAAGCAACTTGCAGATGGGATACCTTCAGTTTCCTTCAAAAAGGAAAGACCATGTCCAGGATGTGAGATGGGTAAGCAGAAACGTACCAGTTTCAAGACCAGACAGAATTTCAGCATTTCTGAACCTCTTCATATGCTTCATATGGACCTATTTGGTCCAGTGAACGTTCAGACTCGTGCTGGTAAAAGATACACCCTGGTGATAGTAGATGAATTCTCCAGATATTGTTGGGTGATCTTTCTAAGGTCTAAAAATGAAGCTGCTACTGAAATCATCAGTCTTATCAAGCAAATTGAGCTCAAGTACAGTCGAAAAGTGTGTCAGTTAAGAAGTGACAATGGAACCGAATTCCAGAATGCAACTCTGGAGTCATTCTGTACTGACACTGGCATCTCCCAGAACTTCTCTTCAGCCCGCTCTCCAGAACAGAATGGAGTGGTAGAAAGGAAAAATAGAACGCTGATAGAAGCTGCCAGGAGTATGCTTGCTGAATCTGGACTGTCTACCAGTTTCTGGGCGGAAGCAATTGCAACTGCTTGCCACACCCAGAATCGATCAGTGTACATCAAAAGACACAAAAAGACAGCCTATGAAGTCTTAAGAAATAGAAAACCAAACATTGGTTATTTTCACGTTTTGGATGTCCAGTTTACATCCTGAACGACTCCAGTCAGCTAGGCAAATTTGATGCCAAGGCTGATGAAGGGTATTTCTTAGGCTATTCAGCCATTCGCAAGGCCTTCAGAGTCTACAACAAGAGACTGGAGAAGGTCCATGAGTCAATTCATGTCACATTTGATGAATCAAATGCCTCAATCAACAAGAAGCCAATCCTTGTTACTCCCCCAGTAACTCCAATTGTCTTTTGTGAATCTGATCCTATAAACGACAAAAATGAAGATTCACCAGACACAGCTTCCAGTCATCCTGATCTGGAACCTGTTCAGAAAAAGAAACTCTCCAGTAGTACTCCATTCTATCCTTCTATTAATTTCAAACTACCCTCTGAAATTAATATTGGTTCAGATGTGCGTACTACTCCCCCAGTATCAGTGTCAGTTGAGAACTTACCAGAAATGTTTTCTGGTGACCAAACTG
Source organism: Erigeron breviscapus (assembly GCA_034093135.1). NCBI lineage: Eukaryota > Viridiplantae > Streptophyta > Magnoliopsida > Asterales > Asteraceae > Erigeron > Erigeron breviscapus. The sequence continues at coordinate 87,892,467 of CM067171.1, read as the reverse complement.
AACCAGTACTACAAGAAATACCTTCAAATGAAGAATTTCATGATGCAAATCGTGATTTAAATGAATCAGATGAAGATACTGAAGTAGTCTATGAAGAACCTCCTCCTGAAGCAATTCCAGAGGAGACTCAACTGAATTCTTGCACTGATATTGTTGTCAGTAACAATCCTGGTCAGTACTCCAGATGGACAAAAGCTCACCCTATTGAACAGATCATAGGTGACTCCAGTCGTGGTGTTCAGACCAGAAGAGCCTCCAGTGATCAATGCTTATACGTCAGTTTTCTATCTTTGATAGAACCTAAGAAGATTGACGAGGCTCTGGAAGATCCAAACTGGGTGACTGCTATGCAAGAAGAGCTTCACCAGTTTGAAAGGAACAAGGTCTGGTATCTAGTTCCTTTCCCAGTTGGAAAGAAAGAACCAATTGGAACAAGATGGGTCTTCAGAAACAAAGTAGATGAAGATGGCCACGTAATCAGAAACAAGGCCAGACTGGTAGCACAAGGCTACTGCCAGTCAGATGTCGACTTTGATGAATCATTTGCTCCAGTGGCTAGACTTGAAGCGATCAGAATATTTTTAGCATTCGCTGCTCATCATCAGTTCAAGGTCTACCAGATGGATGTAAAGAGTGCTTTCTTGAATGGAAAGCTTGAAGAAGAAGTTTATGTCAGACAACCTCCAGGTTTCGTTGATGAAAAGCATCCACATTGGGTATATCGTCTGGACAAAGCGCTGTATGGCCTCAGACAAGCCCCACGTGCCTGGTATGATACTCTGACTAAACACTTGTTGAAAAATGGTTTTAAAAGAGGTGCAATTGACAATACCTTGTTCATTCTTCATGAGAAAGGTAATCTGTTAATGGTACAAATTTATGTTGATGATATAATTTTTGGGTCTACTGATGAAAACATGTGCCAGAAATTTTCAAAAATCATGTCCACTGAATACGAAATGAGTTTGATGGGTGAATTAACATATTTTCTTGGACTCCAGATTAAACAAAACAAAGATGGAATTTTTATTAATCAGGAAAAATATGTTAGAGATCTTTTAAAGAAATTCGATATGAATTCTTCACCATCTAAACCAACTCCAATTTCTGCACCACTGACACTGGACTCGGATCCAGATGGTAAACCAGTGAACACCACTGTCTATAGAGGCATGGTTGGTTCACTGATGTATTTAACTGCCAGTAGACCAGATATTATGTTTTCAACATGTTTATGTGCCAGATATCAGTCTAATCCAAAGGAATCTCATATGCTTGCTGTAAAGCGCATACTGAAGTACCTTAAAGGTGTCCCCAGTCTAGGTCTTTGGTACCCCAAAGGCTCTGGAATGGATCTAATGGGTTATTCAGATTCAGATCATGCAGGTTGTAAGATAGATAGGAAATCCACAACTGGTGGATGTCATTTCCTAGGTGGCAAACTGGTCAGCTGGACCAGTAAGAAGCAAACTTCAGTTTCACTCTCCACTGCTGAAGCTGAATATGTGTCTGCAGCCAGTTGTTGTGCTCAGATACTCTGGATGAAGAACCAGTTGCTTGATTATGGTATTAAGTATTCAAAGACTCCTATCTTTTGTGATAATACCAGTGCCATTGCTATCTCAAACAATCCAGTCATGCATTCCAAAACCAAGCACATTGATCTAAGGTATCATTTCATTCGTGATAATATTGTGAAAGGAAACATTGAACTCCATTTTATCCCTACTGACAAACAACTCGCTGACATTTTTACGAAACCACTGGATGTCAAAACTTTTGAATATCTTGTTGGTGAGTTGGGAATGTTAAACCCTTAAATCTGGAACCTTGGTATTGAACGCCATTGTGTACTATCAAGGATCTTTGATTTAAAGATTTATAAATTTATGAATGCCCAGATATCGAACGCCATTGTGTACTATCTTTGCATTAATAAATTTCTGGATCAACATTCCAGGGGGAAGACTTTTGAAAGATATTTTTTTTTAAAAAATGTTTAAAGTTCAAAGGGAATTTATTAATTTATTTTCTCACTGGACAAAATTTTCACTGGACTAATCCACCAGTGATACTGGAGTGTCTAGTCAACCTCCAGATGGACTGAATTAAGTCACAATAATTTTTGAAATACTTGATCGTTGTGTGTGCCACGTAAGCAAACCTTTTCAAAGATATTTATCTAACAATCCTACGTGGCATGTAAATTTTTCAAAGCAATGATGGTCTTTTTACCTTGGGAAAAACAAAAGTACAAGTTGTTACTGTTTTGTGGGCTGTAAACCGTCATGCATTTATGTGTGATGTGATGTAATTAATGCGGAACTCAAAAACCGATCAAAAATTGTATTTGATAAATTCAAAACCTCCAGATGGACTGAATTAAGTCACAATAATTTTTGAAATACTTGATCGTTGTGTGTGCCACGTAAGCAAACCTTTTCAAAGATATTTATCTAACAATCCTACGTGGCATGTAAATTTTTCAAAGCAATGATGGTCTTTTTACCTTGGGAAAAACAAAAGTACAAGTTGTTACTGTTTTGTGGGCTGTAAACCGTCATGCATTTATGTGTGATGTGATGTAATTAATGCGGAACTCAAAAACCGATCAAAAATTGTATTTGATAAATTCAAACTAATCGTTTGAGTTCCACATTATCTCTCCTATAAATACCCACTTTCACTTTCAATTTCATTTACTTCGAACATTTACTCCCAAACACTAAAATTCCTTCATTCAATTCCTAAAATTCTTCATTCAATTTCATTCTTAAATTTCTCATATTAACTGCATATTCATTAAATTCTTCTTCATAAACCTTAAATACATTCAATTTCATCTTCTTCTATAAAATCAAATGGCTCCTAGACAATCAAATTCACCAAGAAATCTACTATCCGCTGAATATGCTCCGGCAGCTGATGTAGTTAGAGCACCTCATATCAACCTTGAAGCTAGGGCTTTAAGGATGAATATGAATAACTGGATGGCAAAGCTATCGCTATCCAGTGTCCATGATCCACAATCTATAATTGGGAGATTAAATGCCTTTTTTCTCTCATGTCCTCTTTATGGTGCTCTGACTTTAAATCCAGAAAAGATGTATCACGATTATCTTTGTGAATTCTGGTACACTGCCGAATACAATGAAGAAAATTCTTGTATTGTTTATTCTCTTGAGCAAGGGACCAGACCCTTGACTCTTTCTGTACATTCTCTCAGAATGGCTCTTCAGTTAAACTATCTGGATGAGAATGAGCTGGCTATGCCACTCCCTACTGGTATTAACTTCAGGGAGGTATGCAGATTAATGGGGCATACAGAGATAGTTGATGAAAATGGTCAGTTGTTGAGGAAAGGGACCATTTATATGAGTAGACTGACGGATTCGTGGAGATACTTCTTCACGCACATCGTCGAGTGCCTTGGAGGTAGTTCTGGAGGGTTAGACCAGATAAACCAAACCCACCTCCAGATTGCCTATTGCTTATGGTTTGGGCTAAGGGTTGATTTCGCCCAGATATTCTTTGATGATCTGGTGGAACGTATAAAGGCAAAGGGGAGAAAGCCATTCGTGCCATATATTCGCTTTCTTTCTCTCATATTCAAGAATGCCCTTGGAGCCCAGTACGATTTTGAAACCACTCACTTCTCAATGAGTGAGTATATGAGAGACCTGGCAAATTTAAGGTCCAGAGATGGAGAGGTAGATATTCCTCCAGCAATGCTGACACTTCAAAGAATTGAAGAGAATGTGGCACCAGGTAGGGTACAAGTTGTTGAAGTACCTACTGGCAGTGAAGAAGTTCAGGTTGTTGAAATGGTACAACCTATAAGGCAAGTGGCTCCAGAAAGTTCAAGTGAAGCAGTTGTTGAGCTTTCCAGACGACCAAGATCACATAGGCGTCTGATGAGAGGTGGAGTCCAGGTAAACCCATTAACCCATCCTGGTGATATTATGAATATTGATGGGTCTCCCATCTTTGAAGAGGAAAATATTGATCCTTCTGTACAATCTGAACAGAGAGTGGACACTGAAGTCCAGGCTGGTGTACGAGAAGAGGCAGTTGACGTTGTTCAGACTGAAGAACAACCATCTGGTGAGCAAGAGGCTCCACTGGATTTAAATGTGGAAGCTGGTGAACAGGTTGATATAGTTGGTGCATCATTTTGGGAAGAGGCTGACTCTCCCATGTCTGGAGGTCAGAATATGGATATTAATATGGATTTTCTGGGTGAAGAAAGTGTACAAGTTGATAGTTCACCAGAAATGCCACCACCCCCACCAGAAACAACACCTACACCAGAAATGCCACCACCAGAACCATCAATGCCACCACCACCATCCCACCACCAGAACCTTCAATGCCACCACCACCACCACCATCAATTCCTCAATCAACTTCATATTTCACTCCCTTCATACCACCAATACAAACTCAATCACCAGTACACCAAACTGAACCAAGTGTGCCAGTCTCTAATGCTGAAACTGAAGAGGACTGGGCACACGTGCCAATGATGACCAGATTGACTTCTCATCTAGAACAACCCAGTGGTATCTCCACTTCTTCCACCGAGGTCCAAGGCCTTCTTAGTAGGGTGGCGGACCTGGAGAGATCACTCCAGTCATCATCCCAGGTTCTCTCTGATTTCAAATCCTTGTTGTCAAATAATTTAGCATCAGAGATGAACCTCTTCGCTGGGAATGAAAAGTTGGTGTTTGATAAACTGGATGAGTTGGTACTGGCCACTAATCATAACTCTGGAAACATTAGAGTGGCAGTCCAGGCTTTGGAGTCCAGACTGGTAAATGCTGTTGAGACTGCAGTGGAGAACAAGGTTGTACAACCACTGGCAGGTCTTAGAGAAGAGATGGAAAAGATTGTGACCAAAGTTGGTGCTCTGGAAAGCAGGCCTACATTTGACCAGACTGAACTGGTCAACACCCTCAGTGACGAAGTGGTTAGAAAGGTCAGGGGTGATTTACTGAAAGAATTATCTGATGAAGTATCTGGTTCAATCCTAAGGTCATTTCAGGATGTGATATTGCCAGAAGTTGTAAGGAAGATTGAAGTTGAGCTTCCCAAGGACTTGCCAGTAGAAATTGAAAATCTTAAAAGGGAAGTCCAGGCACTCAAGACTGGTATGACTGCCTCATTGCCAGAACAAGGAAGAACCTTTGGTTCATTTGATAGGCACATGCTGGAAGAGTTATGGAATGATCTGAAGTCAAGGACTAGAGATCATTCCAAGGGGGAAGTGAGATCTGGTGTTCAAGAAGGGTTAATAAGGAAGAAGAAAGAGGTAGTAAGGGCAGTCGCTACTGAAAGCGTTGTTCAAGAAGGGTTAATAAGGAAGAAGAAAGAGGTAGTAAGGGCAGTCGCTACTGAAAGCGTTGTTCAAAGAAGGCAAGTGACTGGTACTGATGCCAGTGCACGTTTGGCCCAGAGAACATTGGAAGAAGCTACTGGTACTGATGCCAGTGAGCCCCAGTTCGAAAGCTTCCCAGACATTCCCACCACACTGAAGGCGGTTAAAGGGAAAGAAAAGGTAGTGTCTGGTGAAGAAGAAGAACAAATTAAAGATGCTGACAACGAGACTTCCAGAAAATTGCAACAACAGTGTATCATGATAGAAATCTTCAAAGACAATCAACGAAATGAACTGCTGGCCCATCATAGGGATATGGCACAAATGGGTACTCTGGACTCCTATAACGCTGGTAGGTTAGGCGTAAACATTGAAGTCTTCAAAAGGATGAAGGAGGATCCCAGAGTTCAACAATGTCTTGATGCACTGGACGATGTTCATATACGCTCTTTCTATGCTGAAGAAGAGCAGGTATATGACTCGTTGATTTATGGTGTAACCATTCCAGAGTTGATCAGACAGCGTAAGGAGGAGCTGGTAAGCCTCCAGAAGAAGATTAGAAAGAATGCTGGTGCTCTGGAACTGGAATACAGAAAGAGAATTACTGGTCTGCCCAAGCTAACTGCAAAGCAACTGAAAGCAATAAGAGATGGTGATCTGAGCACCTTTATTCCTCTGGATACCACTCATAGAATTAATAGACAAGAATACCAGTCCACTGAAGGACAGCAGAGTGGTGTATCCAGGGATACTGAAGAGATGGTCCAGTTGGCAAAGCAAAGGGCGAAATATGACGAAATGATGATGTTCAGGGCCAATGCAAGAAAGATAGTGAATGCTGAAATCATGCTGGCTGAAAATCATCAAGGTATGACCAGGTTTAATGTGAAGTTGACCAGGGAGGGTAACTTCACTGATGAAAGGAAGGATACTTCAGTCCAAGCTTTTGGATGGACTGAACTAAAGGAGATTGGATTAACTTTTAAAGGTAAGACTGATCTCTCTCCAGATGTGAAAGCTTTTATGAAGAGGATTGAGAAAGTCTGGAAGAGAATCCAAGAGATGGAAGCTGTGTTGGGTCTGAGACCACCAGTGTCTGTTCCATCATCATCTCCTAAGAGGAAGGCCACTGAAGATGCACCAGGGCACTCATCAAGAAGAAGGGCCTGAATCTTATAAATCATTGTACTTGTAAATTATTGGTTTATGAAAGTTGTAACTACTTTTCAATTGATGTATGTAATAAATAGTTGCAAGTTTTTATTTATACAAGTAAATGACCAGATTTAGTCTAAGTTAGAACTTAAAAGATGAAACTAAAAACACTCATGATCTATAAAGTGTTTTCCAGTAACTTAGATTTTTTAGACTTAAATCGACCAAGTGTTTTCCAGGCATACAAATTTGTATATCTATAAGTCTGAAAACACTTGCATTATTTCTAAACAAATAGGGGGAATTTGTTAGGTCCAGATTTAGTCCAGACTTATTGGACTGGCTCCAGACTGGACTACTGGAACCTTATTTAGGTTTGTTAAGAAAACTTGTTTTGCTGGTCTCGCTCCAGACCCGACTACTGGAGCCTCACTGAAGATCTGACCAGAAAACGTTCTCTACTGGACCTACTCCAGACTTGGAATCTGGAGTTCCCTTATGAAGATTTGTCCAGAAATAATGGAAGACCATTGAGCAAAATACTTGTATAGAAATCTGGAGTATTCTCCAGATTAGCTCACTGGACTTCACCCCAGTCCAGATCTACTCTACTGAAGACATTCTGACTGAAGTCAAAGACTGAAGGAAGAATAAAGAAGACTGACAAATGGCGGAGTCCACTGGAAGTCTTACCAGATCTGCACACTGGAGGATTGTTAGTGTTCTAGATCCTGCAAGTCTGAACACTAATATCGAGGATTGACTTTAAGCCTTTACACACTTTCCAAAGAACAACCCACTTGTTCTTTACCAAAGTACACGTGTGTTAAGGTGGTTGGATATAAGGATACACTTGCACTTGATGTGACTTTATCCTTATTCTTATCCAAAGCATTTAATGATCTTGTCGGATCATTAAATGTATCCAACCATATTTGTACGGCACAAAATTCACTGGAGAATTTTGTTGCCTATAAATACAAAGTCATTTCTTTGAGAAAAATACTTTTAAGCATTCCTTTTGCATTTAAGTGAATTTGTCCAAATACTCTCGATCTTAAACAGGGATACTTCACAACTTTAAGTATCTTGATCCTAAAGAGTTATTTGACAAATATAGATCATATTGTAACTCATAGGTTGTTAGGATACACACTTAATTGTGTTATCTTGATTCCGCAACAACCTTGTATTTTATTTAATCATCAATAAATGAAATACCCATGAAACATACATAATGGTCCACTTTATTTGTTTATTGCTTTAAGTCTTGTATTACTTTGTTTATATATTCTTGCCTATTTATTTACAAGTAATACTAGTCCATATCTAGTGATTATTAGACTTGTTGTATTTACACTTTCTTGGGTTAACCATCTCGAAGTAATTAAGGGACTCACAAGGAGAGCCTTCCCATGATAATGTAATCCCACACAAATATAAAATAACTGTGGGATATGCGACCAGTGTAAAGGTTGACCTCCGTATTTGGTGCACCAGAGGATTATTCAAAACAACCTCATCATAATCATCATCACGGAGAAACAAGCCTGAATTTAACCTACTCCTATCACAAACACTCCTAAAAGCTCGATGTACATATTCCTCACTAAAAAACAAAAAACCTGGTCGCCAACCCAACATATCAGAATCACCAATGCCAAAAAACAATCTACCAGGCCTCTCCTCCACCATTGCCCAACCATCGCGATTAACCCAGTTGAAAAAATACCTAAACGTACATATACCAGGTTCCACCTCATATGCACGACAAATAGCGATAAAGGACTTTACCACGGTAATAGCTAAGGGGTGGACAGCAGGAAGGTATAAATCAAAACGATCAAGGATACCTAATAGCCACGGGGATAGAGGAAACCTAAGGTTGCCACCGGAAAAAGGTGCAGTATACATACCTACAAATCCAGAAGGAGCAGCTAATATCGACTCATTCCGGCCTGGAACCCTAATCTCGGGGTCATTAGGGTGACAGTAGCAGCGGCGAAACCATGCAACATCATTTTCAGACATCTCTGAATAAGTGGTGGAAATTATCCTAAAATGACGAGGATCCATTGATTAAAGTATCACTTGGGAACGATGATATTACGAGAAGAAAGGGAGAAAAAATCGACAAGAAGATGGAAGATATGAGAAAATATCGAAGGTGTCAGAAAATAAAAAGGGATGTGACGGATGGTTTGAAAAACCGGCGCATATTTAACCCTAGTCGTCGATATAATCTCTCCTCGAGATACGCGCGTTCGTATTAATCCATCGAAGAGATAGATACGCGGCAGAGCAAAATGACGTATTTACCCTTAAAAAAAAGATGGCTCCGGAAAAACAGCAACATCCTAAGGAAAATTAGGAGTCTTCATCGAAGCCTCATAAGGTAGTACGATAATCTTATTTTTTGGTTTTTGAGTCTAACGCGATATTTTACAGATAAAACCTCCCCTTAGACTGGGGGGCTTGATGATGTACCCATACGGAGCTCTAGCTCCGTATCCGAAGCAGAAGCAGAATACGAAGTTACCTTCGTATAGGTAAGCTATTTATACTTATAACGAAGCTTGATCTCCGCTCAGCTCAATTATCCCGGAGCTCTAAAGGTAACAAATACCCAGCTCCGAGGAGATATACAATAAAGATCGGATATAGATCTTTCCTACAATTAATCTATTAAACATATATTAAGCTCCGATATGTTCGGACATAACTTGGTAACAAGATTACCACAAATCTCCTCAAGAAGGAAACAAGATATTTACAAAGGAGGAAGAGATTTACCCTAATTCTCTTACCCTCCTCCCCAAGTTATCTACCCTCTATATAAATAGAGGAGGAAGCCTCACGGCACAATATACACAAGATACATACATCCGTATGCATAAAACCCTCACATATAGTTTATTCGACCTACGAATAAACCTCCCGAATAAACTCTAAGTCGGTCTAATCGACTTAGAGACAAGAACCCTTACACACGAGTTTATTCAACCTCCGAATAAACCCTAAATAAAACCCTTAAACCCTAAGTCGACCTAATCGACTTAGAGATCAGCAATATCCGGCGTAAAGCGGCCTCTCGGACCCTCTGACCGTAAGGGAATCGCCGACCAACACTAACAAACCAACACACACCTCCGGTTGAGCCATAGTGTGATTATTTGATCAAACATGAGCTTAATAAAGTAACAGTCGAACACGAGTACCCGTTGTCAAGATTTTTGTTTTACTCGATCTTCTTATTATTCTAAGATGAATCTTCGTTTCTTTTATCATAAACTTAAGGCGCACGATGAAGATGTTTCTGAAAATGCCATCTATACTTGTTTTGAGCACTTTGAATTCATATTTGTTCCTTCAAATTATATTAAAGATTTTGCAACCTTCGCGAATTTTATGAACCGCAATTGTCATTCGTTATGAGGTAAATCTGTAAGTGTTTGCACTGACAACGTTTTGTTTACTCTGAAACTTAATACGGCCACTAAATTCTTTTACGCGGAGTCTGGGAGTTACTATAAAAGGAAACATTTCATATAAATTCTTCGGGTGAGCAGTCTGATTAGGAGAAGTGAAAGTATCCTTATCGTGTGGTTACCCAAAAGAGGGAATGAGGTTGATTCGGTTTGGATTAGTGCGGTGACGAAGTGGAAACAACCTACAAAATCAATATAGATTAGAAGTTTCGTAGTTGACAGGTGATAAATGTCGTCTTATTTTCGGCCCTTTGAAGATGGACTCACCGTTGACCGAATTAATTAGAAAGACTGTGAGGTAAGCTTGGAGAAAAAGAATAAGGAGTTAGATCTCGACAATCATGAGGAAAATTTAAGTCAAGCGCTGTTGCTTATGCCACGTGAAGGCTTGAAGGATACGACGGTTTATTCTAACGTTTCAACAAACGGTCTAGGTCTTTCTTTCATGCAAGGGAGAAAAGTTGAACGATACTACGAAGTATTAAAAGAAATCAAGAATAATCGTTCCATTCACGTTTTAGAATCCATCGGAGTTGTTTTTACTTTAAAATTTCCATGTTTTACCTCTATACTGTCATGCTTACCATTTGCTTTCGATCATATAATTTTTAAAGTATTTTCTTTTTGTGACGACTGTCAAGTAAATTGATTAAATCTTTCGAAAGATTATGTCTACGAAGTTTGGTGTCGCCTGAGGAATTTGTTGCAACGGGAAACTAAGCAAACGAGGAGTCAGATTACACGAAATAATTTCTAAAGAATTTTGCGGATTCACTAGATGTCATGACATAACTTAGAATCCTCTCCTTAATGAAACCAAAGCGGATTTGCTCCATGAAACCTATAAAGCCTGAATACTTCTTTTGCCAGGTACAACAAAGGTGTGTCAAGATTTAAAGTAAGGATGTTAGTGACCCAAAATGAAGCAGAAGGTTATGAAATATGTTAAGAGTTGCCTCACTTGTGCATAAGTGAAATCCTAGCATCAAGAGTCTTATGGGAAATGTCAATCTTTGGAAACCTTCAAGTTAAAATGGGAGAACATCATGATGGACACGGTTACAGAATCTCTCAAGACGTCCGGAGACCAAACTGATTTTATCGGGTTGTTGCTTAACATTTGATGAATAACGCTCAAACCCTATCAATTCGAATGCTCATAAGTCAGGAATTGTAGTCAACATTTGTGTTGAGAAAGTTGTAGCGAGGCATGGAGTTTCCGTCTTCAATGTTTCTGGCAGAAATGCACGTTTTGCTTCATGCTTTTGAAGTAAATGCCAAGAAGAAATGGCAAAGTTGATCTCTTATTTTCTGAAGAGAAGTGGAGTAACTAGAGCTGTATGACATGAGTATGGACATGACATCGACTGAGAAAGTTAAAGCGATAAGATGACAACTTAAAGAGGGTCGTGATTGTAACACCCGTCGTTTAAAAATATGGGTTTTCAAAAACTTTGCACCTAACGGTGTCATATTGCGGAAGAAAGGACCTTAAAAGTCAAAACCAATAAAAACATTTTGGTTTCTGCATTCAGTTGGTGTTACTTGCGACATCATAAAATAGTTCAAATGAAAACCCAACGGTTGCCCAACATAAAACAACCGTCCAAACGTCATTACATAAATTCGACATTAAGTACTGAATGTAAACAAATGTCTAAACAAAGCGTCTATAGGGTAGCTAAGGCTCCTGCATTGCATCTACCCCAACCTCACTCGTTCTGCATATAGTTCCTTCAAGCTAAACCTGAGGGAACAACCACATTAAAAG
>CM067171.1:87856686-87879676 GCA_034093135.1 Erigeron breviscapus | reverse complement strand
CTTCCAGAAAATTGCAACAACAGTGTATCATGATAGAAATCTTCAAAGACAATCAACGAAATGAACTGCTGGCCCATCATAGGGATATGGCACAAATGGGTACTCTGGACTCCTATAACGCTGGTAGGTTAGGCGTAAACATTGAAGTCTTCAAAAGGATGAAGGAGGATCCCAGAGTTCAACAATGTCTTGATGCACTGGACGATGTTCATATACGCTCTTTCTATGCTGAAGAAGAGCAGGTATATGACTCGTTGATTTATGGTGTAACCATTCCAGAGTTGATCAGACAGCGTAAGGAGGAGCTGGTAAGCCTCCAGAAGAAGATTAGAAAGAATGCTGGTGCTCTGGAACTGGAATACAGAAAGAGAATTACTGGTCTGCCCAAGCTAACTGCAAAGCAACTGAAAGCAATAAGAGATGGTGATCTGAGCACCTTTATTCCTCTGGATACCACTCATAGAATTAATAGACAAGAATACCAGTCCACTGAAGGACAGCAGAGTGGTGTATCCAGGGATACTGAAGAGATGGTCCAGTTGGCAAAGCAAAGGGCGAAATATGACGAAATGATGATGTTCAGGGCCAATGCAAGAAAGATAGTGAATGCTGAAATCATGCTGGCTGAAAATCATCAAGGTATGACCAGGTTTAATGTGAAGTTGACCAGGGAGGGTAACTTCACTGATGAAAGGAAGGATACTTCAGTCCAAGCTTTTGGATGGACTGAACTAAAGGAGATTGGATTAACTTTTAAAGGTAAGACTGATCTCTCTCCAGATGTGAAAGCTTTTATGAAGAGGATTGAGAAAGTCTGGAAGAGAATCCAAGAGATGGAAGCTGTGTTGGGTCTGAGACCACCAGTGTCTGTTCCATCATCATCTCCTAAGAGGAAGGCCACTGAAGATGCACCAGGGCACTCATCAAGAAGAAGGGCCTGAATCTTATAAATCATTGTACTTGTAAATTATTGGTTTATGAAAGTTGTAACTACTTTTCAATTGATGTATGTAATAAATAGTTGCAAGTTTTTATTTATACAAGTAAATGACCAGATTTAGTCTAAGTTAGAACTTAAAAGATGAAACTGAAAACACTCATGATCTATAAGTGTTTTCCAGTAACTTAGATTTTTTAGACTTAAATCGACCAAGTGTTTTCCAGGCATACAAATTTGTATATCTATAAGTCTGAAAACACTTGCATTATTTCTAAACAAATAGGGGGAATTTGTTAGGTCCAGATTTAGTCCAGACTTATTGGACTGGCTCCAGACTGGACTACTGGAACCTTATTTAGGTTTGTTAAGAAAACTTGTTTTGCTGGTCTCGCTCCAGACCCGACTACTGGAGCCTCACTGAAGATCTGACCAGAAAACGTTCTCTACTGGACCTACTCCAGACTTGGAATCTGGAGTTCCCTTATGAAGATTTGTCCAGAAATAATGGAAGACCATTGAGCAAAATACTTGTATAGAAATCTGGAGTATTCTCCAGATTAGCTCACTGGACTTCACCCCAGTCCAGATCTACTCTACTGAAGACATTCTGACTGAAGTCAAAGACTGAAGGAAGAATAAAGAAGACTGACAAATGGCGGAGTCCACTGGAAGTCTTACCAGATCTGCACACTGGAGGATTGTTAGTGTTCTAGATCCTGCAAGTCTGAACACTAATATCGAGGATTGACTTTAAGCCTTTACACACTTTCCAAAGAACAACCCACTTGTTCTTTACCAAAGTACACGTGTGTTAAGGTGGTTGGATATAAGGATACACTTGCACTTGATGTGACTTTATCCTTATTCTTATCCAAAGCATTTAATGATCTTGTCGGATCATTAAATGTATCCAACCATATTTGTACGGCACAAAATTCACTGGAGAATTTTGTTGCCTATAAATACAAAGTCATTTCTTTGAGAAAAATACTTTTAGCATTCCTTTTGCATTTAAGTGAATTTGTCCAAATACTCTCGATCTTAAACAGGGATACTTCACAACTTTAAGTATCTTGATCCTAAAGAGTTATTTGACAAATATAGATCATATTGTAACTCATAGGTTGTTAGGATACACACTTAATTGTGTTATCTTGATTCCGCAACAACCTTGTATTTTATTTAATCATCAATAAATGAAATACCCATGAAACATACATAATGGTCCACTTTATTTGTTTATTGCTTTAAGTCTTGTATTACTTTGTTTATATATTCTTGCCTATTTATTTACAAGTAATACTAGTCCATATCTAGTGATTATTAGACTTGTTGTATTTACACTTTCTTGGGTTAACCATCTCGAAGTAATTAAGGGACTCACAAGGAGAGCCTTCCCATGATAATGTAATCCCACACAAATATAAAATAACTGTGGGATATGCGACCAGTGTAAAGGTTGACCTCCGTATTTGGTGCACCAGAGGATTATTCAAAACAACCTCATCATAATCATCATCACGGAGAAACAAGCCTGAATTTAACCTACTCCTATCACAAACACTCCTAAAAGCTCGATGTACATATTCCTCACTAAAAAACAAAAAACCTGGTCGCCAACCCAACATATCAGAATCACCAATGCCAAAAAACAATCTACCAGGCCTCTCCTCCACCATTGCCCAACCATCGCGATTAACCCAGTTGAAAAAATACCTAAACGTACATATACCAGGTTCCACCTCATATGCACGACAAATAGCGATAAAGGACTTTACCACGGTAATAGCTAAGGGGTGGACAGCAGGAAGGTATAAATCAAAACGATCAAGGATACCTAATAGCCACGGGGATAGAGGAAACCTAAGGTTGCCACCGGAAAAAGGTGCAGTATACATACCTACAAATCCAGAAGGAGCAGCTAATATCGACTCATTCCGGCCTGGAACCCTAATCTCGGGGTCATTAGGGTGACAGTAGCAGCGGCGAAACCATGCAACATCATTTTCAGACATCTCTGAATAAGTGGTGGAAATTATCCTAAAATGACGAGGATCCATTGATTAAAGTATCACTTGGGAACGATGATATTACGAGAAGAAAGGGAGAAAAAATCGACAAGAAGATGGAAGATATGAGAAAATATCGAAGGTGTCAGAAAATAAAAAGGGATGTGACGGATGGTTTGAAAAACCGGCGCATATTTAACCCTAGTCGTCGATATAATCTCTCCTCGAGATACGCGCGTTCGTATTAATCCATCGAAGAGATAGATACGCGGCAGAGCAAAATGACGTATTTACCCTTAAAAAAAAGATGGCTCCGGAAAAACAGCAACATCCTAAGGAAAATTAGGAGTCTTCATCGAAGCCTCATAAGGTAGTACGATAATCTTATTTTTTGGTTTTTGAGTCTAACGCGATATTTTACAGATAAAACCTCCCCTTAGACTGGGGGGCTTGATGATGTACCCATACGGAGCTCTAGCTCCGTATCCGAAGCAGAAGCAGAATACGAAGTTACCTTCGTATAGGTAAGCTATTTATACTTATAACGAAGCTTGATCTCCGCTCAGCTCAATTATCCCGGAGCTCTAAAGGTAACAAATACCCAGCTCCGAGGAGATATACAATAAAGATCGGATATAGATCTTTCCTACAATTAATCTATTAAACATATATTAAGCTCCGATATGTTCGGACATAACTTGGTAACAAGATTACCACAAATCTCCTCAAGAAGGAAACAAGATATTTACAAAGGAGGAAGAGATTTACCCTAATTCTCTTACCCTCCTCCCCAAGTTATCTACCCTCTATATAAATAGAGGAGGAAGCCTCACGGCACAATATACACAAGATACATACATCCGTATGCATAAAACCCTCACATATAGTTTATTCGACCTACGAATAAACCTCCCGAATAAACTCTAAGTCGGTCTAATCGACTTAGAGACAAGAACCCTTACACACGAGTTTATTCGACCTCCGAATAAACCCTAAATAAAACCCTTAAACCCTAAGTCGACCTAATCGACTTAGAGATCAGCAATATCCGGCGTAAAGCGGCCTATCGGACCCTCTGACCGTAAGGGAATCGCCGACCAACACTAACAAACCAACACACACCTCCGGTTGAGCCATAGTGTGATTATTTGATCAAACATGAGCTTAATAAAGTAACAGTCGAACACGAGTACCCGTTGTCAAGATTTTTGTTTTACTCGATCTTCTTATTATTCTAAGATGAATCTTCGTTTCTTTTATCATAAACTTAAGGCGCACGATGAAGATGTTTCTGAAAATGCCATCTATACTTGTTTTGAGCACTTTGAATTCATATTTGTTCCTTCAAATTATATTAAAGATTTTGCAACCTTCGCGAATTTTATGAACCGCAATTGTCATTCGTTATGAGGTAAATCTGTAAGTGTTTGCACTGACAACGTTTTGTTTACTCTGAAACTTAATACGGCCACTAAATTCTTTTACGCGGAGTCTGGGAGTTACTATAAAAGGAAACATTTCATATAAATTCTTCGGGTGAGCAGTCTGATTAGGAGAAGTGAAAGTATCCTTATCGTGTGGTTACCCAAAAGAGGGAATGAGGTTGATTCGGTTTGGATTAGTGCGGTGACGAAGTGGAAACAACCTACAAAATCAATATAGATTAGAAGTTTCGTAGTTGACAGGTGATAAATGTCGTCTTATTTTCGGCCCTTTGAAGATGGACTCACCGTTGACCGAATTAATTAGAAAGACTGTGAGGTAAGCTTGGAGAAAAAGAATAAGGAGTTAGATCTCGACAATCATGAGGAAAATTTAAGTCAAGCGCTGTTGCTTATGCCACGTGAAGGCTTGAAGGATACGACGGTTTATTCTAACGTTTCAACAAACGGTCTAGGTCTTTCTTTCATGCAAGGGAGAAAAGTTGAACGATACTACGAAGTATTAAAAGAAATCAAGAATAATCGTTCCATTCACGTTTTAGAATCCATCGGAGTTGTTTTTACTTTAAAATTTCCATGTTTTACCTCTATACTGTCATGCTTACCATTTGCTTTCGATCATATAATTTTTAAAGTATTTTCTTTTTGTGACGACTGTCAAGTAAATTGATTAAATCTTTCGAAAGATTATGTCTACGAAGTTTGGTGTCGCCTGAGGAATTTGTTGCAACGGGAAACTAAGCAAACGAGGAGTCAGATTACACGAAATAATTTCTAAAGAATTTTGCGGATTCACTAGATGTCATGACATAACTTAGAATCCTCTCCTTAATGAAACCAAAGCGGATTTGCTCCATGAAACCTATAAAGCCTGAATACTTCTTTTGCCAGGTACAACAAAGGTGTGTCAAGATTTAAAGTAAGGATGTTAGTGACCCAAAATGAAGCAGAAGGTTATGAAATATGTTAAGAGTTGCCTCACTTGTGCATAAGTGAAATCCTAGCATCAAGAGTCTTATGGGAAATGTCAATCTTTGGAAACCTTCAAGTTAAAATGGGAGAACATCATGATGGACACGGTTACAGAATCTCTCAAGACGTCCGGAGACCAAACTGATTTTATCGGGTTGTTGCTTAACATTTGATGAATAACGCTCAAACCCTATCAATTCGAATACTCATAAGTCAGGAATTGTAGTCAACATTTGTGTTGAGAAAGTTGTAGCGAGGCATGGAGTTTCCGTCTTCAATGTTTCTGGCAGAAATGCACGTTTTGATTCATGCTTTTGAAGTAAATGCCAAGAAGAAATGGCAAAGTTGATCTCTTATTTTCTGAAGAGAAGTGGAGTAACTAGAGCTGTATGACATGAGTATGGACATGACATCGACTGAGAAAGTTAAAGCGATAAGATGACAACTTAAAGAGGGTCGTGATCAGCAAGAAGCTTAGGTGGATAAAAGAGAGAAACTTATCGAGATCAATTTTGTTATTTATATAATATAGAGAGGTGTTTTACGATTCTGCATGCGAAGAAGCTAGATCTTGCTTTAATTGTTCTTTCAAAATACATGCTCGAAACGACGAAATAACTGATTGTTTGGAATTGTCCGAAAAACTTCCAAGAAATTTATTTTATCTTTCACAATTCTCGTTTTATGAAGTATTACACCGTCAAGGTTTTACGTGTGGTTTTAAAAAGAATGTTTTTAATTACCGTCGTTGTTGGACATGGCTTGGATCACGAGGTCATGATCCGTTCCAAGTGGGGGAGAGTTGTAACATCCTTAATTTTTAAGCCAATGAAAATTAATCTTTAATATAGTTTCAACATTAAAATAGTTTCCTAGTATTTTATTTTTAGATACGGATTGAATTAGTTGGAACCTTAGCGGCTAGCGGGTGAATTCTCCCTAATTTTAATTTGGGTCGTGGCTTCTCCATAGAGTGCCAGACTCCGACCTTTTCTTTCATTAGTCATCTTCCATTTTCTCCTTCTTCTACCTTCTCTAATCTTCTTTTCCTAATCAATTTCAATCTAACAAGAATCATTTAACAAGAATAATAATAATCTTTCTATCTATCTTCTTATCAAATAAATTTGGGGTTTCATATTGAGTGAATATCATAATAATAACATCCAAGAATTCTATCAAGCTAAAATTTGGAGATGGTGTCATGCATATGTGTGTATATGTCGAAAATTATAAGAAAGGGGAAGAAGGAGATTTGTAATTCTTACATTCTAGTTGTTATTGCTCAAAGGTATAGTTTATATTCTATTATAATTAAATTAGGGTTCATGCAAGTAATTAATTTGGGGTTTTGATGAAATGGGTCATTTAGATTAATTTCAATTTAGGGTTCTTGAATTGATAAGAATTGGGGGGTTTTTCTTAAAATGAGTTATTTACTTAAAATCAAGCTAGGGTTCATGAAAATTGATAAATTGGGGATTTTTAAGTGAGATGGCTATGTTGTAATGCTTTTCTAAATTCTTGCTTGTAATGGAGCATATTAATATGTGGTTGCATGAATATTTTGATAAAAGTGTTTTTAGTGATTTTTATGGGCAAAGTAAGAAAATGAATATTTTGAGTAGTAATGTAGTATGACCATATAGAAGTAGTTATGAAAAGATGGAAAGAATGATTTTTAAGTAAAATGTCGTATGGTCATATTGACGAGATACTGAAATGGTAATTTTTGTATTAAAATGAGTTATGGTCATGATGTTGTGAAAGTAAAATGAGATTTTGAAAAAAGCCAACTTTAGAGAATGATAAGAATGTGAATTATGTAAAAGTTGGGTTGGGCATTGAGATGCTAGTAAAGATAGTAAAGTATGGCTTCTTAGCCTTGTGCATGAAGTAATTGAGCTTGATGACCTTATATGTGTAAATTGTGAATTATTGCTAGGTGGAAAGCTATATGATTGTTATGTGGTCATCATGGATTTGGTTGTCGCGAAGGAGGTGAGTACTCTTGCATACGATTATATGTACGTTGGGTCGATTACCATATGATGGTGGATTTCGTGTGTGGTAATCGATTTGGCGTTAGGGCCTAATTTGAGGTCGGGGCCTAAGAATCCCACAGTTGTAATGAGACGGGGCCTAAGAATCCCATGATTGTATTGAGATAAGGCCTAAGAACCTTTGGGGCCTAATAATCCCTTGAGATGATTGTTTAGCATATATGGATCCATGTATGTGTTTGTTAGCGCAAAAGTGAGTATGCAAGTGATGGTATGACGGTACCATTGGCTACATGCGATAGTCTTTTGTGTTTTTGCCCTCCTTCGTGTGTATAAGCGTTTATGCAATAGTATTCACTAAGCTTTGCTTACTTTTTAGTTGTTTACCCTTTTTATAGGTTGTCCCGGATATGGAAACAAGATTTTGTGCTCGAAGATTTATGATGATATGAATTGTAGAAATGTTGACTTTTTACAGTAAAAAATGGTTTATGGCTAGAACCCATAGTGGCTCCCTTGGGACTATTGGCTTTTGGTACATATGAAGTATTTTTGGTAAACTTTTGTTATGTAGTTTTCTGCAAAAAGTTGAGTTAGAGTCATGGTCTTTCGTATCTTGATGCATTGTAAAACCCTAGTCGATGTCAACTTGGGTAATATGACCCATTTCATTGTAAATTGAACATTTAATCAAATGAAAGCTTTTGGAATGTTGAGTCATGTGTATTTAACTTATTTTGAAATTTGTCAAATTGGTTTAAGGCGTGGAAATGATTGAAGAAAGATTGCAAGTCAAGTCAAGTGTCAAAATTGGTCATTTTGTAGTTCAGCCCCAAATATGTGGCACTTACAGTTTAGGTATGTGGCACATTTTAGGTTCTGTTCGAATTTGGGTTATTTGTGTGCCACATACACTATGGATGTGACACGTGGAAAACTTAAAGTGAGAATATGTGGCACTTACAGTTTAGGTATGTGGCACATTTTAGGTTCTGTTCGAATTTGGGTTATTTGTGTGCCACATACACTATGGATGTGACACGTGGAAAACTTAAAGTGAGAATATGTGGCACTTACAGTTTAGGTATGTGGCACATTTTAGGTTCTGTTCGAATTTGGGTTATTTGTGTGCCACATACACTATGGATGTGACACGTGGAAAACTTAAAGTGAGAATATGTGGCACTTACAGTTTAGGTATGTGGCACATTTTAGGTTCTGTTCGAATTTGGGTTATTTGTGTGCCACATACACTATGGATGTGACACGTGGAAAACTTAAAGTGAGAATATGTGGCACTTACAGTTTAGGTATGTGGCACATTTTAGGTTCTGTTCGAATTTGGGTTATTTGTGTGCCACATACACTATGGATGTGACACGTGGAAAACTTAAAGTGAGAATATGTGGCACATGCTTAGAGCATGTGGCACACCTAGGCAAGTAAAAAAAAAATTAATTCTTATATTTGGGTTGAGTCCTTTCAGGTTTACACCTTGAACCATTTGATCATAAATGTCAAAGCAGTTTATGAGATGAAGAAATAAGTTTGTATTTTAATAATGTGTTCTATGAACTATTATGTTGTATGTTTCTCTTTAATAAGTTTGTAATGTTTCTAAATTATGAATAAAAGTCTGTTTTTATTAAATTACAAAGTAGGCATTACAATACAGAGAACACACCTAATTAAAAAACTAGAACACACGTAATAAAAATACGAAAACAGACTTAATTAAAATACTAAAACACACTTAATTAAAGGTGGGCAACCGTGATAAGCTCCCTGAAACAATGCTCGTATTTGAAGCCCCTCCCATAATTCTCGCGGTACTCCTGATGCGTTGTTGCATAGAGCAACTCATCGGATTGCATCTGTGCATTCAACCTCGTATAAATTGCCTGAAACTGCTTACATTCATTGCGAATTTTGAAGTGACCTAGTAGTTGAGATATGGTCTGTGGACCTTCAGTCGTGTTCATGTTGAACCTTTCAGATATGTTGGCCAAAAGAGTTTTTTGGCTTCGTGGGTTAACCATTTCACATTCTTGTATCCAACACCTGCATAACAAAAGATCTTTGGATTCAGTCCACACTTGTCTCGCCATTTTGAAATTGAATGGTTTGAGGAGGATAAAAATGAGTTTGAAATTGAATGGTTTGAGGAGGATAAAATGAGTTGAAATGGTGTTTTGTTGTAAAATGATAGGGTTTAAATATATAAAATTTAAAAAACAACCGTTAGCTATAAAACGGAAAAAAAAAAAAAATTTTTACTTCATCTGCTCCTCCTCCGCTCCTCGCTGGTCCACCATCCAGTGTCCTTCATAGTCCTCACGAGGACTCTTGCTTGAAGACGATCGACGCTCGTTGACAATGGAGTCCTGCGTCCCAAGCCATGAAGAGGCTCACAAAGACGATTTATAAGCACATGCCTAATATGTCGACACAAATTCTTTCAAAATACCATGACAAGAAGAAACCAATCATGTAGATCGAAGGCTAATAATTAGCATTACAGATCACAACTATTACTTTTTAAAGATATAGACTAGATTATTGACCGGCGTAATACGCGGAAACCTATTAAAAAGTGTATTAAAAGTTATGATAGATATAAAAACATATAGTTTATCATTGATTTTATTATATAAAATTGTTGAAGACATATAACTTACATATGTATCAATACACCAATTATGATGTATGCTTTATTTAATTGTATCAATAAACCAAAACATGATGGATGCTTTACTTAATTAACACGTATAACTTTAAATGTATAAGCAAAAAAGCTCATCAAAACACCCAAATTAGCTTATATAACACAAAAATAACCATAAAAGATAAGCAACTAAAAAAAGCTAAAACAAACACCGCCTCAAAGGCACATTAACCAATCCAGTTTTGAAGTAAACTGTAGAAGCATTACAATTATGGTACTGTGTTATATTGATATGATTCCTCATTTGAATGCCCAGATTAATTATATAAACTGTAAAGGCATTTCCATCTTGAGAAAGTTGGGTGGTAACAAATGCATAGCATAATCAATTAATCCCCACGTTGAGAAAGTCGAGTGTTAACAAACATACATACATTATTGGGCAAGCATTGGAAGAAGTTCAAACATGTCAAAGAATTGGAAACCAAGGAGAACATACCAAGACCTATTTCGTCAGCAAGTATCACATGTGTTTTTTTAGACCAAGAAAAATGCAAGAAAATCAATCCTTCAACCTCATATCGGTACTAGTACTCACCTATGTATACACCAAAACACTTCAGCAAAATACTATTTCAAAAAGAAAATACACATAATCAAAATAATGGTCATATCCGTTTTTACAGAAGAAGATATTTTGAAAAGAAACCGATGAAGAGTTTTGGGATGTGTAAAAATGAACACGCAAAAGGTTTTTGGGGAAGGATTTATGGTTTATGTATATATAGTCGTCGTGATTATATTTGAGACACTAAAATTTAAACTTTTTAGTTAAAATTACTGTTTATGGTCAACCGTAGATGTTTATTTTACCGATTACACAACATTACCCAATTCCTGTTACAAAATGATGCATGAATTGAATATGCATAATAAGCTCTACAGGATGGATAAATATAACCTATATATGCAAAGCTTGGATCCATTCCGTCATTGATTAACGATAAATATCGTATTTTGTATTTACCTTATGCTTAAAAACATCAGCTTCAAATTTGTCATAATTTATGGTGGGTTCTGGCTAGCGGGGCTGGCTTCATCTAACACAAACATGACCCTCATAACCCATTTATGTAGATGCTTTGAATAGTTAAGTGGAACATAAATGGGTTGTACCAGCCACGGGCAATAAACGATTGCATAATGTACTTAAGCACATCAGATAATCACAAACATAATCAGAAGAACTTTAGAAAGGAAAAAAACGCAAAATTTAATTAGCAGTATGTTACGTGCGTATTCATTAAATAGCATATCGAATAGGGTTGACCTCCGTTTTTCTTTCTCTTCTGTGAAAGATTAAGTCATTCTTATAAAATACTTTTGGGCATGGCTAGCTACTTGTGTTGAAGTTCTTGATGGCACTTAGTTCTTTGAAATCCCTCTCCAATCACCCTTTCTGACCTTTTTTAGACCGATGAGAAACGATCTATGTTCATTGGATGGTTGAGAAACTGTAGGCGCTTTTGTCGCAAAACATGCCTTTCTTAGCCGTAATTATGCTTACAGTTAAGCCCGTTCCTGAATCACCAACAATAACAAAAGGAATGACATATAGCTGAATTTTAATTAAATTAAATAGTAGTAAAATATACAACAAACAAACTTGATATCCTCTATTGCTCATGTTCACTGAAAAATCCATACTCCTATGTCGTTGATTCATCAAAAGAAAATACATACAAACCATGTGATCCAGCGATAACTGCAGCTAAAATAGGAAAAAGAAGAGAAGGATTTACATTTAAATAATTAAAACTTTCAGTTAGGCAATATATCAAACACCTGGCGATCATGAATTTCTAAGCAACCAAAACTAATGATATGATACAAATGCAACAATAGACTTTTCTTTGTTTCTATATAAAGATACAACACCATGTTATGAATGAATGTTTAAACCTCAAAATTGATTTCAGTGTTGATTGCAATATCATGAAAGACGAACCTCTCGATCTCCATAATAAAAGACCACAATCGATTTCAATGACAGAGTACTGCCATCAATTCAACATATAACTTCTCACGAATCTTAATATAGCGCTACATTATGACTGCCATGAATGTTCAAACCTCAAAATTGATTTAAGTATTGATTGTAGATTTGTAATTATCCAACTTTTATATATTAGACATAAGATTCAGTGCATTTAGAGTAAAGTAATTCAATAATAGTATTTATGAATTATGAATATGAAAGGGAAGAGAAAAAAAAATCGGAACTTAATTTCTTTCTTTCATTCAGTAATAAGTAACACTACAATAGATCTAAATAAGGAATATGAGGCCAGCAACTGATCCCATGGTTGAAACTTTTTTAAAAATGAATTTCATGGGCTGTTTTATAATTATTGGGAGATATAGAAATATAGTAAGAAAGATACACAAACACAGAAGATGGTATCATTAACTGAGGTGATTTTGTCACTAATTGTTGGTGGATTGTTGTGGGCATTGTTTGATTTGTATATATTTAAAGCCAAAAGAGTAAAGATCAAAGCTTGAGAAGCAAGGTATAAAAGGCCCATTTCCTTCTTCTTTTCTGCAGGGCAACATCCCTGAGATCAAGAAAATTCATATCCAGCAGCATGCCACAGCAATGGCAGTTGATGGTGGTGGTGGTGTTATCTCTCATGATTGGAGTACCAAAGTTCTTCTTCATTTACATCAATGGAGAACCCAATATGGTTATCTCACTCTCTCTCACTCTTTAAAGCTGCACTTCAATTTCTTTGAGTGGTGTTTGAAATTGCGGTTTCAAAACATAAAATGTTTTCTGACAATCTTTTTATCTCATCCATAGCACCAGAAAATATCTTCCCTTTTGTTTCCTTCCACTCCGTGTTTAAGCTCAAATCTTAATATGGATATCGAGATAATATTGTTGCAAGAGTAGTAGTCAGATTGGAAACAAGGATCTAAAAATGTGGCAGGAACTGTTCTGTACAATACCTATTCGGTCGTAAAACTTGACTTTGAAAAAGAATAGAACTTTTGGCTAGTTTTGAAATAGTGATCCAAGCCAAGCCTAATTCCTTAGATAAACAACACCATTTCATCAAAGTCCCGATAAGTTTGGTTCCAGCTGGACCAATGTGAAATTCTGTTCTTTTTGTTACAATTAGAACCAAATAAATGTTGGTTAAGGTTTGGTTCAGTCGGATTCTAAAATGGTTTATCGGTTTTACAATTCTGTAATGAGTTTTTCATTACAGCTGGAACCAAGTGTTGTAATGGTGGCAGGAAACACATTCATGTATTCTTCAGGGAACATACACTTCCTATGCATAACTGATCCGGAACTTGCGAAGGAAGTGGGCCTTTATACCTCCTTAGATCTCGGGAAACCTTCATACCTCTCAAAGGACAGGGGTCCTTTGCTAGGTCAGGGCATATTGTCATCTAGTGGTGCGTACTGGGCCAAACAAAGAAGGATCATCGCTCCTCAACTATACCCTGACAAAGTGTGTGACAACTCGTAATTAATTAACATCGGGTTAGTCCTAATCTCAATTAGACAGTCATTTGACGTGGAAATTATTAGACTTTTGGACTTTTGACTTAGTCAAATTAGACGTATCTTGATGACGTAGACTATTAGCTATCTATATGAATGTCGAGTCTTAAAAATAACTTTAAATGAATATTTAAAGGTTATGTCTTGTACAAAATAACTAGACTGTCTAGACTAAATATTATAAAGTTCACTATGACGAAACTTTATTGACTTGTCTTAATTTAAAAAACACGAAGGAAAATACCTTTACTTTATATTTTAACCTTTCAGTCATACGGTATTAAATCATAAGCATTTTACCAAATTAAGGGTATTAAAATTTACAAATAGCCACATGGGCCGGTTCACCAAATTGTGGCAGGCAAATGAACACCAAGGTTGCCCCCCTTTCTTTTTCCTTCTTTTGATCGATCACTCAGACACACACATCACCACACTTTTAAACCACAAAACAATATTTCATCACCAAATACTCTCATCCCTTCCATCTCATACGGTTCTGGCTAGGAAGGATCAAAGGAAAATACATTTAATTGTTCTAATAATAATCCAAGCATCATCATCTTCATCTTCCTTTTTGTCAAGAACATCAAATTTTGGTAAGTTACATATTTCTTCAAACTTTTGATTCAATTTAAATTCAATTAAGGGTTTGTTTCAGTATTGTTAAAGGAATTAGAATCCTTTAAATTTGTTATGAAATTAGGGTTTTGATGTTAAATGAATATATTGACTAGAACTTGGGTTTTGAAAGTCAATTTGGTTGAAATGATGAAATGGCTAGTAAATGAAATGTTTTCCAGGTTTTTTTTTTTGACATGTTTAGACTCATTGAAATGAAATGGAAACGAATTGGGTTGGCGGAAATGGTCGGAAACTGCATTTTCTTGCTGAATTTCGTGCAGGTTCCTGAAGTGTAACGCCGTGTAACGGCCGTTACTTTTGTAACGCCCGTTAGGGACTGACTTTGACAACATTTTCAAACGCTTATAACTTTTGATCCGTAAGTCCGTTTTCGACGATTCCGGTGACCACGGAAGCGTAATTGAGTCTAGTTTCTAATGGTTTATGCCCCTGAGTCCAGAACATAGTGTTAACATTTCAAAAGTTTTGATAAAGCCACAGTGGTAGGTTGTTAAAATCTTTGAACTTGAACTTCGTTTATACGAATTGGTACTTTGAACTACCCTATAATGACGGTGTCAACGACATTAGTGATTTGAGTCCAATATAACGAACATTAAGTCACATTCTCGGTTAAGGCATTCTAGGGTTGATATCTAAGTAGTTGTACGTAGGATACTTGTCGTCGTGAGATTTGATCCTCACCATTCGTGCTCATATCCTAGGTTTTGGATAGACTTGGAGACTAGACTGCTCTAATTCTCAGACTGCTCATACTTCTAGCTCTGTGATCGCTAAGGTGAGTTTATGGCGCCCTTTTCCTTTTTACTTTGGGCCTGAAAAGCATGTACTGTATACACGACTACTTTATAAATGATTTGTCTTCGTCTATGCCATGTGATTTGGCTACTTAAATCATTTGCCTTATGTTCTTGCCATGTTGACGGCTGTCTGAAAATGTGTATACATGTCTTATGAACTATTTGTACTAAATGACTTTGTACTTGCCATGTGGTCGGCTGACTAAACTATTCTTTGTGTTTGACGAACTAAAATGTTTTCCCCTACGTAGTTATTGCCATTATGAGATCCTAATGGTTGTCTTGTCAGATTTAGTGTCTGACTGTCTTGGTTCTGGTCTTATTGTCGGATATGTGATCCCGGCCGTCTCGTTATAGTATTGTCGGATATGTGATTGTCTTTCTTTAAATTACATTTTTTTTTTTTTTTTTTTTTTTTTTTTTTTTTTTTTTTTTTTTTTTTTTTTTTTTTTTTTTTTTTTTTTTTTTTTTTTTTTTTTTTTTTTTTTTTTTTTTTTTTTTTTTTTTTTTTTTTTTTTTTTTTTTTTTTTTTTTTTTTTTTTTTTTTTTTTTTTTTTTTTTTTTTTTTTTTTTTTTTTTTTTTTTTTTTTTTTTTTTTTTTTTTTTTTTTTTTTTTTTTTTTTTTTTTTTTTTTTTTTTTTTTTTTTTTTTTTTTTTTTTTTTTTTTTTTTTTTTTTTTTTTTTTTTTTTTTTTTTTTTTTTTTTTTTTTTTTTTTTTTTTTTTTTTTTTTTTTTTTTTTTTTTTTTTTTTTTTTTTTTTTTTTTTTTTTTTTTTTTTTTTTTTTTTTTTTTTTTTTTTTTTTTTTTTTTTTTTTTTTTTTTTTTTTTTTTTTTTTTTTTTTTTTTTTTTTTTTTTTTTTTTTTTTTTTTTTTTTTTTTTTTTTTTTTTTTTTTTTTTTTTTTTTTTTTTTTTTTTTTTTTTTTTTTTTTTTTTTTTTTTTTTTTTTTTTTTTTTTTTTTTTTTTTTTTTTTTTTTTTTTTTTTTTTTTTTTTTTTTTTTTTTTTTTTTTTTTTTTTTTTTTTTTTTTTTTTTTTTTTTTTTTTTTTTTTTTTTTTTTTTTTTTTTTTTTTTTTTTTTTTTTTTTTTTTTTTTTTTTTTTTTTTTTTTTTTTTTTTTTTTTTTTTTTTTTTTTTTTTTTTTTTTTTTTTTTTTTTTTTTTTTTTTTTTTTTTTTTTTTTTTTTTTTTTTTTTTTTTTTTTTTTTTTTTTTTTTTTTTTTTTTTTTTTTTTTTTTTTTTTTTTTTTTTTTTTTTTTTTTTTTTTTTTTTTTTTTTTTTTTTTTTTTTTTTTTTTTTTTTTTTTTTTTTTTTTTTTTTTTTTTTTTTTTTTTTTTTTTTTTTTTTTTTTTTTTTTTTTTTTTTTTTTTTTTTTTTTTTTTTTTTTTTTTTTTTTTTTTTTTTTTTTTTTTTTTTTTTTTTTTTTTTTTTTTTTTTTTTTTTTTTTTTTTTTTTTTTTTTTTTTTTTTTTTTTTTTTTTTTTTTTTTTTTTTTTTTTTTTTTTTTTTTTTTTTTTTTTTTTTTTTTTTTTTTTTTTTTTTTTTTTTTTTTTTTTTTTTTTTTTTTTTTTTTTTTTTTTTTTTTTTTTTTTTTTTTTTTTTTTTTTTTTTTTTTTTTTTTTTTTTTTTTTTTTTTTTTTTTTTTTTTTTTTTTTTTTTTTTTTTTTTTTTTTTTTTTTTTTTTTTTTTTTTTTTTTTTTTTTTTTTTTTTTTTTTTTTTTTTTTTTTTTTTTTTTTTTTTTTTTTTTTTTTTTTTTTTTTTTTTTTTTTTTTTTTTTTTTTTTTTTTTTTTTTTTTTTTTTTTTTTTTTTTTTTTTTTTTTTTTTTTTTTTTTTTTTTTTTTTTTTTTTTTTTTTTTTTTTTTTTTTTTTTTTTTTTTTTTTTTTTTTTTTTTTTTTTTTTTTTTTTTTTTTTTTTTTTTTTTTTTTTTTTTTTTTTTTTTTTTTTTTTTTTTTTTTTTTTTTTTTTTTTTTTTTTTTTTTTTTTTTTTTTTTTTTTTTTTTTTTTTTTTTTTTTTTTTTTTTTTTTTTTTTTTTTTTTTTTTTTTTTTTTTTTTTTTTTTTTTTTTTTTTTTTTTTTTTTTTTTTTTTTTTTTTTTTTTTTTTTTTTTTTTTTTTTTTTTTTTTTTTTTTTTTTTTTTTTTTTTTTTTTTTTTTTTTTTTTTTTTTTTTTTTTTTTTTTTTTTTTTTTTTTTTTTTTTTTTTTTTTTTTTTTTTTTTTTTTTTTTTTTTTTTTTTTTTTTTTTTTTTTTTTTTTTTTTTTTTTTTTTTTTTTTTTTTTTTTTTTTTTTTTTTTTTTTTTTTTTTTTTTTTTTTTTTTTTTTTTTTTTTTTTTTTTTTTTTTTATTGTCGGATATGTGATCCCGGCCGTCTCGTTATAGTATTGTCGGATATGTGATCCCGACTGTCTTGTCGTAAATAACTACATGTCATTGTGTGCTCCCAATGACGACTGATCCTTTAGTCAAACACACTGTAAACTCACCAACTATTTGGATAGTTGATCTGTAACATCCCAAAATCTTTATTTCGTTTATTAGTTGACTTTGACTTGTTAGTCAACCATGTTTCGACTCGTCTAGATTCACGTAATTCTACGAATCAATTAAGGTATAATGTAATTATATGAATGAAATATTATATGTGTAAAGATAATTAATCATATGTATAGGTTACGGGAACACCTAGCAAGCTTGAAGAACTTGTTTAAGTGCCATTATACACGTGCTAAGGTAAGATATTGGTTATCCCTGCGAACACAATCAAAATGTCCTTTTTAAAGTGTCAAACGTAGTTTAAACAAACTTTCATGTCCTATATGATGGATTGGGCATTGGGGGAAGGGTTTAATCTATATTGGGAGACTTTGGGATTATATTTTACGTATGCATGTGGGTGGGATTGTTGTTCAACCCTTATGATTGATAAAGACTCAACCGTAGTTTAATTATGTTAATTGAACTATTGCGGGTTGAATAAAATGATTGTTGCTTATCCTTGGATTTGTTGATACCCTAAGGTTCATTTGATTAATTGAACCATGTTGGGAGGGTGATTATGGGCTAATGCAATGCTTGATTGAATAGTAAATGATATGACTTAATGTTTCGGTGTTACATTATTTTAGAGTCTTACAACCTTGAGATACACCGGCTCACCCATTTGAACAAACTCTAAGAGAGGTATAAGTCAGAGTGCGCTAGCCTCCTAAAAGAGCGGGTTTTTAATTGCGTCTATCGCATACCTTTGCTCTTGCGCTTCTTTGTGCGTTCAAATGGAGCTACCGAGCTCTCTTGTGTTGTAAAGACTATTGCTATTAAGGTTAATTGCATAAATATTGATTTAGCTCTTATGTGGATGAGTTAAATGGTGATTATGGGCTAATGCAATGCTTGATTGAATAGTAAATGATATGACTTAATGTTTCGGTGTTACATTATTTTAGAGTCTTACAACCTTGAGATACACCGGCTCACCTTTCATTAAAACTCTTCAAGAGCCAAACCTTACATTTTTGAAAAGGTCTTTGAGTTCCCAACAAATGTCTAGAACTGAGTTTTGTTGTATCTAGTCTTCTTGACCTCCCAAAGTCGTTGTCAAGTAGATGGCGCAAAGCTGGGAACATGCTGAAATTTCCCTATTTTGCACTTAGGCTTTGTAGTAGCTTATAAGTTGATCTTATATCATATGTATAGGTTACGGGAACACCTAGCAAGCTTGAAGAACTTGTTTAAGTGCCATTATACACGTGCTAAGGTAAGATATTGGTTATCCCTGCGAACACAATCAAAATGTCCTTTTTAAAGTGTCAAACGTAGTTTAAACAAACTTTCATGTCCTATATGATGGATTGGGCATTGGGGGAAGGGTTTAATCTATATTGGGAGACTTTGGGATTATATTTTACGTATGCATGTGGGTGGGATTGTTGTTCAACCCTTATGATTGATAAAGACTCAACCGTAGTTTAATTATGTTAATTGAACTATTGCGGGTTGAATAAAATGATTGTTGCTTATCCTTGGATTTGTTGATACCCTAAGGTTCATTTGATTAATTGAACCATGTTGGGAGGGTGATTATGGGCTAATGCAATGCTTGATTGAATAGTAAATGATATGACTTAATGTTTCGGTGTTACATTATTTTAGAGTCTTACAACCTTGAGATACACCGGCTCACCCATTTGAACAAACTCTAAGAGAGGTATAAGTCGGAGTGCGCTAGCCTCCTAAAAGAGCGGGTTTTTAATTGCGTCTATCGCAAACCTTTGCTCTTGCGCTTCTTTGTGCGTTCAAATGGAGCTACCGAGCTCTCTTGTGTTGTAAAGACTATTGCTATTAAGGTTAATTGCATAAATATTGATTTAGCTCTTATGTGGATGAGTTAAATGGTGATTATGGGCTAATGCAATGCTTGATTGAATAGTAAATGATATGACTTAATGTTTCGGTGTTACATTATTTTAGAGTCTTACAACCTTGAGATACACCGGCTCACCCATTTGAACAAACTCTAAGAGAGGTATAAGTCAGAGTGCGCTAGCCTCCTAAAAGAGCGGGTTTTTAATTGCGTCTATCGCATACCTTTGCTCTTGCGCTTCTTTGTGCGTTCAAATGGAGCTACCGAGCTCTCTTGTGTTGTAAAGACTATTGCTATTAAGGTTAATTGCATAAATATTGATTTAGCTCTTATGTGGATGAGTTAAATGGTGATTATGGGCTAATGCAATGCTTGATTGAATAGTAAATGATATGACTTAATGTTTCGGTGTTACATTATTTTAGAGTCTTACAACCTTGAGATACACCGGCTCACCCATTTGAACAAACTCTAAGAGAGGTATAAGTCAGAGTGCGCTAGCCTCCTAAAAGAGCGGGTTTTTAATTGCGTCTATCGCATACCTTTGCTCTTGCGCTTCTTTGTGCGTTCAAATGGAGCTACCGAGCTCTCTTGTGTTGTAAAGACTATTGCTATTAAGGTTAATTGCATAATTGTTAATTTAACTCTTACGTTGGTGAGTTAAATATTAGTAACACTAGTAATCATAGGATTTTATGATCACTTGTGCACGTTGATAAGGGCCTTAATATGTTGGATATAGGTAGCTTATGGTGTAGCTTGCCTATAGAAAATGAACTCGAGCATGATATAGGATTTAGTGATAAGCTTATCCCATAGTGTTTACGGATTTGACACTATGAACCTACGAGTTCCACGGGTATTCTAGACATAACCCAAAGTGGAATACGATTGATTGAATGAACTTGTGTATAGGAAAGGTTACCTATATGTGGTATAGCACATATTACGATGATATGTGTGTAGGTTAACTGCCTATACGTTGTATAGCACATGTTCTGAGGATACGATGGTCCATAATGTTGATGGATGTCCTCACAATTGATAAAGTCGAGAATTACGTTGTATAAGTCCATAATGGTGATGGATGGTTCTCGCAAATTGAAATAGGATTCCTTATTGTTGTTTAGGAACCCTATATATGATAGGCACATTTAGGATTTCATGATTAAATCCTATTGTTTGTATATATTGATGTCATATGTACATGCTTATGATCGATTGTTTGTCCTTGGGATGATAGATACCCTAAGTTCACATAAAGCTTATGAACTATGCGGGGGGTGTTTGGGACTTATGAATATATTAGATGATTAGTTGTTATGTGATATTTGAATGTTTATAATTAGGATTAAATGCTTATATGTTATTAATTAGAATATGTTGATTAATGGATCGATAGGTGATTTGATGGACTCTAGCCTATAGTATTTAAGGATATGTGTAAACTATATGGTAATATAGTGATCCTTAAATAAATGAAATAGGATTCCTTGTGCTTAAGAATCCTATCATGATAAAGGATTGTGATACGAGATAGGTTTCTATTGATTATTAGGAAACCTATATATGATAAGATAGGTTTCTATTGATTATTAGGAAACCTATATATGATAATATTGGATTGATATATGTATGGGATATGCGGGTTAAATCCTATTATTGGTATGTATTGACCTAATTGTGCAGGTATGGAATCATGGCCAATTGGATGGGTAATTATATATGTAACTGTTTTGATAACCAGTTTTGTTTAACATATATATTTTGGA
Source organism: Erigeron breviscapus (assembly GCA_034093135.1). NCBI lineage: Eukaryota > Viridiplantae > Streptophyta > Magnoliopsida > Asterales > Asteraceae > Erigeron > Erigeron breviscapus. Next base: position 87,858,495 of record CM067171.1, on the reverse strand, counting down.
TTAACCTTATCTTACTCAGCTTTATAAGCTGACACTTGTGTCTACTTTGTCGGTTGTGTCTCGCAGAGTAGCAAGGAATGAAGGTGCATGCGGTGAGGAATGGGTAGACTATTAGATTATAGTTCAGAGAAGTGCCCTTAGCCGTTAGTTGCTTATTATTTTCCTAGTTCAAGGATGTGACTATTGGGTTTCAATGTAAAATGGAATAGTATGTTAGTAACACCTTTTGAATTAATAAGAGGTCAACCTTAATTTGCTATTAAAGTTGACAGTTGTTTTATAAAATAGACCTTTTCCGCCATTGTGGTCTATAGATGAATAAAAGTTTTTGGAACCCGGTATTTTTAAAGTTTGGGTGTTACATGATCCTCTCAAATTTCATGCTTTTCAGGTAACCAACAGTAAGTCTTGGATCTTCTATGGCATTGTAGGGCCATTCTTTTGACATTGGACGTACAATTAGCATTGGACATTTGAGGACTCTCACGTTAATAGCTTTAATTGTATTAGACTGTCCAATTTATTGAACTCGTATTCAGTGGGCCCAGTTCCAAATAAGGATGACTTGTATCCGTCTTTTGGGGTCCACATTTGAACGATTGTACTTGTATTGAACTTGTATTGGCATTAATGGATGTAATCTCTATTTACCTTTCGGTTAGTACGCAATTATTTGTTAACCCTGTATTTCCGCTACAACGGGGTGTGACAAAGTGAAGGTACATTTCTATCCCGTTTAACCAACTGTTAGTGGTTTTAGTCGTTTAATATTGGCGTCAAAAGGGACAGGTCTAACAGATTGGTTAACGGGTGAAAGCAAGTAAACTTTTGTTTCGGTTATAATGTGTCTATTTTTCAAACCATTTGACCCAGAAAGCAATTTCCGTCTATGCTATTTTTGTACCAGTAATAATGGGTCTGTTGTTCAAAAACACGAACAAAATGTAATGCATCATTTTCTTTTTGAAGGACATGGTGACGTTGATGTTAAATACTGCTGGTAGCATGGTACAATTGTGGGAAAGTAAAATCGATAACAGCGAAGGTTGTGTAGACATTAAAATTGATGATGATTTGAGAAGTTTGTCGGCAGATATAATTTCAAGAGCATGTTTTGGAAGCAACTACAGCCAAGGGGAAACGATTTTCACAAAACTTAGGGCTCTTCAAGGTTTCATGTCTAAGGCAAGCATCGGTGTTCCTGTTTTAAGGTATAAAAACTTCAAGGTCGTTAAGTTGTCTAAGAGCTTTTGATTTATTTTTATGCAAATTAGTGTCTTTCGGAATCTTATAGTGTGCCTTTTTATTTTCGCCCCCCTAACAAGAATGTTCAAGTTCCGTCACTGCCCACGAGACATGTTCATTTTGTTATCTAAACACGGTATATTATAAACATTAAACAAGATTTTACCTGCGAAAGGACAAGAATTCCCGTACTACATATAGCATTACATGTTTGGGTAGCATCTATCTATAGTTCTATACACTATATAAATCCCTACTTGGGTTATTCTAAAACTATCCTATGTGACATGCTTTAGGAAGGATTATGTTAACTAAAGATCCTATGTGTCATGTGCATATCAAATTTGATGAAACAGTTAAGTTAAGATGGCGGTTATAACTCGACATGTTCTTCCCTCCTCTTTTCGATTTTGAATATTGAATTTGAATTTAAATCATTCTAACCGTATGGCAGTTCCACCTTGGTGTCTATAAAAAACAACCCATCACTTATCTTCTCACCATATAGCACACACATCAAATCAAATTCCGATCATGGCTTCCAAAAATCCGGTAATGATACGC